>JAAGEH010000042.1:25273251-25499020 GCA_011751065.1 Lasiurus cinereus | reverse complement strand
ATTAATAAAAAAAAAATTTTAAGTGAACATTCCCAACAAATAGTGTGGGATTAGAAAACTAAGGCTTAAAAGAGGCATTATTGTGTTCTAACTATGCAATGGCACTTTTTAAAATACAAATCCATGAATAATATAAATCTGATGGAATTAAGATTGAAGGAATTTTAACAATGTTTAAACAATGGTCCCTGCCACAACTTCTTTTTCCCATGCACACAGTTAATTTTGCAGCTCACAAGTTTTCACCACGGTAAGGTGGGAGAAAAGACCACTCGGAAGGAAACAGTGCTAACGGGGAGAGATGGAAGCGAAGGAGTCAGCACCAAACAGCGTTAGGAAATAAAACAGACTGTGCTGCTCAGAACGCCAGATATGGAAGGTAGAGAAAGCAGCCCAGTTGGGGTGGGAGAGAGATGGCCCTTTTAACTGAAAACCTCATGTAGCTCGCCTGTTTGTAAGGTGTTGGTAGGAACAGTATGAGACTAAGAGAGCCAGAACCAAAGGCGGAAGAGGCGTCTCCAGTGGATGAGGGCCACACCCCACCAGACCACAGCGGTGACAGCTTTGTATTAATAAGACTAGCATGGTGCGTTACTACGGTAATGAAATTCTTGGTTCCCTGTTAGCTTTCCAATGGCCCTCACTCATAAACGATTCTGTCATGTGGAATTTTTTATCCATTAATAGTTTCCTTGAGATGGTGAGCTGAATGAAAAATGTTTTAAGCAGTTGGCCTCAGTGGGCATTCAGTGAAATAAGCTTAGAGCTGTAAATTGAAAGTTGTGTGGCCAGTATATTTGGTAAGCCTTTAGAAGTTTTAAAAAATAATAAAATTAAATACTTACTGATTACCTACTATGTACCAAGCACTATATTAGTGATTTCTAAGCATTATCTCATTTAATTTTCCTAATGACTTTATTATTTTAATCTTCCATTTTATAAATGAAGAAACTGGCATATATACAGGTGTTCCCCAAAAATGTGTACATATTTTAACAGCTGGTAGCTCAATTTTGAAAATGAGGTGTATTTTAATAAACTCTGCCTTTATAATTATTTAAAGCGTGTATATATATTTTTTGGGGACACCCTATATATGTATCAGAGATTTGGTCAAAATCACACATACAAGGTTATTTACTGTAGTGTTATTTATAAGAATAAAAAATAGAAGTAATGTAAATGTCCAATAGAAGGGGAGAAGAGAAATATATTTGTAAAATGTCTTTTCGGAATAGATTTTTAAAACAATGGGAAGATAATGATATAATATATCCATTTTTAAAGTAAATTAATTTCTTTTTTTAAGGATAATCTTTTTATATATATGTGTGTATATATATGTATGTGTATGTGTGTGTGTGTGTGTGTGTGTGTGTGTATATATATATATATATATATATATATATATATATATATATACGTATATATATATTTGATTTCAGAGAGGAAGGGAAAGGGAGACAGGGAGAAACATCAATGATGAGAGAGAATCATTGATCAGCTGCCTCCTGCATGCCCCCATTGGGGATTGACTCCACAACCCAGGCATGTGCCCTTGACCGGATTCGAACCTGGGACCCTTCAGTCCACAGGCTAATGCTCTATCCACTGAACCAAACCAGCTAGGGCAGTAAATTAATTTCTGTATAATGTTTGTATCTATCTAAATTGTAAGGATTAGGCTGGCATAGGGCCATCCTTAAAGAGAGAATGTACCTGGATCGGAAAAAAGCCGACAAGAAAATGCATTAAAATGTTACTACTAGATATCTCTGGGTGATAAAAGTAAATCTAATTTTTATACTCTTCTTTATACCTTTATATTTTAAATTACTAATCTTTTATAAGAAGACCTTAAATTATTTAACCACCCTTGGTTAGATAACAATATACATTATAACTTTTTAATAATCAGAAAAAAGATATTTAAAATTTTACTTTAAAATGTTTTAAATATGAAATATATTATTTTAAAATATATTGTTTAAAGAAAAATGTATTACCTACAAATAAAAATCATCATAAAACTAATTATGTAAAAGTTTTTTCAAGAAAATCCATTTTGGGAATCAGTCTGGAAGGATGCTACATGGGTACTCCAGAAATAATTGAGTGCTAAGCACCTAGGAGCTTGTGTAAATACTGAAGCAGCCCCTGAAGAAAGTTCACTCCTTCAGCTATTCCTTCTCACTCTTATTTCCTCCATTCATACCTCTGTGTCTCTTGCTTTTTAAAGAGTCAGACCTGGCCCCAGCCTTTTGAAGCTTGCTATCAGGATGAAAGAATAAAAATTGCTATTTCATGGATATCTCCTCCTGATGTTGCAGTTTCTGCTGAGCAGGGCTTATTCGCCTACCAAAAAACTGTCCCCACAGGATAGGTGACCCGCCTGGCAGCTTTAAGGAAGGGCCCCCTCACCTGCAAGTCTGCCTCACTCAGCTGGCCTAGTACTTTTCCATTCCCAGTGGGTCAAGATCAGATCTCTTCATTAAAACAGGAAACCATTAAGCAAACATGAAAGAAGATTGTATTAGAAATAATACATAAAGCAAACAAACACTAGTTATGTAATTAGGAACTTTAAAAAAATAAATTACTCCTTACCCTTGTCATGTTCGTCGCATGGGCTTCAGGCTTCTTGGGAACGAAGGTTCTCAGTGTTTCTCTCTGACACAGCTTCTCTTGTGAGAACTCACCCTCCCTCAACTCCTTCAGTAAGGGCTTCCCAGCGATTAGAAAGATTGGAAACGTGAACAGATACATCTCCTGTTCTGTTTCTGCTGCCCCGGCTCTCAGGCCCTCCCTGTCCTTTCCTGGTCTCAGGGAACATAGGAGACAGACCGCCAGGACTTGCCCTAGGTCCCTCCTAACTACATCATGTTTCCTTTAGACCAGAAACGTACTAAGTGGCAGACTCTTTTGTTTTAGTATTTGAAACAACTGGCTGGTCCTTTAAAAAACCATCTCCGAAAGCTCCTCATCCTGATGGTGTACAGCCTTTTGCTCAGGTGATGGGAGGATTTGTGATTAAATCGCAGATTGCAGTGTTTCTCTCACATTCAAGTCACAGAAGCCTAACGTAGAGGAGAGACTTCAGATGAAGCCTCCTGGGAAACTCTGGCTCCTCCCACATGGGGCATCTGTGGAAATTTCTGCAGATGTCAGATCTGAAAGCACTAGAAACCCAGTGAGCTTGCTTTACCTTGGCCTAGTCAAGAATGTGCAGCAGAAAATGTGAAATAAAAATAGTGGGCCCTCTCCTCATAAATATTTAGTTATTAAAAATTTCTTCTGGAAAGTGGCTTTCTTTTTCTTTAATTATAGACATTTCCAAAACTGCAATTTTTGAGGACTACCTCTAATTTTAAGATGCTCTTGCTGTGTAGCTTTTTTCCATAAAAATCTAATGTATTAATGTTTGCAAAGGGACCTTTTCACCTTAAGCACCTGACACTTTCAAGTTATTTGAAAACAGAGCTATAACCTCTGAGGTACAGGACATGAGGAACATCAGACAGTGAGAACAGAGAAGCTGTATGTGGTTTCCCTGCCAGCACCCAGCAGACCGTGCTGGCCTGGCCATCTGGACATGCGGCAGATACGGTGAAACAGACAGGAGGCCACCTGGCCAGTGTTCACAGATACTTGGATAACATTTTGCTGCTGTCAGCCAGGGACGGTTTTTTCAAATAGCTTTCATCCTCTGCGTCGGTGGTTTTCTCTGCCGAACTGTCCTGTGGCTCTCTGCCACCTCCACTCCACACAGTCTGCTTCTGTAGTGACGTTCAGAGCCCCATCCACTTATTCGCCAAATACTTACAGAGCACCTACTCTCTCCCTCTGCTGGGCTTGCCTCCGGGGCTGTAGTGATGCACAGAGAGATGTGGTTCCTTCCACCCATAGCTTAAAGTCTAGGGGACAAGACAAGTGAATGACACCTGGAATTTATCATTACAGACTGTGCTAAGTGCTATCAAAGGAAGTATGGCAGAGTTAAATAAACAGGAGCTAATTTAGATGGGAGTCATGGGGCAGGGCTCAGCCATACTTCCCTGCACATGTGAACTTAAAGCTGAGATCTAAGGGCTAAGAGCATTGGAGTGTAAAATAGGCACATTTTTAACTGAGTGAAACTAGCACACAGTGCTTTCTTGGGCTCTGTCTCTGAGTTAAGACCAGAGCATTTTTCTGAGCTTTTCTTAGCCATTCTAGAAATATGGTCTTTTCCGTTTAGATTACTTCACTTTTCCTCATGGATCTCTCTGTTATTTATTGATTAGTTGATTTTATTTAGAGAGAGAGAGAGGTTTGTTGTTCCACTTATTGATGTATTCACTGGTTGATTCTTGAATGTACTCTGACTGGAGATCAAACTTGCAACCTTGGCATATCAGGATGATGCTCTAGCCAACTGAGATACCTGGTCAGGGTTCTATCATAGGTTTTAGGTCTTAATTTCTCCCTGCTATAGTCACTGTCCTATGTGAATACCCTGGAGGGGCTCATCCAGTCTTTGAATTTTCTCACCTATCTTTGGTCCGTGGATCAGCCTCTCTCTTGCTCACCCTCTCTGAACCCACCCCCTAAAAGCCTCCCTAAAGGCTCCACCCCCTTCATCCAACCATTTCCACAGGGTCAAAGTGAGTGCCGTTGTGACATCTGAAATGTGTAAGGACCATTTAGAAAGAGCATGGGCTCTGATGCCAGTCCAGTCTGAATTCGGATCATGGCTCTGATTGCCGATGTGGGCCCCAGTCGGGTTATTTGATCTCTGCAAACCTCACTGCCATTACCTGTAAAATAATCGTTGTGAGGGCTTGAGATAATGCGTGCCCAGGGCCTGGTGTGTCATTGGCATTCAGTGAAAGCAGCCATCCCAGGGTTACCGAGGAACAAAAAGAATGGCTTGTGGTGATGTTGGAACAGGAAGTGCTGGAGTTGGAGAAGTAAATACACTCTCTTCACCATCTTTGTCTTTATAACTTGATACGCTCTGATTTGCAGGCGGAAGACAAGGCAGACGTGTTGAATAAGGAGCTCCTGTTGACCAAACAGAGGCTGGTGGAGACCGAGGAAGAGAAGAGGAAGCAGGAGGAAGAGACTGCTCAGGTAACAGGCGCAGGCTTTCCTTTACACAGGTATGTGGAGCTGAATCATACTTTCGACAAGAAATCATCTTATTCTACATCAAGGGTGACGTCGAAGCAGTCCACGTGAGTGGCATCGAGCCTCGACATTCCCTTTGCCGGTGTCAGAAGAGGAGGCAGCATTTCTCCCCTGGAGCAACCTTTAGGAATTTGCCTTTACTGAGCTGTCTCTCCAGCATGTTCACTTTTCTCTAAATTTAGTAACTGGGGATTATGATCCGAGAGCTTTGATAAATCTGCAAATTTCGTGTCAGATCTCAAGGTAAGTGACTTCTCTGGAGTAATTTATAAGGATTGTGAAGCTCAAAGCCCACAGAATCTCGCTGGGACTTTCTTCCATCGGTCACGCTTCATTTTCCTAATTCATGCCTTGGAAGGAGATGTAACAGCATTCCTGGCAGAGCTCTCAAACCTTACTCCTGGGGAATACAAGAAACCCTCGGGGAACCAGCCATGAAGCTAGCACCTGACAGCCTTCCGTGAGTTAGGAAGCTGCTCAGCTGGAAGACACCTCCATTGAAAGGTCCTGGATTGGGGACAGGCAGGGCCTCTCTGCCCCAGGAGTCGACACTTGCAGCTTCCCTGGAAGAGCAGGCTGCTTTCCTCTCTCCGTCCAGCCAGACAGATTAACTCATTTATTCTAATCTTTCGCTCTGAGACATCAAAAATACTAAATATCAAGTAGGACACAAACCCTTTCAAAGACCTATGTCCAAGCGGAGAAAGTCCCAGAGAAGTTACCAATGAAGGATTGTATCATTAGCACCTTTTAGGGTTTATAAAAAGTGTTCTATGATTTTTATTGCATTCATTTTTTATTATTTTGGAAAATGAAAAAGTGACTTTGTCCTATTTGGGGCCAACATTTGTTTTTTTTTTATGTACTTGAAAATTTTCAGGGCCTGATTATCCAGTTTGATGTAGGCCTTTTGATGAGTATTGTTTTTCTTTTACTTCCTACCTTTTTGGGGGCTCACTTGAGTACCTCAGGTAAAGGTGAAGCTATTGGCAAGTGAACTTAATCCATGCTTCTTCCCAGTTTTAATTGTTATGGTGCCCTCTTGAGATTTGTTAGTGGAAACTATGGATCAGAGAATTAAGTATCAAAACCTCACAGCCATCTAAGTCTGTCCTGAGGTCCAAGGGCCCTGTGATAGGAGGGGAAAAGGCATGTGTCCTTACATTATGTAAGATAGAGAATAGAGACAAATTTAACAACCAAGTTTGAATCAGAATAACCTACAAATTGCTTTTAGAATTTTAGAAGGTGGCAAGTATGAAGAAATTCAGAAATTTCCTAATGATCTGAGCCCAATTATAAATTGCATTAATAAATTTCACCTACAGATTAATCATTAAATACATGATCAGAATAAACAGATGAATTCTGCATCACAGCCTCCCAAAGTTTTTGTTTGCTTGTTTGGTCAACAACTTGGAAGTCCTGATTTCTTCCCCCTTTATCTGGTGGCACCTGCGCCTTTTCATCATCTTCACCTTCCCCTCTATCTAAGAATTCTAGAGCCGCCATATTACAGAAATAGCTGGTTTAAGTTTAGCGCTCATAATTCAGTATTTCTTTGACTGTAACAGGCACCTCCTTTATGTGTCACCTTAGCTCCTTTTGAAGTCACTGTTTCTGTAGTCCCTGAATGTCCTGGCCTCTAGGACTCTCATCTTTCTCCATCATTTTCAGACTCTATTCCCAGAGCCCCTTGTTCCCGCCTTTAGGGAGCTGACAGCAGTGATGGTTGGGATATGAAGAGGAAGGCTTAAAATGTTTTTTCAGTAATTGCTCATATAGCATCAAGGGTACAGGCAATGTGGCCTTGAGGTTTTGTTTCAAACTCTCATAAGAATAAATGTAGCTTCTGAATCGACAATTAACAATAGATTTATAAAGTAAGTGATAAGCATAAGCAGTTTTATAATCGGATTGCTCCTGAGTCTTATATATTACAGGAAAGAAAGTAAAATGTCTGTATCTTATGAGATGATGAGGATTTTCAAATGATCAAGATATGGCTCTAACGAGGAAAATTTATATAGTTATAGTGTTTATCTTGCCATTGGCTCTGGTTTAGGCAGACCTGAATCTAGATGTTTGTGGGAATTACTTAAAGATTGTGATTGAGTCTTGATGTTTTTCATTCTCACTCTTTCTAGCTAAAAGAAGTCTTCAGGAAACAGCTAGAGAAGGCAGAATATGAAATAAAGAAGACCACAGCTATCATTGCCGAGTACAAACAGGTACTATACCTTGTGGTTTTTGTCGCTATGAAAGTAATTGTTGTTGTTCTTCGGGGAAATATATTTTGTTTTTTAGAGTTTCCAGAACAATGACTGCACTGCATTCATTAAATTTGTTGGCTTATTTTCTCCTGTGAAACTGGCAGTGGGTTGGACACGCTTGCTGATAACATGGAGGTTTATTTGAGCAAAACAATCTGTTGTTTGTTCACAATATTTGATAGATTTAGAGGAACAAGAAACCTTATTATTACCACGGGGATCCTGTCTCTGCCCTACTCAGAAGCTAATTTCCTTATAGAACACACTAGTGACATTTGCCTCTTTGCCAAGGACTAAAGTTTAGTGATTGTATCAAATGGTAGTAGCTAGGATATCAGTTTGTCCTTTGCTGTCACAGCGTAGAATGTGGGAACTCATTTCCCCACTTGGCTATGTGGCCTTGCAAAGGGAGACAATAGCTATGTATAAATAAGAGAAAGGGGAATATACTACATATGGGAAGTGGGGACCCTCTCAGAGAAAGCCTGATGTGAGCTGTGTTTCAGTAGCCAGGTGAGATGTGGGTGTGTGGAAAGGGAGAGGAATGGATGGCCCTGGGGAAACAGCATGTGCAAAGGCACGGAGGTAGATTAGTGGACATAACTAGTTTAGTTTGTCAAGAGTATCAAATACAGAAGGAAAGCATAGGTGAGTGGGGGCCCAGTTTAAGGAAGATCTTCAGGGATAGCTGAGGTGTTTGAACTTAATTGTTTGTAGTAGGAACATCTGAGCAGAAAGTGACATGATCTGGGACTTATTCTTGTTACTACTGTGTCCCAGTGAGAAATATGGAACCATAGGAGAGACACAAACCAGTAAGAGGCAAAGCATGGAGTCTAGGTGAGAAAAAATGGGACCCTGACTAAAATCAGTAGTGATGAAAGTGGAAGAGAAGGAGCCACAAAAAGATAGCCATGTTTTGCTAGAACCAGGGAAAACATTGAAAGTGATCCTAAGATTTTGAATTTGAGTAAGTGGAAGAGGGCATGGTTAGACATTAACCAGTGCAAGGAACATTACAGGCATGTGCGGTGGAACCCGCCATCGCTGCAGATGCAGTTTTTGTCACCACGTTAGGCCATATGCCACACTCTGCAAATAGCAGTCCTTGGGACTGTTCTTGAATATTATCTGGCAAGCACTTCAAGTCATGTTAAAGGCAACAGGCCCATCTGTTTGAAGATAATTAGGATATAAAACATGATGAAATGCATTCTATAGTTGGAATTGGTTATCATTGGCTATATTTCAGAATGTTTTGGTTTATTTAAAAGGTATGTGGCTTAAAATTACTAGGGTGGTCGTTTCTCTTTAATGTTGTTATCTCCAGGCGTGGACCTGGAGAATACAAGATGGAACTTCACAAGCAGGCCCTGGCCTCTAGGACTGTTTTTGAGTAAAATGGGCTTTCTTTTTAGTGCCTGTTTTGATAATAGAGGTAGACCTTTTGTGTTGCCAGTCCAAACTGCACTTGAAAGTTGGACATGCCCTAACTCTTTTATTTCATTACTTAAAAAATTAAAGATTCAAATTTCACTCAAGTTCAATAAGAGTTGAACTTTCAGTATTTTTTAAAGCAATTTTTCTTTTTGGCTTTAAAGCATTTATTTCTACCTGTTAAAGCATTTATTTCTACCTGTTGTAGTACTTGTTAGTACCTTATTTCAGAATCAGTAATAATGAGATTTTATTTAATGAGCACTTATCAGCCAGGTGTTATCCTAAACTCTTTGAGTACATATTTTCCACTGATTTTCACAGCACAACACTTTCTGGCCAGGAGGAAACTGAAGCTTCGAGAGCTTATGAATTTCCCAAGGACATAATACTAGAAGGTAGTAGAACTAGACGCCAGGCTTTATGTTTTATGCTGTGTTGCCAAATCACTTGATAAGAGTTTTAGTCTTTATTATTTTCTGGTCATTTAGCCTTTTTAAAAAATTGTCTTCACTCTGCCATTTCTTTTTTTTAAATATATTTTATTGATTTTTTACAGAGAGGAAGGGAGAGGAATAGAGAGTTAGAAATATCGATGAGAGAGAGACATCAATCAGCTGCCTCTTACACACCCCCTACTAGGGATGGGCCCGCAACCAAGGTACATGCCCTTGACTGGAATCAAACCTGGGACCTTTTAGTCTGCAGATTGACGCTCTATCCACTGAGCCAAATCGGTTTCGGCTCTGCCATTTCTTAAGGAAATTTTTGTCATTGAAAACAGAGACTCTTTTCATGGCTGTAGATAGGAGATATTTCTGGTTCAAGCTGCTTTTCTTCCAATTCCCAGCATAAATAGTATCTTGCACAAAGTAGATACTCAGCAAAGATTCCATAAAGTGATTCCAGGAGCAGAACAAGAATTCACTGGAACAATCATGAGGCTAGAGACGGAAAGAACTCACATCTTTCCCAGGTGTTTCCTTCTACTAATTAAGATAGTGCTCCACACAGGGACACTCCCAGGCCTTCGCTGCTCTCTGCAGAAATGACCGCATCTGCAGTTTCTTCCAGCAGCAGAGATGCGATAACACAGGAGTTGGTGGAGTTATGTGCACGTACTGTAAAAATTACTCTATTGTCCAGTATGGAGACTCTTTTTTTCTTTTCTTTAGATCTGTTCCCAGTTGAGCACCAGACTGGAGAAGCAGCAAGCAGCCAGCAAGGAGGAGCTGGAGGTGGTAAAGGTGAGGAGAGTGGAGTAGTCCAGTGATAGAATTTCTTCCACATTCACAGTCCTAAGGGAGTGCCTGATAGAGGATCCATCCCAGTGTGTGATGCTGCCCCACAGGCAGGATGGCATCTGCACATCACCAACCTCCCACCCTCACCCTCCACCGCCCCGGGTTATAGAGGACTTGGGAATCATGGAGAATAGTATCTCTCTTCCTTGCAGCTGAGAGTTATGTCCCTATAAGTCTTATGGGCTGTCAGAGGCAGATAGTGGGTGTCAGCATCGTGACAGGAGGCCCTGAGCTTTCTCGGATGGTGGAAACAGCAGCTGCATCCCAGCTGTGCCTGAACTGATGCAGTGCTTCAAGTGTATGACCCTGCAGTGTCATGCCATCACTCTCTTGGACAGTAAACGGCATGGTTCATCTGGAACTTGACTGGAAAACACATGTTTGGTTCAAACACCAATTTTTTAGAGGTGTTTTAAAAATTCTTTGTTTTTAAAGACAACTTGTAGCATTTATTTATATGCTGCCCCCTAGTGGTATTGTTTATTTGAAAAAAAAAGGGAGTTGCTTATTCTGTAGAAACAACAGTAAACAAATAAATGTATTGGTATTCTTAAGAAGTAATGTGGGGACCAGTGCTCGAGAAACCTAATGTAATTCTATTTGAATATATTCAAGTTTAATGCTAGTAATTTCTATGCATTCTAGGGACTTCAGCAGATAGTTTAACCTCTCTAAACTTTATTATTTTGTAAAAGAATAGTAGCTGCCTCATAAGGTCATTTTGAAGATTAAATAAGACAATCTATATAAAGTGCTTAGCTTAGTACTTGGCACACAATAAATACACATTTTAGTAAGTTATAACCTAAAAATCTGAGATATGAGAAATGAAAATATGAACTTTATTCTGACTTTGTATTCTAAAAGTGTATTTTTCTTATTTCATGTTATAAAACACCAGTCTAAGATTATTAGTGAACATAGAGTTAGTGGTCTCCTTCCCCAAACCTGCTAAATTTGGGGTTCAAAATCTTCCCTTGCTGCTCTTCCTTTCCTCTCCCACCTCCCACTTAACTTTTATCACTCTTTGTACCTTGTAGAAACAATGACCACGACTCAGTTGATAAAGTTCTTGGCCTAAAAGGATTAACTACCCTGAACTAAAAATGTTTGTGGAAATCAAAATAAACAAGGATTTATATTAATCACTCTATAAAGGTTTTATTGAGCATCTTCTATGTGCACAGCTATTAGATTTTTTTAACATAAGTTATATGTGACAGAGAGCTCAGAATTTTCCTAAAGGAACAAATTATACAGATGTATGTGAAACATTGAGGAAATAATTCAAAAGCATATATTAGAAATAATTCATAAGCAAATACTTATGGCTACACCTAGATGCTGAGTTAGATGACACTGACAATCAGTTATAGAAAAAGCAAAATCATAAGAACTGTAGACCAAAGGTGACTTCAGGTCTGGTCGGACTAAAGCAGGATGGGTAGAATTCAGTTAGAAAGATTTAAAACAGGACATCTGAAAGAAACAGTGTGAGTTGAAGGCCCAGAAATAGGAATGAGCATTTAAGTACAGTATTTCATTAAGGAAACTGATGTGATTAAAGTATGCATTAAGAATAGAGGAGATTATTGGCTAACAGGTGGGGTTACTTAATAGAAGGCCATGACATTCAGAAAGAGGCATTTGAACTTGATTTAGCTAGAATCAAGAATAACAACCAACACTTATGAGGCTGCATACCCTGTTTCCCCGAAAATAAGACAGTGTCTTATATTAATTATTGCTCCCAAAGATGCGTTAGGTCTTATTTTCAGGGGATGTCTTATTTTTCCATGAAGAAGAATATGGTACACATTTATTGTTGAACAACAACAAAAAAAGAAAATTTGTTACCTGTATACGGTACGGTAGTAGTTGTCATCACAAACCAGCTCACTGATTGGCCGCAGCGCAGCCGGAGCTGTTCAGGCAGTGCGAGGTCTCTTTAAATCAGGAGTCAGACACCTTACGGTAGCTTTGGGGGCCTTATATTCTAGGGAGGCCTTATGTTTGGGGGAGGCCTTATTATCGGGAAGGTCTTATTTTTGGGGGGATGCCTTATATTACAGCGAGAGGCAAAACTGGAAGTAGGTCTTATTTTGGGGGGATATCTTACTTTTGGGGAAACAGGATATGTGTTACCCCATATAACCCTCCTAACTACCTTAGGAAATAGACAGCATAATCTTCTTCTTACCATAATCTTCTTCTTTTTATTGATGATGGTTTCTAAAACAGGTAATTCATTTCCTTGAGGTCACAAAGCTGATAAGCGGTTGTGCCAGGATTTGAACTCAGAGAGCCAGACTCTACAATCCATACACTTGACCATTGCACCACACTATCTCCTCTTTCTCCAGTCCTACTTCTTCAGCTCTTATTTGGCATGATGTGATGATAGCTTCTGATTTTTCCATCCTCCTGTAACACCATCCCCTAACACCACCATTCCTCTATCACCATCCTGTTTCCAGTTAATTCTCTACACTGTAATCAGAGTGCTCATTCCCAAATATAAACTTGACTATATCACCCTATGTATCCATTTAGAATTAGGTAGACCACACATAAAAAACACAACATAACATTGACTTAAACACAAAAGATGCTGATTATCTCATGTAAAAGAAGTCTAGGACTAAAAATATCCTTGGTTTCACCAGTGTCCAAACTTTAGTGACCCATATCTTCAGCATGGGCTTCCATTCTCAAGGTCACCTAAAAGTCAAATCTGTCAACTGGAGTTTCCACCATCACACCCACATTCCATGGTGGAATTTTAAGCCAAAGAGAATGCTAGGATACAAGGGCCTACCTCCAGTTGGGTGAGTTTCTCTAAGTAGCTACACATATCAGAACTTAATCTTATGGCTACACCTAATTTCAAGAGAGTCTAGAAAATGGCACCTTTTAACTGGGCATTTTCCAGCCCAAATGACATGACATTTCTGTTACTAAAGGAGGAGGTGGGAATCTGTGGTCTCTCCCACACATCAGCATGTCTGTTCCATGAGGCTAATTGCTCTACTCCAACTTGTAGCACAGGATTTGATGAAGTGAATGAATGAATTTTCTTCTGGATAAAACCAGGATTCATGAGCATTCTGTTTAGGACTTTACAAGGTGGCTGTGGAGAACTAGTCTCACTGAGTACCTCTTACTAGCTCCCTGCAGTTCTCTGAGGCTGCATACAGTCTCCTCTCTGCTGAAATTTCCTCCTCCTTCTTGTGAGATTAATTGCTTCCTTTATAAGGTTCAGCCTAATGACACTCCTTAACCAGCTAGATAAACTTTTAATCATTTAAAACCCAGATCAAAGCCACCACTTTAACATTTTATTTAATCAACAAATAGTTAGTCAACAATAAATATATACTAAACACTTGCTGTGTGTCTGTCTGAGTCAACACAGGGTTCTTAGGAGAGCTATCAGATATCTTTTAAGTCTCTAATGAACATTAAGCAGGCAGAAATCGGAAGAGCACAATATGGATGGAGAAAGAAAGAAAACAGTGAGGGCTGAGAAGGTGATTTTAGGGATTCAGGCCTGGGATAGGGAGAGTTTGGCCATGTCAGAGAAAGAATTTAATGAGCAGCTGGAAATGGAATGAAGGAGAAGCTAACGAAAAAGCATCCAAGTTTTCAGGCCTCAATGGTGGCAATGGGCACAATGACACAAAGGGGAGGGCTGCTGCGTGTGTGTGAAGAGAGGATCGTTAGGGTTATGGACATTGAGCTTGCTGTAACAGTAGGATGTTGAAATAGAAAGTATGTGATATCTTTTCTCTCTGAACTATTTTTGGAGGTATTTTTAGCCAATAGCAGCACTCTTTTTCTCAAAGAGTTGCTGTTATTGGCAGTCCAGGTCAGAGTTACTTTTATTACCTTGAATAGTAGTGATCATCTTTGCTTAATGCTGAACAAAAGGACTTACACTTTATTTGTTACAAGGGTAGATTCAGGCTAATCATAATGACTTCACTCTACTCTAAGCAAGTTATTTAAATGCTGAGTTTCTTCATTTATAAAAAGGGGGTAAAAATGGTACCTAAACACACAGTAGCCCTAGGATTAAATGAGATACTGCATGCAGAGCATGATGGATGGGACTTGGCATCTAGTAAGAGTAATGGTAGTACAATATTTCTACAACAGATGTCAAAGAGGAGCTGCAATACAGTCTAGTCCCGGTCTCTCTAGAGATACTTTGAGGAAAAGGGGTATCTGTCTTGGAAAGCTGGGTTTTGTGCTGACTGTAACCAAGTTGGTTGAAGCATAAGGGAAATAACGACCTTCAGAAATAGGCCTGCATTTGATGGCAACAGACAGCATCTAAATAAAAATCAAGCGCATATTGTTTCAGGAAATGATTTACGCTATGGAATACAGCTTGACGTTGGTTATCTCCTTTGGATATTTCAGGGTAAAATGATGGCCTGTAAGCACTGCAGTGACATTTTCAGCAAGGAGGGCTCTTTGAAGCCAGCAGCCGTAAGCAGAGAGGACCAGGGGATTGAATCGGATGATGAGAAGGACTCACTTAAGAAGCAGCTGAGGGAGATGGAGCTGGAATTGGCACAAACCAAACTGCAACTGGTGGAGGCCAAGTGTAAAATCCAGGTTGGTGACTTGATAAAAGGTTTGGGATATTTTAGGACTTTAGAATATACACATTGAGCTCAGAATCATAGGGGTTATGATAAATACATTTTTCTGCCCAGGAATGTGTCCTGCATAGTCAGGTGTTTGTCACTATTTTTAAACACTGATATAAACACACAGATTTAAATGAATATTAATAATTACAATTATATCTTGTGAGAACTTATGCATACACTTTTTAAATTTCCCCTGCAATTTTTTTTGCCAAGGTCCTTTGTCATTGAACTTGGTCACTTTGGAAAAATAAAAGGCCAAATCTCCTCTGTTTATTCTCCCCCTGATGGTTGAACATTTTTTGACATCCCCCTCCTCCCCCCTTTTTTAAGCTTCTTTTCATCTTTACCTGATTTGGCCAAATTTCTTTCTCCATAATCTCTTTCCATATCAAAGAGAAAGTAGTCCTGCCTTCGGATGAACTGCCCCCGATTCCCCATTTCCTCTTTAACAGTGGATCATACCCACTATGTCCTGCCTTGGCTCCAACCCACACACACTGATGTCCTTAGCTGTCTCTGCCTGACCTTGTATGTTCTCAGGGCAAAGGCCATGTGTTTGGAACTAGAACTCACTCATGCTTTACTCAATCAGTAAAAATGCAACTCATCTATATGTTTATGTTTATTTGTGGTTTGAAACAGGTTATATCAGGTTTAACCTAAATTGCAGGGTGAATGAAAAGATTACATGAGGTTTCATTTAACTGCTCAGAGAAGGCACAGATTCTGGTTTTTAGTGGTACCTCTTCTAGCTGTAAACTTTTATTTATTTATTTATTTATTTATTTATTTATTTATTTATTTATTTATTTATTTATTGCATCAGGAAGCCAGTTAAATTTCACCTGGGGAAAACTATGACTCTGTAGACCTGGGGATGCCCAGAAGCTCTACTGGATTTTTAGGCAGAGAAAACATTTATAAAACTCAGATTATTTTGTTTCTATTTTAATTAGGAACTTGAACATCAGAGAGGGGCCCTCATGAATGAAATCCAAGCTGCAAAAAACTCTTGGTTTAGCAAAACCCTGAACTCTATCAAAACGGCCACGGGCACCCAGCCGCTGCCGCCGCCACAAAGCACCCAGCCACCCAAAGAGAGCACATAGTTCCTGCCTCAGCCCAGCACAAGAGCACAACGATCAAAGCGGCAGAGACCCCGAGACTCTCCCAGGTGCCCCTTTGAAGAAAGAAAGTAAAGGAGGCCAGGAAGCAAGCCCGCTCTTTCAGTGGCTCTCACTCTTTCCTGTTTGCCACTTTCAAAGGGATATTATTGAAACTGACCTGACTTATGTTGAATACCTGTTTCGAGCTTCTTCTTGAAAGGCCATGTTCAGATCCATCCTAGTATTACCCATTATTTTACATGCCTGCTATTTAGTTGGAAATCAGTAATTCAGAACTACATGCTTTTTTTATTGAGAACTAACTGTTCATATTGTTTATCTTACATAAAAATGGAGGTGTCTTTTACTCCAAGGTTGAAGTGATAAGACGGCATTTGCCACACAAAAGAAATTGAAATCTAAAACTCTTAGCTTTTCAGGATTTATTCAGGTAAAGCACACTGTGGGGCTGGCTGGTCAGGACCACTGCCAGGCTTCCTCCTGAAAGTGATGTCTGGAGAGCAGTGACCTGTCGGAGGCAAGGACAGACCTGGGATTGGACAGTCCCTAAAGCAAGTTCGCTCATTTCATTTTATGTTGGGTGCATCTGGAAACGAAGTGCCAAGAACCATAGGATAAGTTAGGCTGTTGAGAAGTCACACTAGAGAAAAGGAACTGAGATTTCGATAAACACAGAAAGAAAGAAATCACTTTGACCCTGGTATTCTAACAGGTCCTTTTAAGAACTCCACATAGGAATTGCAAGGTCCTAAATATGAACACAGTTGTGCGTGCTGGCAAACGCCAAGTCCAAATGGACATTGCGAGTTGTAGACTTAGGAAACCTTCGCCAGAGAAGCCTAGAAAGATCTAGGTGTAGCCACTGTGTTCAGAAACAGGGACTGAGAATGTCATTTAATGTTGACATACGCTTGCTAAGGAAACACTAACATACTATAACTTTGTCAAAGTTATGAAATGGGGAAATGGAGGTCAGCTTCACATCATTTTAGTTTAATCTTAGGCAGCTTTTTTTTTTTATTTCGATAACTCCCCCAAAATGTGCCCTGGGTACTCCCAGATGAGGCTGCAAATGCATTTGTAACATTTTTGGTTGAGTATGAAACCTTTACAGAAATACTTATCTCATGGAAAGGTAAAGAAAACTATTGTTTAAAAGTTGATGGAAATATTTTTTCTATTATATTTAACATGTATATATCAATAGTCCTCACAGGAAATCCTTTGGTAAGGACAAAACAAATATTACCATTTCCTAAGCTTTTCTGGCAGTTTTGGTCTTTGCCACCAACCCAACTACTGTCGGTATCATTTATTGACACTCATCCTTGGCTTCCTTGTTGAACATATTCTTTGCAAACAATCTTAACCTCTGTATCACCAGAGTGATTCTCATCTGTGCCATATGGTGCAATTAAAATTAACACACTCCTGGAGATAAAAATCAAGTAACAGTTATCTTGACCAGGAGCACACACTACAATTTGCTTCCCTCTAAAATGGTCGTTAAACCCTAAAAAGTGAAGTCCCTTCATCAGTGTATATAGGCTTGTTACACTCATGAAATAATACTTTCTTACGGCATTTCTTTTGGGTCCTGACTTCTTTCATCATTATATTCATTTCCTTTTACCAAAAATGAAAATAAGCCAGCATTCCAGTGTCTATGTTGACTTGAACATTCCCTACCTACATGGTGGTTTAGAAAACCTAATCTTTTTATTTTTATTTTTTATTTTTGTAAAATATAATGGCTAGAGAATTGCATATTGAAACTTGTTTCTGTAAATCATTTAGTATAATTTGTTAGCTTTATTGATACTTTATGCTTTGATACCAAGAAGCCTTGTACAAGTTGCCTTATCAAATGGCGAGCTAAATTAAAGATGTTCTTTTCTGTTTTGTGAATCTTAAAGATCTACTATACAGAGCTTTTTTAACTTCCAAAAATTGGCACATTCCACAGAATGACTAAATTGTACAGTTTTCCTTAAATAGTAGTTGAGGGAGAAATAGAATGGTTCTAGGTCCAGTCTTTATCTGTAAACCTGGTCAAATTTCATTTTTTTCTTTAAACAAAATCACCAGGTATATACATTCCAAGTGTTTAATAAATCAATCTTTTGCATTTTCTTTTTAAAGATTATAATGGTAATCTACAGATTTTTTTCTTTTCCAGTTCCATATCATATTTGAGTATGTTTTGGTACCATAAGTTTAAACTTTTTCACTGCATTGCCTTTGGGTCAGTAGCAATAGTAAAGACAGAAAGAAAGAAAATTCAAAATATGGTATATATGATTATTCAAACAATATTTTATAACAGCATTATCCCAAACAACATGTCCTTCACCACCTGTTGTTTAAAACTTATGCATCCTAGGATTAACTGCTAGTTTCAATTTTACTTATTTTGAAGTATATTTGAGAATTGCTACTCTTCTCTTGATTCCTTCAGAATGAGATTAAATAGCCCAAATATCCAGGAAATTTTCAGATATTATAGTGTGTTCTTCATCTTCTAAAACATTCCTCCAGAATCTAACATTTGCATTATTCTGAAAAGTGATTATTTCTCTTTTCATTAAATTCTGCAAAATAAATGAAGGGAATGAACTTCAACTTGATTATTCAATTCAGTAGCTTTTATATCTTGAAAATCTTATTTAACACGTATATTAAAGCTGAAAGAAACCAAGCTGAATTTTGCAGTGCATAATTTGCTAGCTACCCACATTCTGAGCCATGGCACAATTTGGTTATATTTAGTTACATATAATTGAATGCAAAAAATAAAAACCACACAAAAACAAACAAACTCTGTTACCTAATGTTCTGTATATGAGAGCCTTTCAGAAATACTGATGGAATACCATACAGGCCTATGGCCTATATTAACATATAGCCAATACCTGTATTCCCCTCTCCTGGCTATGAAGTTGGCAGTTTCTTCTTCATTGGCTTTCTTAAACTTCCATAGTAAAATAGAAAAGCAGTCTTTGTACTGATGTTGGGATATTTAATCCTATTTATCTTGGTTCATTTATTCAGCATTTTCACCTTTTATACTATATATTATTTATTTTTCTCAATTCCCTACTCTATTTTCTTAAACTACTTTCCAGTTAATAACTGGTGGCTTCATTTCCCAGCCAAAGTGAGTAAAACAAGAGAATACACAAGAGGTGAGGAATCCTTAAAAGGGTTGGTTAGGTACTGCAGATGAGAATCACATGTAACTGAGGGAAGGGACTGTTTTCTTTTTCTTTAGCTGAAATCACTCTACTGTTCTGCTAAGGTGGGTGTCTGATTTCAGGACCCCTTGAAGGGACAAAGAAGCTTTTAAAAAATTAAATATCTTGTTTTATTTCTCTTAGAAAGAACACTTAATAAGATGATTCTATTGTATAACTTTTAAAAAACAATACTTACAAAAGCTCTGATTCTCTTGCTTCTGTTATAAATAAATGAGAGAATGGACAAACTATTGTTTGACTTGAACAGTTAGACATGTGTGTGTAAAGTTTTATAGTGTGTCTCTGACTCTTGTATACCCAGGTACCATGCACCTGAACACATAGATGGCAGTTGAATACAGAAGGGCTGGTAAGGGCTCAATGGCCTGTTAACTACCGGGTATAAAGTTCTTGCTCTCGAGTTGGAGTTGCCAGGCTCATGGTCACACTGAACTAGAACTGCTCCAAAACATCCTTCCTCTCCCACAGTGGCTTCTGTACAGTAAAGGCAAAGCCCTTCACCTTAGGAATTCCTTGTCTTTCAAAAGCTATCAAAATTAATACTTCAGTGGGACTGCACCTCAACAGGAGAGAATCTTGAGTTGTAATGAGAAAGTGGATGTTTACAAGTAGGGAGTGACTCCAGTCAGCAGTCAGGAATCCCCTTCTCAACTTCCATCTGAAAGACTACATGTCCAGCTTATCTCCAAATGAATTTGTTCCCTGCTGTACAAACATCTTCATCAACATGTCCCATTCTCCCCACCTCAATCCCAGGGTTACCATCAGTGGTATTCTGAAAAACTTAAGAATCACTGAGTAGAAAATGAACGTTTTAAGTTCCTTTTGTTTTCATTGGCAGTAAGTTAACATGTAAAATCTTTTCCATTGTAACCTAAGTATATATTATATATGGAATAAAATATAGGAAACTGAATTACAAGGCTATAAATGCATCAAGATTCTGGTGTCATGGAAGCACAAGAATAAAGCTGGAGATGGTCCCAGAATCCAAGATGTCCCAATAGCCTTTTACATCAGTTTCTCTATTTTTGGTATTTTGCATAATATATGTGGATCCTTAATTCAAATGAAAGAAAAGAGTTTCTCAGTCAGCCCCACTTCCTTTCTTTCAACTCCTACTTTTTCCTTTGCTGAGGAGGTAGTAGAAATTATCTAACATCTATTTTCAAGAATAGTATGATTTTCGTCCGTGGTTTCTCTAATGAAAACAGGTTCTGGGATAAAGGAGTCGATTAGGCCCGACAGTGCTAATCGACCACAAAAGAAATATTCGTGAGCAGCCTCTCTTCTCTATAAACACTGACCAATTAGATGTCTCCATAATTCCATGTATTATGCATAATACACTCCGTAATGTAAATGTAATGCTTGTTAAGAAAAGTGCAATTTATTGTACATTGTCCCCCAAATGTTTACTTTTATAATCGTTATGAACTTGAATTGGATTAGTAGCTTGTTTTCATGTGTGAATGGAGCCTTGTGAAATAAACAAATGCAACCCAGAAGGTAACAACAGGTGACTGTTTTTGTGAGCCAGTGATGTTTTCAATGCTTTGTGTTGCCCCTTTGGCCCCATTAAGCAGTAATAAACATTTGTTCCCGAGTCCGAATCTGTCTTTTCTGTTTTCTTCTAGTTGGTTTTATCCTGAATCCTCCGAACCCGGTGTTTGCGTAGCACTTCTTATTTGACACTGGACTCCAGTCAGCTTAGAAAAAAGACACAGGAACTTGTTCCAGCTCTCCCTGCAGGATGTCCTGCACAGCACAACTGCCCAGGGCCCTGTTTTCCTCTCTCTAGAGATTCGTTAGTTGCAAGAACAGAAACTCTCAAGCTAGCTAAATAAGACAATTAAAAGGAAATAGGGACTTATTTTATTGTAGTATAGATACCAAAGGCCAAACGAGGCCTGAAGAGGCATGGGGACGAGAGACTTATTGTTGACAGTATTACAGATGCTCCCACCCCCCTTCCTCTGCCCCCCTCCACCTTGCCCCACCCCAACCCTTCACCACACTATTTACTGTCCGTGGTGTCCGTGGGCTATGCAGGTAAGGCTCTCCCGACTTTTATAACACCGTGGGCTAGTTTTGTTGTTTTTAGACTTCATTTCACGTTTGTGACACTCATGCATTTGCTTTGGAATTGTCCTCCCGTTTGTTTGCCAGGATAAGGATCAACCTGCATCTTCCCACAAGCCTTGTTCTTCTCTGACTCGCTGATTCTAGTCGCTACCTCGGGCTACACGTAAAGCTGGGAGATTGCGGTCTGTCAGACTCCTCGGGGGTTAGTGTTGACGCTATAGAACGTGCTGCAGATGTTCTGCGCTGTCAGAGGCTAAGACACCGGACAAGGGGGTGGGTCTCTCGGGGGCTTTCCCTGAGAGAGGCGGGGCCAGCAGAGCGGACTCCAGTCCCCGAGTCCGCACCCGGGCGGGAGCTGCAGACCTGCACAGCGGTCAGCGGCGGGGACGAGGCCACAGAGGGCGGCGCCTCCTTCTAGCAGCCTCAACCCTGGCGGCGCCGTCACGTGCCCGGCGCAACCCCACTTGGCCCCTGAGGACGCAACCATGTCGCTGATGCCAGAACGCACGGAAAAATCCCTGTTCTCTTCAGGGTTCTCCTTGGCTAACTCCTCCTTCTCCCCCGTTTTCACAACATACATAGGCCGCCCCTTTTCCCTTCTGTGTCCACTGCTCGCAGAGGCTCGCAACTTGGCCCCCGACAAGATGGCCGCCTAGCTGCTCCGCCGTCCTAGAGGAGACGGAAGCAGCCGCCTCTCTGGTCAACTTTCGATTTGCATCTCGAAGACCGATACGTTCCTTCCGGGTTGGGGGTAAGGCTCCTCCGAGTTGCGACTGCGCAGCCGGGGCAAACAAGGGCTACGTACTAACGTACAGCCGTCCTGGCGAGGAGGAAGTGGCGTTACACTTCTCGCGAGAGCTCAGCGTCGCTGGGAGGCTCGGCGGGCAGGGGGGCGGAGCCAGGTCCGGCGGGGCGGGGCGGGGCGGGGCTGAGGGAGGCGGGCGGCGCTGGGGGCTGTGACGCCGGACTCGCGAAGGTTCCAGAGGCGCCGCGTGCGGTAGGCGGGTCCCGGTGTGCTGCAGGGTCAGGGTCGTCGCCGGGCTCCGGGCGCGGTGAGTCGCGTGGGTGCGGCGTTTCCTGTTCTCTCCCCTGCGGGGCTGCAGCTCGTGCCTTGCCTCCCCAGCCCGACCATGGCTTCCGCTGTGGAGGAGGTAAGGGTCCCGCCTCATCTTCCGCGGTCGCGCGGTCGCGGTCGCTCGCCCCCACCGCCCTGTCTCCCGTGCTGACTGCCCCGCGGCCGCTTCCTGCGCCGGCGAGCCCCCGCGCTTCCCCGGCCTCGTCCCTGCGGCGGCCCCTGGCGCCGCGCTGCCCCTGCGGGAAAGTTGCCGGTGGCCGGGCCGGGGTCCCTCTCCGCCGGCGCGCGGCGCGGGTGAGCGGGCTGCGTCGGGCTTCGCGGCCTCGGGTAGTGCGGGCGGCGGCACGGGCGGCCGGTCACCTTCCTGTGCGCCCCAGGCCCTGTCGGCGGCCGCTCTGGTAGCGCGGGGACGTGACGCTTCCTTAAGTGAGGGCCGGTCGCGAGCCCCGGTGTCCCTCCGGCGGGGAAGGCGCTGGGCCGGTGCGGAGTCTGTGGTCCCAGCCCTCTCATTCCCGGTCCTGTTTCCCCCGCGCCCGCGGGCGGCCGGTTTGGGGGGCTCGCCGTGGTGCTGCTCTGCGCCGGAGCAGTTGATCCCCTGTCGGGGGTGGCGGAGCCCCGGGCATGGCTGTGTTTGGACGGGGCTCGGCGGGGCCTCGGCGCTGGGGGAGGAGGTGGCCACTGCCCGTGGGGAGGGGCCCTGCGCGCTGTGACCACGGCGCCGCGGCCGCCTCGCCCTCGTGGGGACTGGGGTTGGCAGTTACCCACGGGGGCCCAGGCTGTCGGCGTTGCTCTTGTTCTGGCCTCATTTAGAGGGTGAGGATATCACGGGGAAGTGTTGGGTGTCTGGTTTCCTCAGTAGGCTCCGGTCTGGGGAACCTCGGATTTGACTTGGGAAGTGTTCATACAACTCTGCTTTAAATGAGGAAAAGGCGTGTGTGTGTGTTTAAGTATTGTTCCGGATAACTTGCCGCAAGTTTACGTAATGGGTGAAAGAGCGGGCCTTGGGGTACCGTGGGCCCCGAGGAAATCATCTCTGAGGTGACTTTACAGTCATAGCGAGGATAGCTCAGTATTCATCCTCTTCGAAGTAAGGGGCTTGCTTTTTTTTTTTTTTTTTTTTGGTGGGGGAGGCGGGGAAGAGGGGAGGAAAAGGGAGAGACAGAGAGAGAGGAGGGGAGAGAGGGAGAGAAACGGCAATGTGTTGTTCCACTGACTTACGCATCCATTGGTGGAGACCTGTCTGTGCCCTGACCTGGGGTCCGAATGGAAACCTGGGCTACTATCAGGATGATGCTCTAACCAACGGAGCGACCTGGCCAGGGCTCTTAAAAAATAATAATAATAAAATAAATTATCGATTGATTTTATTTTTTTTTTAGGACCAACTTGAGCTACCCTGCCAGGACCCAGGAGCTTTCTCAGTTGAAGTGCTTAAACATTCAGGGATGTTTGGGGGAGGTGGTTTTGTCTGAGATAAAATGCACTGTTTTTAACCTATTTAAAGCATACAGATCAATTCATTTTAGTATATTCCCAGTGAAACCATCACTGCCAGTTCCAGAACATTTTCATCACACCCCAAAAGAAACCTAAGGATCCATGAAAATCACTCCCCATTCTTCCTCCGCCAGCAACCCCCAATCCAGCCCTGTCTGTATGGATTTGCCTGTTGTGGGCATTGCATATAAATAGAAGCTTACGGTGTGTGGCCTTTTGGTTCCTTTTTACTTAGCATAATGTTTTCAGGTTCATCCGTGGTGGGGCTTGCATTGTTTTTATGACTTAATTCTATTATATGGATACACCACACTTTGTTTATCAGTTAAATCAATTGATGGACATTTGACTTATTCCTACTTTTTGATTGTTAGGAACAACGCTGCTATGAATACTTGTGAACAACTTTTTATGCAGACATAGGTTTTCAGTTTTCTTAAGTGTGTACCTCAGAGTGGAATTGCAGCATCATATGGTAACTAACTCTGAGAAATTGCCAAACTCCTTCCCAACGTGGCTGTACCATTTTACATTCCCACAAGCAATATCTGAAGATTCCCTTGTTATTTCCTAGGTGTTTTTGTTGTTGACATTAGTCATCTTGGTGGGTATGAAGTATTTCATTGTGGTTCTGATGTACAGTTCCTTAAAGACTAATGAATTAAGCTGAGCATCTTCTCATGTGCTTAGTGGTTTTGCCATTTGTATATATTTTTTGAGAAATGGCTCTTCAGTCTTTACCTCATTTTGAGGCACTTTGATTTTAATGCCTTATAGTGTAGAATTTGGAACTAGATTAGAAGGTAAATTTGAATGTGTTTATGGGTGGGTTAAAAGGGATATGTGATTTTTGCATAAGGAAAACAAGTGAATGCCAAGGTAAATTAGATGAGAAGCTGCTCTATTTAAGCACCTTAAAGTATGTGTGCAGGAAAGGCTTTTACTGGTTTCAGAACTGTGAAGGGAACAGAACAACTGAGGAAGACCATAACAACCTGCTTGAAGTTGTTTCAGACTTACAGTGGATGTACCTTACATTTATAGTTTGTAGCTCGTGAGAGCCAAAACTGGCTATAAAGAACCTGGGATTCTGTTAATTCTCAGAGTTTTTTTCAGGGTCTGCTCAAAAAAGGATTCCTATTCTAATCAAGAAGTAAAACCTTTTGTTTGGTACATTTTTAAAACTAAATTCTTACTGTAGAAACATAAACTGATTTTAATTTCAACATTTTTATCATATTGGTATTAGAATCATATGAAAAATTTAAACCATTATAACAAAAAAGATTGCTTTGCTTTGAACTAAAACATCTTGGTGTTATGCTCCCAAAATGAGCTTGCAATTTTTTTAGTAACATGACTTTGGGGGTCATGAGCATGGACTGGGGACGAAGGCACAGTTGGACTTTTTATACCATTATCAATTACAAATGGTGAAGCCAGGGCATCTGAGTTAAATAAGATAATAAAAGAGTTGGATAAAAGAAAGCATTCATTTTTTCTGTCACTGCATTTTTATAAGACTCGAGAAACATTAGAACTCCTAAACTCTACTCCAGATATTATACTGAGTTATTTAAAGATGTTTATATTGAGCTCTTTATATGTTCTCAGGATATAATGTAAGTATCCTCCTATCCAATTGCTAGTATCAGCCAGAATGTAAAATTATTTTAAGAAAAACAAATCCCTTATTTGTAATGTTTCAGAGGATAACTGGGAAAATATTAACAGTATCTTAACTCTCAAACTTAAAAAACTGCTGGCTTTACCTCTAGAAAGTGGAAGTAGACTTCAGTAGGGGAGGCACAGGCATAAGGAAAGAACAGCAGGTGGCTTTTATAATGATCAGGAGTATGTTGGATTGTTTGCTCAAGCTTTTTCTCTCCATTGTGCAACCAAGTCCCAGACTTTCAATCATAAGTATAAGCCTGGAGCTTCAGAACAAGACTTTTTCTTAAAAGCAGAAATATATTTTCTTTATCTTTTGTCTTAAAAATTCAAACTTTTTAATGTGTAATATTTAGGTATTTGATGAAGGAATATCAGTGAAGAACAATTCCTGATAGAATTAGATGACCTCGGTGAAGTTATTGGAGCATTTCTCCACTCATCATGTATTCCCTCATCCTTTTACTTTAATATTTTTTAAATTCCAAATTTTAAAATTTCTGATGACTAGGACTGCATGTAATAAGGGAATCTATGAACTCATTTTTTTTTTAAAAATGATTTCTTCATCTCAATTTAAATCACAGAAATATTTTATAAATACAATGTTCTACAACAGCCCTAGCCTGTTTGGTCAGGGAATGGAGCGTAGGCCTGCGGACTGAAGGGTCCTTGTTGGGTTCTGATCAGGGGTACATGCCTGGGTTGTAGGCTTGATCTCCAGTGGGGGGCATGCAGGAGGTAATCGGTCAATGAATCTTTCTCACCATCAATGTTTCAATCTCTCTCTTCCTCTCTGAAATCAATAAAAATATATTTTAAGAAAATGTTCAACAAAGGCAGATAACAGTCTATCACACTGGAAAATTAAGGCTTGATTACCTATTGTTATTGCAAGATTGTTAAGTTTTCATTTTTTATTTCAAATAGGCTGTAGGAAAGAATTCAAGTTACTACCCAACCTGAGAAAATTTAAATAAACGTCCTTAATTCTTAGCTCATACTTCAGTAAACTGAAATGACCAATAGGCATAATATCAAGCTTTTATCAGAGCTAACTTATCTTTTACTTCACACAGCTACAAAAAGATCTTGAAGAGGTGAAGGTGCTGCTGGAAAAGGCCACCAGAAAGAGAGTACGTGATGCTCTTATAGCTGAAAAATGCAAGATTGAGACCGAAGTCAAGAACAAGACGCAGCAGAAATCACCAAGGAAAGCAGAACTTCCTGACAATGAAAAACCAGCTGCAGTGGTTGCTCCCATTACAACGGGATATACAGTGAAAATCAGTAATTATGGTATGATGCGCTCCCCTACATCCAACTCTTAGCCTGTGAGCAACTGATCCTCAGTAGTGACCAATTAACATAACAAACTTAATTTTAAAAATAGTTTTGACTTTTTGTTTTGGTGGTTTGAATACATCACTTATTTAATAAGATGCTTTTTAAGAGATGAAAAAGAATAGGTTAAGGATATATTCTAAAAGCTATTATCAGAGCAAGCTGATTTAGTATAATGATGAAGAGCAACCAGAAAGAACCTACTCGGTATATATGGAACAGATCTTTTTGTTTTGATTTTCATTCTGTTTTTCATTTCATTTTGTCAAACAACTACCAGGATTAATTGAGAAAAGAAATCTCGTTACACTTAAGAAACATTTTGAGGATCTATAGACCACTGTTGTGCTTGGACTTGTGGATATATTATTGGTGGGGGGCACTCCTTGTCCCTACTAGTTTTGGTGGGAGTAGGCTTGCGATGTCCTGAGAAAAAGAATTTTCTGATACTCGCACTGGAGGCTAAGATACTGTAGAAAGCTTTATTTCTGTGGAATTATATACCCCTGAGTTTCCAAGGTCCCGTTTCTCTTTGTCCTGCCATAGCAGTGTAGCTATGGCTTCAGTAGAGCTTAGATCAAAGCTGTTGCCTAGAGTTTTCATTTCATGTTGGAGCAGTGTCCAATCCAGCATTGAGCTAGGTTGGCTTGTGCTTCTAATTACATTCTGTCAGTCTATTGGGTGTGGGGTCCGCAGGGCCACGTTGCTATGGAGGGAACATGGGCGGGTGCAAAAGAGCCCAATGAGCCAAGAGCACCAAGAGAGCAAGCTCCTTTGTTTGGGGGCGAGCTCCTTTGGGGGATTATGTATTCCCAAATTTTCATGAGCTTGCATGGGTCCTGCCCCTTCTAGTCAATCCATGGTTCTCCAGGTTAGATCATCAGGCAAGTACCTTCCCTAAGTCACCCCAATTTTTCTGCACATCTCCCCTTTGTTAGACCCCTTCCTCCAATGTTTTGCAGGGAAGGGCCAGTGGTTCATTGGGGAATGTGAAAGTGCAGCTTCCTGGTAAAGCTGCCCCCAAAAAATGACCATGCTAATAATGTCTGGCTTTCCCTTTGTTCCTTTCTTATTATTAACTAGTAGCCCTGTGCAAGTAGCTTGCTGCCACTTTCCTCAGCTGGCCACCGCCCACTGCTGCTGGTAGCTCTCCACTGCTCCCTGCCCTGGCCTCCTGGAGCATCCTCCCCTTCCCCCCCCCCCTCCGGCTTAGCTTGCTGTCCTGCCCACTCCTGTAGCTTCCCACTTGCTTGCTGCCTGCTCCGTTCTCTAGCTCTTCCTGCCCACTTATAGTTTGCTGTCCCACCCTCCTGCAGATACTTGATCAGGAGGTTGGTAGTTAGGCCTCAGGGCTCAATGGATAATTAGCATATTCCTCTCTTTATATAGGATAACTAGCTAATTACAGTGGTATCAGATGCACAGCAATGATGAAGATCCAGATCCTGCTTATGGTGTTTGGGACATAGATGAAATGAATACCACAAAAATCTAACAATACCATTTGTCGACAGTAGATCATGACTTTTTTTGTTTTGTAAGCAGTACAACTTAAATCTGAGTGATGAATTATTATGAAGGCAGGGACAGCTTTATGTTTCTTTTTTGCTCATAGGATAAGTACATAGTAAGTACTTAATAAATTTATAAATTATGGGAATGCAGCTAATGAAATTATTCTACTTGTCGAAGAGACATTTGAGTTTGAAGAGTGCATTCAGCAAGTGTGAAAAAAGGGAATTTCATGAACAAATGACATGAATAGAGATACTAAAGGTATCAGATCATGTATTTTTTCTTAAAATATGTATTTTTTATTTATTTTGGAGAGGAAAAGAGAAATATCATTGATGAGAGAATCATTGACCAGCTGCCTTCTGCATACCCCACACTGGGGATTGAGACTACAACCCAGGCATGTAACTTGACTGAGAATCAAACCATGATTTCCTGGTTCATGGGCTGACAACCACTGAACCACACTGGCCAGGGTCAAACCATGCATTTTGAGTGTTGTAGTGAAAAGCAGTGTGTGTCGTGCTTAAGAGATGTACTAGAGGAGTTATGCTATGTATTTAGGTGATTGATACAAGAAAATGGTCTGAAGGTGGTAGGATTATGGCACATTAAGGAAGAATCTGGATTTGTGTTTAAAGAGAAACTTAATGTGAAGGATGGAATGAATGAATGAATGAATGAATGGGAAGAGATTAGGTGAAGTTCTACAGGACTATATAGGACTTTTTAAAAAATTGACACTATATTCTATAGGACAAACTAAGGAAGTGTGAGGGATATATATGTATATGTATTGTATACAATAAACATACTTAATATGCTTTTATGTGATGTTCGTATATTTTTTGTGTTGATGAATCATCCTATCTAATAAAGAGGGAATGTGCTAATTGACCCTCACACCATTGCAAAGATGGTGGTGCCTACAGCCAATAAGGATAGAATATGCTAATTGACTACCCCGCCCTCAAAGAGGGCAACAGCCACAAGATGGCGTTGCCCAATCCCCTCAGCCCCACTGGGGTGGCAGGCACAGCAAGGCTGGGCCTGTCTTCCTGCCCCAGTCCCCTTAGCCCCCAGCTGCCCAGGGCCAGCCCAAGGCGCAGGCAAGCCTTGGATGGTGGCTGCCCAGCCACCCAGGGCTGCCTAAAGCTCAGGTAACCAGGGCCAGCTGAGGTTTGTGCTGCTGGCAGTGGCAGCAGCAGAGGTGTGATGGGGCATCACCTTCCCCTGATCCCCAGGTTGCCTCCCACCCCTGAGGGCTCCCGGACTGTGAGAGGGAGCAGGCAGGTTGGTCTGAGGGGCCCCCCTCCAGTGCATGAATTTTTATGCACCAGGCCTCTAGTCTAGAATATAATGTCAGTAGTTTGACAGTGTATACTGAAATGACATTTAGTAAATGTTAGGTTAGTCAAATTAGCAGATTTGGGTGACTCAGACTCTATATTTTACTTTGTCAGAGAAGGGTGTTGAGGAAGCTATGATTTGTTGTGTTTGTGGAACTGCTTAAATAAGTAGAAATGATTATGGAATTAGTACTGATGTTTAGTAATCCAGTTTAGTGGAGAATACCAATATTTAGGGATAGGACAACATTATTTCCATAAATAGGGGAAATGAACTATTAAATAATATACTTAAATCCCTAGCCTGTTTGACTCAGTGGATAGAGCTATTGGCCTGCAGACTGAAGGGTCCCAGGTTTGATTCTAGTCAAGGGCACATGCCTGGGTTGCAGGCTCCTCCCTAGCCTGGCCCTGGTCAGGGCTCGTGCAGGAGGCAGCCAATTGATGTGTTTCTCTCACATCAGTATTTCTTTCTGTATTTCCCTCTCTCTTCCACTCTTTAAAAATCAATGGAAATGTATCCTCAAGTGAGGATACTTTATTTTGAGGAATAAAAAGAACATGGGTTTTGTGTTCAGTAAACATGGATTTGAATCCAAGTTCTACCACTGGCTAAATTCCTAATTTTGGGTAGATTACTTAACTGTTTTGATGCTCTTCTCCATCTAGAAAAATATTTACATTTTAATATTTTCATGTTTCTATTACTAGATTTCCATTTTATTTAGTTTTATTATAAGCCATATGCAGTTACTGTTTTAGAGATAGTGTCAGACTTCACTCGTGTCTTTTTTTTTGTTATTTTTGTTACTAGGATGGGATCAGTCAGATAAGTTTGTGAAAATCTATATTACTTTAACTGGAGTCCAGCAAGTCCCCATGGAGAATGTGCAGGTGCACTTCACAGAGAGGTGAGTTCCCATTGTGGGAAAGACAGTGAGCTGTAAGTCAGTGATTACTTAGTTATGGCCTCTTTATTTTTTACAGTATCTAAAATTCTGCTTAAATTTAGAATTAATTGTCCGTCCTACACACCTGCTTTGAAGGGGTGAATCTTCTCTGGGATGGACATCTGTGGCTTATTTCCACAAGAACTAGACAGCACCGTTCATAGAACCAGAAAGATAATGTGTTTGTTATTATGTTGTAGGTCATTTGATCTTTTGGTAAAGAATCTAAATGGGAAGAATTATTCCATGATTGTGAACAATCTCTTGAAACCCATCTCTGTGGAAGGTAGTTCAAAAAAAGTAAGTCTATTTTTTTTTTTTTGTCATATTGTGAAATCTCATTAAATTGTTCCTGGCCAATTTAGAATTGAGATGAAGTAGAATTAATTAACCCTGTATAACAGAAATCAGTGAACTACAGCATGTTGCTTACTTTGTAAGTACAATTTTGTTTGAACGCAGCCACACTTGTTTGTGTATTGTATGTGTGACTGCTTTTATGCTATGACAGCAGAATTAAGTAGCTACAGCAGATAGTGTGGCCCACAAAGCCTAAAACATTTACTCTCTGGCCCTTTATAGAAGAAGTTTGCCAACCCCTGCTTCAGAAAAAAACAGATTATTATAGGAACTAGAGGCCCAGTGCATAAAATTTGTGCTTGGGTAGGGTCCCTAGTCCTGGCCAGTGATCAGGGCCAATCTGTGGGTCAACCAGCGGGACAATCGGCTGGGGCTCCCACTGGCACCCACCTTGGCCAGCCTGGCACCACCTGCTCACTAGCCAGCCCTGCCCCCCTATTACCCTGACCCAGCCACCAGTTGCCTTCCTCTGTGGGGTAACTGGCAGGGCGATTAGGAGGTCCCCACTGGCACCCACCTTGGCTGGCCTGGGGCCTGCTGGTTGGAGGCAGCTACTGTGTTGAGCATCTGCCCTCTGGTGGTCAGTGCACATCATAGCGACTGGTCATTCCATCATTTGGTCAATTTGCTATTGGGCTTTTATTATATAGGATATTGCATTCAATTTTGGAGATGACTATGCTTTTAAAATGATTAAGAGTGAGACTTGAGTCTTAATATCAGTTTTGCCACTATTGGTTGTGACCTTTTGTGGCAGGTCACTTAATAACTTCCTGTTCCAGTTTCCTCAGTTGTACTAAGGAATAATTTATTCACAAAGCTGAAATTATATATGAAATGAAACATATATAAAGTGTTTAAATTAATAATAGCTATTACAGAAGCTTTATATAGTTTTGATACATAAAAGGACTCAAATACCTAGCCTAGTTAGAGTTAGAAGCTATAAAATTAAACTCTCTTGTCCAGCCAGTCTTGCTCAGTGGTTGAGCATTAACTTATGTACCAGGAGATCACGGTTTGATTGCTGGTCAGAGCACATGTCATGGTTGTGGGCTTGATCTCCTGTGTGGGGCATGCAGGAGACAGTTGATCAATGATTCTTTTCTTATCATTGATTCCATCTCTCTCCCTCTCCCTTCCTTTCAATTAAATATATATTAAAAAAAATAAGCTATCTTTTCAAAAACAGTTATTCATACTTTTCACTAATTTAGATAATTCCTCTTTTCTACCTGATTTAAATAAATGAGGTTTAATGCATTTAGTATATAGATGTGTCATTCTGCCATCTATACATAGAATTATGTAGCAGCTTAAAGGTAATACTTGAATATAACTTATTGATTAGCTTGTGTCTCACTGCTCACTTTTCATCAGCTAATTCCATAGTAGAAAGATCCTCAAAAGACTCCTGTCCTAGGAGTTACATGGATCATTGTTGAAAGAGTTGTATACTCTCACTTGTCCTGTTTTCTTTCTTTTTTTTTTTAATATATTTTATTGATTTTTTACAGAGAGGAAGGAAGAGGGATAGAGAGAAACATCGATGAGAGAGAGAGACATCGATCAGCTGCCTCTGCACGCCCCAGACTGGGGATGTGCCTGCAACCAAGATAGATGCCCTTGACTGGAATCGAACTGGGACCTTTCAGTCCGCAGGCCGACGCTCTATCCACTGAGCCAAACCGGTTTTGGCATGTCCTGTTTTCTTATTACCTTCCAGACTCAGCGATAGTGCTTTATATGATTGGAATTTCTGCCTGTCTCTAACCCTTCTATGTTACTCCATGCTTCACCAAAATCCAGCCACTCCTTTTTTTTTTTTTTTTAAACACATCAAAATCATCCCATCTTGGAGCCCTTATCCTTGCTGTACCAATTGCCTCGAAGACTCTTTCTCCTGGATCTTGGAGAGTGCTTCCTGATGAAGGCCCTTCCCCACCTCTCATTAATACGCTCTTTGTCTTGAGAGCACTTAGTATTTGATGGTACTCTAATTTTCCCAGTTGTGGTCTTTCTCTTCCATGATTGTTCAGACTCTGGCCTCTATTCATAAAGTTTTACTAGTTCCTAAAACAGGTCCTACACATTAAAGTAATTATTAGTGAATGAATAATTGTCTTCTAAACATTCATGCTTATCTCCGTGTATTCTAGGTCAAGACAGATACAGTCATTATCTTATGTAGAAAGAAAGCGGAAAACACACGGTGGGACTACCTGACTCAGGTTGAAAAAGAGTGCAAAGAGAAAGAGTGAGTTCACTTTCACTTTCTTAAGAATTTTAATGTATTCTTTGCTGGGATTATAGATTTTTAATAGTTTGCCTTTATCGATAACATAATTGTATAGTCTGTGATTTGACCATTCACCTCTCAGTGTCTACTAAATAACTCAATTATCTTAACATATGCTCCAACTATCAGAACCTACTGGAAGTGTCCAGCATGTTGCATTTGGTTGGCTCTTTTGTGCTGGTTCTTAACCCTGGACCAATAGTGCTTCTCTAGATACGATGCCCATTCCCAGAGATTTCATTTTAGTAGTTCCTGAGACTCAGATACCCTGTGGTTTTTGAGCTCCATAGAAGTTTCTAATGTAGTTACGGAGTTTCATTGTCACTGATGTAGAGTAGAAAAGATAGAATATTTTTATCCTACTTTAATGCTTTTCTAATAAATGTTTATTCAAGGACACTTCCATTTTAGGTCACATGTTCCTCTGTATTGGAGTCAGTTAGCCATTCACCTTTGTCTCACTTTAATAGCCAGCATGCATATGGTATGGGGTTAACTGGAGTTGGGCACTCTCCGTGGAACTGATTTTTAAATCTAGAGTGAATTACCTGAGTACAGAACCCTGTCTTATTGTTCATCTCCAGTGTCCAGTATATAACCTGGCACTTAATAAATGAGGTGAGTAAAGAATAAAATATGAAGTTAATTGACCTAGGTTGTACTTTGTTTGCACGAAGGGTATTACCTACATTAAGGATTGTTGTTTTTACTGCCAGGCACAGGCCCATACTCTTATATCTCAGGCTTAAGAGGAGGGCTTTTCTAATGAAGAAATACGCAATTCAGTGTGTGTTCATATGTAATGTATGTTTGTGTTTTTCTCATAATATTTTTTTCAAATAATATGAAACATGCTTTTAAAAAAATTAAGACAGTTCAGAAAAGTAAATGCTTTTTACTTCTGCTAAAAATTAACTAAAATCCCATTGTCCCAAGAAAATCCCTAGCTATTTTGATTACCCCTCTTTGCTATAACCAGAAACATAATGGGTATATATTGTTTTAATTAAGATGAATTTGTTCTGTGCTGTATTAATTGTGAGTATCTTTAGATACTCAATATCTTCCCCTTACCTTTACTCCTCCACTTTCTATAAATGTTAACCTGATTTGTATCTTCCCATACTTAGTAATCAATCATGCATATAAAATTTGTCAGTAAATGGGATTTGTGTATACAAACACATAATTTTTAAATGTATATATACATATTTCTTAATTATTACGTTTTCTTTTTAACAGAAAGCCCTCCTATGACACTGAAACAGATCCTAGTGAGGGCCTGATGAATGTTCTAAAGAAAATTTATGAAGATGGAGATGATGATATGAAGCGAACCATTAATAAAGCCTGGGTACAATCAAGAGAGAAGCAAGCCAAAGGAGAGACAGAATTTTGAGACTTTAAAGTTCTTTCGGGAATTATGATGTGGAAATAGTGATGTTTCCAATAAGGACATGTTGGTGAGCTGCAGATAAATTTAACAGATAATTTTACAGAGCTGCCTTCTAAGTAAAGGCATTGAATTCTCCTACTGGAGGATTAATTTAAATAAAATATGCTTATTAAACAGTTCCTCTAAAGATGGTTTCCTTAGTAAACTGGTCATTTTGTCCAAGAAAGATTAATATTTACATTTTCACGTGAAATGTAAAGAAGCAAGTCTTGACTAATGAAACTGCCATATTGTGTGTACTTTTGTTCAGCTAAGAGGTAGGGGAAAAATGTTACTGCTTGTTAAGTTCTTGACATCAGTTCTCACCAATGTAAGAAGTAAATAAAACTTGAATTTTTTTCAGAAAATGCATATTCATATCTGTGCTTCGAGGTTGCTATAAAGACATTTTTTTCTTTTCTGTTAGTAGCTTAATATATATATTATGCATTACAATGTCCTAATGATCCAATCACAAATGTTTTTCTCTTGAGTTTAGATACAGTTTTATTAATAAATTGAAACTAAATCTGATTTTGACAAGAACAGACAAATATCTTTGTATAGTACCAATTAGTAAGTTTTGCCATGGATCAGATAGCTTACAAAAAAACAATAACCATTAGCTAAAAACAAACATAAAAATCCATCTTTTCTATTTTTAGTGAAGTTAGTTTTTTATTCAATGAAATATCTTTACTATCTGTTTATCCAGGAAAAGTTAGGCTTTGGGGGAGAAATTGTTTATTTTAGAGAAAATTGCTGCTCCTAAAAACAAGAGGAAGAGCAAAAAACCTGTGATCTCCATAACTATGTTATATTGGAGGTATTTGCCAATGCAACTGAGGAATAAGAGAAACACATGGAGGAGATTAGTCAAGGCTTCTATAGGGAGAGAATTTGGTACAAGTGGTAGAATAAAGTTTGTTAGGTAGCATTTAAAATTAATAAACAGCCTATATATAGGCTAATTGTTACTACTGAACACGTTAGTAAAAGTGTAATTAAAGCTGTGATGTTGACACATGAATAAACAAACCAATGGAACAGAATAGAAAAAGACCCAAGGCAGAAGTTGTATTGAGCTTCACTTTATTGCGCTTCACAGGTGTTGCATTATTTACAAATTGAAGGCAAGACCCTCCACCAGCAAAAAGATTACAATTCGCTTTATTGCGATACTCAATTTATTTCAGTGGTCTGGAACTGCACCTGCAATATCTCCAAGGTATGCCTCTAATAGCATTTCAACGGGGCAGAGATGGGCTTTTATTGAGATAACCAAAAATAACCATATGTAAACATAGCAAACCGATGAAAGCTAGTATGTATGTGAAGCCATGTGAGTACTAGAAGACGTGGATAGAACTCCATTATTACCTAAGAGTGAGGGAAACCTATAATAAATCTAGAGGTAATAAGGCTAAATATTAGTTAATTTTAACTACATAATAAATGCTTTCATAGGAAAAAAAAATACCACAATAAGAAATACATGATGTGTCAAGAAGATTCTAAAATTCAGAAATTGTTGTTCCCAGAAAAAGAAATGTAAGTGAACTTGAACATAAAAAGATGCCCACCTTGTTCAGAAGAGAACTTTAAAAACATTTTTTATTGGGAAAATCCAAAGTTGAGCACACTGATTGTTGAGGGTATGGGGAAATTCATATATGGGAATGGGATCAAAACGATGAGAAGGTTAAAACTTGCATAGGACAGTTGGTAATCTCTACCAGAATTACATGTGTATTTATCATCTGGCTCAGAATTCTAGGCTCTTTTCCCAAAGGCAAATGGCCAGAATTTGATATGTGCAGGATTAGAAACACCCAAATGTCAATTAATAAGTGACTTAACTGAATAAACTATGGTACATCACACAGGGAGTACTTAAGAGTCGCAAAAAGAAATGAAGATTATTTCTGTACACTGGTGTAGTGAATAATTACCAGCATACAGTAAGTGGAAAGGCAAAGTGCAGAATGCCTTTTGCAGTGTACTAATACTTACCTGCCGTAGTGTTAGAATGGATGGAAATGTGAATGTACACACATACATGTATTTGCTTGTATTTCAAAAAGAAACTGGAAGAGTAAGCCCAAAGTAATAAAAATGGTAAGCAGTGAGAAAGGAGAGACAAGATGGAAGCAGTATTTCTGTGAATATACCATTTTCTTTAGTTTTGGCTTTAGAACCATCTAAAATTGAATTTAAAAGCTAAATGAAAAAATAACCCTAAAATTTGGGGAAAAAACAACTAATACATGTCAAGTTATAAATGCATGTTACTTTCAAATTACTTTTAGAACATGGTATTTTGACTGTCCATCACTAGTGAGATAGTGAAACCAGACTGATACCATGAGGAGCTAAGATTTTTATAAGTATAAAATCAATATAAACTATTTTTATCTTGAAAAAAGATCCATTTCTTTGCAAGTCCCACCAAAAGAGCCTAAAAGCTGACAGCAATGACAATTCAGAATTCAGTAGTAATGAGCAGCACCCCAAGTACTCCGATGTGGTCTCTACACACCATTTCCTAGTAATAGGACCCAGGATGCAAAAAGACGGTGCCCGGCTGGTGTTGCTCAGTGATTGAGCTTCAACCCATGAACCAGGAGGCCATAGTTTGATTCTCAGTCAGGGCACATGCTTGTGTTGTGGCCTCGATCCCCAGTGTGGGGTATGCAGGAGGCAGCCAATCAATGATTCTCATCATTGATGTTTCTCTCTCCCCCCATCTCCCTTCCTCTCTCTGAAATTAATAAAAACATTTTTTTAAATATGTCTGATGCAGGATATATAAAGGTAAGCCTGGGTTATCTTATGCTAGAAAGTGAGGGAAGATTATATATCCTGTATCAAATCAACAGGATAAAGGACCCAATGGTGGGAGTATAAGGGGCAGTGAAGGATTAGTTTGAGACTCAATGTCAGGTGTGTACTGAAACAAAATCGACAAGTTCGGGATAGTGGAAGATTCTTTGTTACCTTTGGAAGTTGCTAGAACATCAATTCATTTACTCTGAAAATTGATAGAAAATCATGCATTTATCTGGTCTTTAGTGTAAGAAAAGTATGCTAGAATAATAAATTGTTGATAAGGGAAAGTTCCTATAGACAAATTGCAGTTAATGTAGAAAAATGATGGCATTTAAAATAACACCATTGCAATCCTTAGTGAAGGACACATGAAGAAGCAAATAGCCCACTGTTAGATACTCTACAGTACAAATAACCTGGCTCCTCCAACAAATGAAAGACATGGAAAAAAATGAGACAAAGCAAGCAAATTTGGATTGCACTTGGATCCTGAGCCAAACAGAAAAAGTCAGGGTGTTTCTTACCAGAACAGCAAATGTGATGTTCTAGTTATAATTTGATTAACACTAGTTTCTAGTTAGGATTTGCATTCCATTTTGAAAACTATAAGATATATGAATCCAAGGGTATACTGACAATTCCCTCTCATAACTCCATCTCCACCAAGTTTCCGACTGCTATCCACCTGTACAGTAGGCTTCTTCAGGATGATACAGGCCTCTCAAACAGTGCATGGCTGAAACCTGAACTTAGAGATTTTGTTTCCCTTAAACCATTCTTTTCCTCCAGATCTTCTGAGAGTTGCCTTCTACCATCTATCTAGTCACCAGGAACTCAGAGATCCCTTTTACTTAATTATAAGCAGTCTCTAAGTCGTGCCCAATTTTCTTTCCTAAATAATACTTAGATCTGTCCTATCTCCTTTGTTAATATCACTACTTCAGTTCAGGCACTTGTCTGACCCATTATCTTGTATGGAGCCTTTTCCTCTCATGGCTATCTCTACCACACAGCAGTAGAGCAAGCTGATGATGTCATTCCTTTGCTTAAAACTTGAATAACAGGTATTTAAATTCAGTCTTAACTCTTTGCCATGTATGACATTTTCCATGGTATGGCCCTAGTTTTGCACTACGTTTGATACACTGAAGTGACTAGTTTTCTGTCTGATGTCTCTATGCCTTTGCTTCCACTGTTCGGTCTGCAAAGAATCACATCCCTGGTCTCCTGATGTAAGTGCAGGTGTCAGCTCTAGGAATACTGTCCCGACATTAAGTCGGTGCTGCCAATACTGCTCTGCACATTATCACTGGGCTGATCACACTGTTACTGCTACTTTTACTCATTTTTTGCTACAGGTGAAATAAACATGAATACAGAGACTATATACTTTCAACAAAACGTCCTCTTTGCAAAGATTTTCAGAGGCTTTGTTCTAAGGGCCCTTGAAGATGAAACAAGAAACAGTGGGTCTGCTGTTCATTCAGCCATCATACAAAAATTGAGCATTCTTAGCTAATCCACACATCAGCTCTATCTTCCCACATACTGTTTTTCTAACAACGAACTGTGAATTGAGCAGGTTAGGGAAGCCAGACCAGCATTACAGATGGCCTGCCACAGGTGAGCTAGCTCCACGTCAGTGATTTGGATGAACTCAAAGATAAATCCTGCTTTCTGAGATAATGCCCTTAAATACAAGAACCCTTTTTTTGTTGCTAAAAGATTAAATTTGAAGGAAAAAGTAAGCATACAGAGCATATTTTCACAGAAAATATTTTTATTACTCTGCATCATCTTGGGAACACTTATGTTTCATTTAGTCTAACAGGAAAGATAATTCACTGACAGAATGAAACATCTAGGTTTCTTCATTGAAAATTTAAAAGTAATTTAACTAGACATCAGGTAGACTAGACTCCTATTAAAACTAGGTTTTTGTCTGTTAGAAGAATATTGTCAGAACTGGTTCCTTGCAAGCTCAGTAGGTTCTGGAGCTAAGGCAGTTCACCACATTGCTCGCTGGACCCCAGACATCTGCCCATGGTCAGCTAAGTGACGGAAGACGATCCGACTAAGCCTCCAACGCCGCTTCACACCACGTGGACGGGACGTCATAACACACCGATTTCTGATTCTAACAGGACAGCTATCCCGGGGAAGGGCAGCAATTTCTTCATCAGCCACTTCCTAAGGGAAGTCACAATGTTACACAGACATGTTGAATGAAGTCAATGCTTAGAGGAAGAAAACAATAGGCTAGATTCACTAATGTGGCCAAAGAACCCTGAACATAGTAGGGAGCCTTAACCTCAAAGTAGAAACAGACCAGAAAAATCACCAGCTCATAGTTGCTGTGATCTTTAGTGTTTGGTCTCCATTTCATGGTTATTTTCTTTCTTCTGCTAATTTTGGGCTTCATTTGCTCTTCTTGTTCTAGTTCCTTGGGTATCAAGTTAGGTTATTTCCCGATTTTTGAGTCATGAAAGTATGAAACTTCTGGACTAAAGCTGAAATAGGAACAAATGTGTTTGAGATGAGGCTGGAGAGGGAGAAAGGGTAAGGATCCCCCAGAACCTTGACATCTGTGACAGATTCTGACTGATCAGAAAGCAAGAGTGAGTGATCAGAGGAGATTTACATATTTAAAAGATCATTTGCAAGGCAGAGAGAGAGTCTGGTTAGGGCAAAAGTGGTCCAGAGGAGAATAACTGAGATTAGTACAGTAACAGCATGACTAACCCTGTGCTAGTCTGGTGGAAGCAAAATAATTATTCCAATGTATTAAAAGAACACAATGAGAAAATGCACATGAAAGCCACATAAATAATTAAGCATTAATAGTTCCTGATCTCCAAAAGCATATACATGTGTTGTTAGAATTATATAAAACACAATTAGGTCAATAAATGACAGTAAGTGCTATGAGAAGAACTGGAGAAGAGAGAAATGACCAGATTGGAAGAATGAAGTTTCATAGGGCAGAAATTGAACAGTTGCAAATTATTTATTTATATATGTACAAAATATGTACACACACACACACACACACACATGCTCCCCTACCTCTCCTTGTTCCCAAACACATTTAAGGCAGTTTACAATGAGGAAATTGGGGCAGAGGGAAAATGAGACACAGCTATGTGCTCTGAAAGCCTGTAATTTGGTTAGAACAGAGATGTAAATAATGACTTGGAAGCTCCTAGGCACAGGGCCACGATCAGGTCTCATAATTCAGAGAATCTCGGCACAACTATTATTGCTGCTTATACCAGACACATTTCTCCAGGGAGTCTTCATAAATAATGCCCTCCACAACACCCTGAGCCGAGAGGGCCACTTCTTGTTACTCCCTAAATACAGGCAAGTACCTAAATGCCATTACAGTAAAACCTGTAATGAGTGGTCCAGCACCCTCAGTTTTCTGTTCATCTGGCTTAATCTAGACAAGATTTAAAAGAATCCGTAGTAATCAATGGCCTATATATTCTGCCAACTTCTAAAAATGTATTTTATTTTTACTCTGAGCTTTTGATAAGTTGAGTGACCTTGAGTTTGAGTTATACCCCCGGATCTACTCTTGAATGCAGGTATTCTATCTATGTCATCAGGTAGGTGCAGGGCCTTCTGCTTCAGGATGGCAAACAGGGTTGTCATCCTCTTATGCAAGTTAAGGAGTCTGATAAGAAAGTAAACCTCAGTGGAAGGCCACCTCAGGACACAGAAGTGGGTAAAGGAGTTCAGACAGGTAGGTTAGGCATGGCCCTGGGTGAAGAACACAGCCCCACGCCTAAGCAAAGCTCAGGACACTGGAATAAGGTGGGGGCAGGAGAGGTCAAATAACTGCCCAATTTCTGGTGTGATTAGCATGCCCCAGTACTTTCTAAGCATCACCTAATGAAATGGTTAAAGGCTTGGAACGAATAATTCTCTTTAATCTTAAACTCACCAAAATCAGTTTCGAGGGTATTCATTTGTGATGAGAACATTTGATCATATTTGATCCAGAAATTATTTTGACAGTAAGTCACAACAAACAGTATCAAAAGTGGTCTGATTTGAGTTAATGATCTCGGATGGTCATGGACTCATCTTAATTAGCTAACCTGAAGGTATTTTGGCAAAATGGTATTCTTCCTAATGGAATTAATCCGTAGCCTCTCATCTGCATATTCATAGGCCATTTTCCTTCTCTTCACATCACGCAACATTCTCCAGTCTACGTAGTAGCCTCGAACTTGGCCTGAAGCTGAGGAAGGAACCATCTAAAAATGATAAAGAATAAGTGAGGGATAGTCAGACCCAGGCTCTGCCATTCACTACTTATGATCAACTTTTTAGTAATTTTATTTTTTTAAAATATATTTTACAGAGAGGAAGGAAGAGGGATAGAGAGTTAGAAACATCGATGAGAGAGAAATATCCATCAGCTGCCTCTTGCACGCCCTCCACTGGGGATGTGCTTGCAACCAAGGTACATACCCAATTGAACCTGGGACCTTTCAGTCTGCAGGCTGACGCTCTATCCACTGAACTAAGCTGCTTTTGGCAATTTTTTTTTAGTAATTTTAAATAGACTTCCTAATTCAGAATACCTTTTATGGATGTACATTAAACCAAAATGGTGGCAAATAATACAATGCCAAAAATGTATGTTGGAAAGTGAAACTTTTTCCCCTTAAATTCTTTACAATCAACTTTCCCTCTACCATTTCCTAATAGGTTTCTTTAGGGTGTCACAAAAACCACACTTTAACAGCTCAATTTTGATTGAAATGTATTTTAATAAACACTGCCTTTGTAATTATTCAAAGTGTGTGTATATATTTTTGGGACACCCTATATTTATTTTTTTTTAAACTTTCATTCTTTACATAACTTTTTTTTCTGATTACAAAAGTAATACACTTTTAAAACTATACACTTTAAAAATGTCTTGGTCTATATCATTTATTCTGTAGATGTTTTATGTTCTTTGCCCATATTTCTATTATATGGTTCTTTCTTATTTTATACCAGTGCTTTATATATTAAGATTGTCTTCTTTCTGTTTTGTATACATCCTACCCTGACCTCTGCCTCTTCATCTCCTATAACTCTTCCACTGGGCCCTCTTCCACTTACAGCCATCAAAATCTAACTCCTCAGTTTCTTCTCTTAACAACCCCTTCAGATTTTTGCTCTAGCTCAGTGGTTCTCAACCTTCCTAATGCCGCGACCCTTCAATACAGTTCCTCATGTTGTGGTGACCCCCAACCATAAAATTATTTTCGTTGCTACTTCATAACTGTAATTTTGCTACTGTTAATGAATCGTAATGTAAAGTCTTTTAATGTGCTACTAGAAAATTTTAAATTACATATGTGGTTGGCATTATATTTCTAATAAGCAGATACTAAGGATGAACTGTGTTCCCAAGACCAATGGTACCTCCTGAGACCCATCATCTCTTGCCTACACAAAGGATACATACAGCTCCAGCAATTTCCCCCTCTCCATCTTTTTTTCCTCACTCTACAGGATTTCTTCCTTTACCACAAAAATACTTTTACTTCTGTCATGTTAAAAACACTCACACATAGCTGAAACCGGTTTGGCTGAGTAGACAGACCTTAGGCCTGCGGACTGAGGGGTCCCGGGGTTCCATTCCGGTCAAGGGCTGGTACCTTGGTTGTGGGCACATCCCCAATAGGGGACGTGCAGGAGGCAAATGATCGATGTTTCTCTCTCATCGATGTTTCTAACTCTCTATCCTTCTCCCTTCCTCTCTGTAAAAAATCAATAAAATATATTAAAACACACACAAAACACCCACTCTTAACTCATCCCTCTAGCTTCTGACCCGTTTTTCGGCCCCACTTTGCACCACAACGTCCTCAGAGGTTTGTCTCTGCTTGGTGTCCGCTTTCTTCCCCATTCTCTCTCTTGAAGGCTTTCACCCCAACAACCTCCACCCCGCTAACCCCGGTAGCCAGTTCTCAGCCCTTCTTCGTTCTTTTAAATGTGTTTTTATTTCAGAAAGTAAGGGAGAGGGAGAAACATTAATGATGAGAGAGAATCACTGATCCTGCCCACCCCACACTGGGGACCAACCACGCAACCCGGGCCTGCGCCGTGACCCGTGCCCTGACCGGGAATTGAACCGTGACCTCCGGGTTCATAGGTCGACGCTCAGCCACTGAGCGACGCCGGCCGGATCTCAGCCCTTCGTTTAACTGACCCGTAGGCTTTGCGCAGAGGTGACCTCTCCCGGCCCCTTGAAAGTGTCACCTCCCGCTCCCAGGTCACCCACTCCCGGCTCTCCTCCTCCTCCTCCTCCGCTGCTGAGCTCCTTCAAGTCTCCTTTGCTCGGCTCTCCTCTCTTAACCACGGGGTCCCTGGGGCCCCCCTCCGCGGAGCCCTGCTCTGGCCCCCCTGCACTCACTCATAAATCAAGTCCAGGCTGGGCCGTTTCCCGGGTTTACGCCAGCAGCTCGGGCCTCCTCCGGATCAAGCCGGAGGAGGGGGACCCCTGGGACGGGTGGCAGCGCAGTGGGGTGCCCGCGGTTTTGAGGGTTCCGAAGGAAGGGGGAAGGGTGGGGATGAAGACCCGGGCCTAACCTGCCGGACGGTCCGCAGCAGTGAGCCCAGCATGGAGGCCGCCATGTTGTTCGCTGCAAAGTCAAACCACTGCAACTTTATTGACACACGCAAGGTGGGGCCTCCGCCACAGAGGGCGTGGCCTGGGCCGTGGGGGCGTGGCCTGGCGGCGGGCGGGTCTGCGCCCTGTGGGATGGAGGCGTTAGTTACTGCATGTGCGCTCCCGCGATAAGGAAGGGTACTTGGGCAGATTGCAAACCCGAGATCACAGCTTTGATATGGATCGGGCAGCCCGATGCTCCCTTTCCTCCTGCTTTACTATTCTCTTCAGCTGCCTTCGTTCCTGCCCAAGTCCTTTCCTTCAGTCCCTGCCCCCCACCTACCATTCATTATCACCAAAGTCTCTTCCCATGAGTCTCCGTCTCACCTGCTCCTGCTCTTATATCCTCCAGTCAGTTTAGGGGCCTCCTCGCCAGAAACCTACAATTATTGTCAACGCCTCTGTCATCCCTCCTGTAGAGGTTGTAAATCTCTTTCCATTGTAATGGTGATAATGATCATGTTGATGACAGCGATGATATAGTTCCCATTTATGTCTGTATATCCACACACATATATATTCTGTATTGGAAGGGGAACTTTGCCATTTAAAATCTGCTGATTTCAGTCTGCAGTACAGGGAACTTACTGTCATCCCATTCGTTTTTAAGTGTACAATTCAGTGGCATTAAGTACGTTCAAGTGGTTATGCAATCATAACCACCATCTATCTCCCGAAATTTTTATCTTGCAAAGCTAGGCACCCATTAAACAGTATCTTCCCATTCCCTTACACTACTAAGCTCGGGCACCCACCATTCTGCTTTCTGTCTCTATGAATTGGACTCCTCTATGTATCTTAAAGAAGTGGAATCATACACTTGTCCTTTGGTAACTGGCTTCTTTCACTTAACATGTCTGAAATTCATTCATGTTATAGCATATATTAAAACTTCACTCTTTCTTATGACTGAATAATAAATACTCCATTGTATGGATATACCACGTTTTGTTCATCCATTCATCTGTAGATGGACACTTGCTTTGCTTCTTCCTTTTGCCTATTGTGAATAATGCTACTATGAACATGTGCACAATATCTTAAACAATATTATCTTATTAGACTGTTTTTCATTGTAAGAGAAGAGGTTAAATTGTTAAAACAATCTAATGGCTGGTAAGATAGGAAGCTCAGAGATAGTGAGATAAGACATAAGTGTCTCTTTTTTTATAATCCTCATCAGAGGAGAGAGAGAGAGAAGAAGAAGAAGAAAAAGAAGGGAGGGGAGAATAAGGGAGGGGAGGGGAGGAGAAAGGGACATTGAAGTGAAGGAAAAACATCAATCATTGCCTTCCATACTTGCCCTGAGCAGGGATGGAACCCAGGCATGTGCTCTGACCGGGAATTGAACTGGCAATTCTTCAGTACACAGAACAATGCTCAATCAACTGAGCCACTCTGGCCAGGCTCCAGGGTCTTCTTTAATTAATTGTGTTGGTTTTGTAAAACAGCTTAAGGTTTTTTCCCCCAATGCACCTTCCTCCATTAATGAGTGGGAAGTTGGACAAGGCCAAAGGAGGGCTCACTTTATCTTGAGTTCTCCCAAGGAGTCTACAAGTTTCGCTGACTATTTGACAAAATGTGGGTAAGGCTGTTGGGCTTACAGTCCTGGAATTCTACAATCAGGAGGACCACCATCATTCATTTATTCAATCAACGAATTCATTTTAAGTGCCTGTTGTGAAGTGGGGTGACAGAAACAATTCCTGCCCTTCTGATGCTTACATTCAGTGGGAGTCAATTTGAGATCATGGGCTTAGCTTAGTGGTAGGAATATCCACCACTGCCAGTTATAGTGCCTTTGCTCTTTCCATATTGTCTTTCCTTTGGAGGCTTAAACGTTAGTTTGGGGTGAACAGAGTAAAATTTAGGAGTTAAATGTTTTGAGGTTTGATTGTGAGGGGTTGTTCCTAGTCACCATATTGATTCTAGGCCTAATAGGATGATAAAAACAATCGTCTAGATTGTGAAAGCGAGATCAGACTTGCCAAGTTCACAGAGTTAGTCCTAGGCCACAGTGCACACTGTTAATCCCTACTCCACACTGTCCTCTGGAGATATGACAGCTCAGGGACACAGGCCCACTGTCACAGAGCCCTTCCTTATAAAATGTATCAGGGTATAGGCTGTGTGCCAATTTAATCACTACTCCAATGAAATTTTTCTTAACAAAATAATTTTGAAATAAAAATACCTTAATGGTTTTGCCCTACCAGATATTAAAAAGCCGTATGTTATAAAGCACGACCGCACTACTTTGGTACTGGTGCCAAAATCCACAGACAGGTCAATTAACTAGAATAGATAGGCCAGAAAAAGCCTTTGGTTATATATTAAAGGAAGCATAAAAATCATTCAACAAGTGGCACTGGAACAAGAATTTAAAGATTTGGGGGGAAAATGTTTCAATTATATTTTTATCTCTAACCATTTATCAAAATATACTAGTATTTTAGATAGATAAGAGAGTTGCGTGCTAACAAAACCTTACAAAGAGGAAAATATAGATGAATATGCTTTTAAACTTCAGAGCCACCCAGTAAAATACTTGCTTGGTGTGTGCCTGTTCTTAGAGTCCTTGTCCTGCCCAGGCTGACCCGGAGCCTGACTTCCCTCTGGCTTGGCCCCTGCTTCCCAATACAGCTGTCCCGGAGGGGACCTCGGGGCCAGGCCCCCACATAGGGAAAGCTAGAGAAATAACAAAAGACACAGACTGTGTGTGGGTCAGCTATGAGAGGAACTACAAACAAGAGGAAGGTGAGTGTGAAGGGAAAGAATGTGTTGGTAGAAAGGCACAGATATACATACATACACACAACTCTGAAATGGTGTGTATAGGTAGTCTGTCTTCATGGAGCACCACTAGTTGAATAGAAACATTCAACATTCCTTTTTTCTTTTTTCTTTTTTTCTTTTACATTTTATTGATTTCTACAAAGAAAAAGGGAGAGGGATAGAGAGTCAGAAACATCAATGAGACAGAGACATTGATCAGCCGCCTCCTGCACATCCCCCACTGGGGATGTGCTCGCAACCAAGATTCATGCCCCTGACCAGAATCGAACCTGGGACCTTTCAGTCCGCAGGCCAACACTCTATCCACTGAGCCAAACCGGCTTCGGCTCAACATTCTTGATGTATTGGCCATGGAGTGTGGGTGGTCTTTGCAACTATTTCTGCTAGCAGCCCCATTGACCCTGCCTGGGAGTCTCCTCCGAGAGCTCCGTGCTGTGCGCGAGTTGAACACAAGATGGCAGTAACAGCACACCTGAGCTCTAAACCCTGAGTCCTCGACCTGATCCCACAAACAGGGTCTAATGCAAACTGGGAACACACACACACACACACACACACACACACACACACACACACACACACACACCATCCTCTAAATAAGATCACGACACGTTGACATCTTGACTATCATCAGGTAGAACCTGTGTTTGAGCTTGCCTTCCTTGAAGGAGTCAGGACAGACTACACAATTTGTGCAAAATGAAAATGAAGGACCTCTTATTCAAAAATCAGGAAAAAATTGCTGTTAAAAAAGTAAACTGTAGAGCTGAGCTAAGCACCTCTCAGTTCTCTGGGGTGACATGGGACACCCGAGGAACCAGGGGTCAGCTGGGCAGTGGACACCCCCCGGGAACAGCCCAAGCTAGTGTGGGATGGAATGGCTGCTCAAAGGTCCTAGATATGTGGAGTCACTAATCAAGTTCCTCATCCTGGTATTGCTTTGTTCTTTCTTTTCTTTTCTTTTCTTTTTTTTTTTAAATATATTTTATTGATTTTCTACAGATAGAAAGAGAGGGAGATAGAGAGTTAGAAACATCGATGAGAGAGAGACATTGATCAGCCGCCTCCTGCACACCCCTTACTGAGGATGTGCCCGCAACCAGAATACATGCCCTTGACCGGAATTGAACCTGGGACCTTTCAGTCCGCAGACCAACGTTCTATCCACTGAGCCAAACCAGTTCCGGTGCTTTGTTCTTTCTTGCTTCACTGCTCTGACTCCTCTCCCCATCCCCATGGTCCTTGTCCAACTCTCCTACTTACACACAAGCTTCTGTCTTGGCTTCTGCCTTTGCAGGTGGTTGTAGAGGACTTCAAGCTCAGACAAACAGACCTTATCCAACATCATCCAAACAGTTCTGCTTCTGCTTCTGCTCCTGATTGTCTCTTTCACCTTCTTTATCCTACTCCTGCTCCTCTTGCTCAGACCCTCTTCATCTTTTTTTTTTTTTTGACCAGAAAAGGAGAGACCTTTATTTTTCGCACTAGCTAATGTATCAGAGAAAACCACTGACAAGCTTTGTAACTCACCCAAGCCAAAGGAATGGGGTGGCCAGACGGGGAATGGAAGGTGCCCAGGGCCCCAGCGAGCATGCCCGGCCGGGCTGGGGCCGCTGGCTTCTCGCACCACCATCTCATCCGGTTTCCCAGACCTTGTCCCCTCTTCATCTTTTGCCTGAATTAGTGCTAACTGGATTCCTTATTGCTTTTCTTGCCTCCGTTTTCTTTTCTTTTTTTCTTTTTTTAATATATTTTATTGATTTTTCACAGAAAGGAAGGGAAAGGGACAGAAAGCCAGAAACATCGATGAGAGAGAGACATCGATCAGCCGCCTCCTGCACACCCCCTACTGGGGATGTGTCCGCAACCAAGGTACATGCCCTTGACCGGAATCCAACCTGGAACCCTTCAGTCCCCAGGCCGACGCTCTATCCACTGAGCCAAACCGGTTTCGGCTCTTTTTTTTTTTTTTAACTTAACTCATCACCTTCCCCCCAAACACTCCACCTTTTTCTGCTTCCATAGTGAACCTTCCAAGCCACAACAACTACTCTTGTGGGATAGCTCCCCACTGCCTGCAATATAGAGACCTCTGCAGGACCATTTCCCATCCCCGAACTCTCCAGCCCTACTGGATTGCCCATCCTCCAGGGCTCCCTTCAGTCCCCCTGCCTCGTGAAGCCTTTGTTTCAGGCAACCTTCCCGTTCAGTTTGGTTTGGTTCATCAAATGCTTAGTTGAACACCAGGAACATAGCAGTTTCTGCCATCCAAGGGCTGAGGCGCAGACGGGTGGGTGGGGAGATACTACGTGACGGAGGCTAGTGGTGCAGAAAATGTCGCATGTCAACAGAATCCCATGTAAATCAAAGCTTTTAGCTCATCCACCCCTGTTGAGGGGCCTGGAAATACTTTTCACCAGGCTGAACTATGATGAGGTTTTGGTGGGGAGACAGGAAAATTTGCTTTTGCAGAGTGTGAGATCTTGTGGGAAAATAAGATTCTGAGTGGGGAAAATATATGAAAAGACTTTTCATTATTACATTAAATCTAAAACATGTCTATAAAAAGGCAACGTAATTGGCATTTTACACATTTTAAATTAGTAGTAGCGAATATGTTACTCACAAAGAATAAAAAATAAGCGTTCCCTTTTCTTTCCAGTAGTTTCAGGGAGATGCTTTCATATTTGTTTTGCTTTGTTGCAGATAATATGCACGCAAAGAAATTTTGCTTTTCTGAGCCTCATTTTCCATCCACATATTCAGTCTCTTCCTGACCCGGGGACTTGGGAAGGCTGATTTTCCACCTCCCTCGTTCTGCCTGCAGGGCCCTGGAGACGGTGTGCAAGCTGGCACCAGGGGGCCATGGGCCTGATGTTCAGCCAGGCCTGGCTCCTGGGCTCACAGCTGCGTTGCTCTTCTTCCTTTCTGCTGTGACTTAGAGGTGTCACAAAAGTAAGATAGAAATGGTTTAGAATGATGTTATTTAACCAGTGAGGCACAGCTCGGCAGGTAATTCTCAACCCTCCCCCAGCCCCCAGGCTGTGGTCTCAGTCCTGGCCTTGGAATCTGTGTGCCGAAGCACATGCTATCAGCTCTTCGTTCAGGCTTAGAACCCGCCTTCTTCCCCTCTCAGGCTCATTTCCACTTCTCAGGACCTGATTTACCTTGTACTTTTCCTCATTGTATTCACTTCCTGTGGCTGCCATAACAGATTGCCACAAACTGGGTGACTTAAAACACAGGAATGTATTTTCCCACAGCTCTAGAGGCCAGAAGTCCAAAATCAGGGTGTCTGCAGGGCCACACTCCCTCCAGAGTTTCTAGGGGAGGCTCTTCCTTGCCCATCCCAGCTAGTGGTGGCTCCTGGCATCCCTTGGCTTGCGGCGTCATCACTCCAATCCCTGCTCCCGTCTTCACTGGCCGTCTGCCCTCTGTGTGTCGTCATGTCCTTTCTGCCTCTTATAATAACCCTCTCTTTGCATGTAGGCCATTCGAATCCAGTGTGATCTCAGATCAACCCTGAGATTAATTACCTCTGCTAAGACCCTATTTTCCGAGAAAGTCATATTCTGAGGTTGTGGGTGATTGTGAATTTTGGGGGAAACACTTTTTAAAGCACTGTTCATCTACTTGAACTTTCCCGACACTGCAACACCAGCCCCTCTGCTCTTTGGCCATCTGCTCCACCTCCTTTCTTATTCTCACCTACAGCTCCTCTTTTCTTCTCTGACTCTAGTAGGAGTGACTCATAGTGTATGTGCTCAGGGCTCATCCCTCCTGACTTTCTAAAGAAATATACAAAGGTAAGCACATATTTATTAGAATTTCTCATAGAAGGAAGTCAGAGTCAGGAAGGATCAGACTAATGTGTTCACATACAACTCTTTTAATATTCTACTTGGTTGACATGTTTCCTAAGCTATCATATAGATATGTATGTATGTGTGTATATGTATATATATATATACACACACACACACACATATATATATACACACACACACACACACACCACACACACACACACACACACACACACACACACACATATCTATAATAATAAAAGCATAATATGCAAATTGGCCAAATAGTGGAATGACTGTCCGGACAATCTTCCAGATGAAGCTGGGGCTGCGAGGGCTGAGGCAGCCAGGCCTGCAAAGGCCTACTCTTGCATGAATTTCATGCATCGGGCCTCTAGTCCTATAGAATAAAAGGTTAATATGCAAATCAAATGAATGGTGGAACTACCAGTCGCTATGTTGTGCACTGACCATCAGGGGGCAGACGCTCAATGCAGGAGCTGCCCCCTGGTGGTCAGTGCGCTCCCACAAGGGGAGTGCTGCTCAGCCAGAAGCTGGCTCTCCCACCTCCGGGGCAGTGTTAAGGACCCCTTGGGAGATGTCTGCCTGCTGGCTTAGGCTGACTGCAAGAGGGTGCAGGCCAGGCTGAGGGGGACCCCCCACCCCCGCCTCAAGTGTATGAATGTTCATGCACTGGGCCTCTAATATATATAGTATATAGTACTTACATTAATTTTCCCAACTTATTTGAAGTTTCTAAGGCAAAATATTGTTTTCAACTTACTAGCCATGTTCCTAGCAGAGTGTCTGGTATCCATTCAGTGTTCATAAATACTTATCGGGTTAAAATGGTTCATACTCTCAACTTTGACCATGTCCTCACCGGACACTATGAATCTGAATGGGAAAGGGCTGGTCTGGCATGAAATCTCTCTCCATGGCTCATGCACTGTTTCTTCAAGCCCAGGCTCTGTTGGCACAATCTGCTGGCTTAGCATTGGACAAAAAAGTGCCTTTCTGTCTGCCCCCAGGCATGGCCAAGACCATGCTCATGCTGACGGGATAACTAAAGGTTTTGTCCCTTCCCGAGGCGAGGTACCTGAGTTGCCTCAAGAAGACAATGGGGGAGTGAGAGGCTTTCCTGGGCCTCTCTGAAACCCAGTCATGAGGCATGTGCCTTGTCCCCTTGGTAAGAAAGTGATGCCCATGAGGTCAGAGAGGAGCCTGGGCCTCTGTACTTTTAGGATCAAGCCTGCTGCTCTGCATGAATGGAGCTAGACCAACAAGTCCTAGGCGATGATGCCAATGCTTATGTATCGGGCTGAAACTCAAGCGCCTGTGGTCACGCTGTTGGCCCCCGAATGCCCAAGAGAGCCTGGCCAGCTCCCTGAAGAGACTGGGGGCCCAGGGCTCTCTGGGCTTCCTGGATTCCAGACGTCCTGCCTCAGCAGAGTTTCTCCTTCCAAGCGGCCTGCGTGCCCAAGGCCAGGCCCTCCTGATTGTCAGGTTGGTCCCGTTGTTCTCTCTGCCTCTGCGGCTGTGTAGATGCCTTTCTCTCCTCTAACCAGAGGGAAACCTGCACTTACTCTGAGGTTGGGTGACTCAGTGCCCCCCAGGGCACCCTCCTCAGGCTGCTGGGCCCTGTCTGAAACACAGTGTTTCCTGGTTCCAGGGATGAGCTCACCCATTTTCTTTTGCAGGGTCCTCAATAGATTGTCATTTCAGGGAAGAAAGAGTTAATAGGAAAGCAGCTTTTTTCTTTCACACCATTTCCTCTTCTTTCTTTCTTTATCCATTCCCTAGTTTTTCTAAATTCTAAACTCTGATGAAAAGGCAAAATGTTAGCAATTTAGCTGGAATGCATTGCTTTTGGAAGCTGTGGGGACAGAAATACCAGCCCCGTGAGTTAGTGGGAGTCAACAGGGTGAGTCCTGCAGATGCCAACACAGGCCAGAGGCGCTGCCTGATCAGGTGACCCTCCAGGTCGCTCAGCAGCCCCAGGGCGCCAGAGTGTGTACCGTGGGTGACCTTAGGTCTGGTCCTGGGAAAGCGCAAGAGGAAGCCACACTCACTTTCTATTCTATGTCTCTCCACAACCCGTCTCCAGGGCTTTCTCCCAGAAACCCAAAGATCCGGAAGTTCTATCCCCTTTCCCACCTCTGTGCTAACTTCTGTTAGAAAAAGAAAAATGTTCTTGGATACATCTCGTCTCCTGCTGAATTTGTCAGTTGTCCATCAAACCAGGTGGACTTGAATTTTTTTTAGAAAAGAATTAATTTTAGAAAAGAAAGCTAAAATTGTGTTTCTGAATGTTTTTTTCATCCTCTGCTCTTTGCTGCATAAATAGCTAATGTTCTCCTTTGTGTTATTTGCTAATTGTTTCCTGTCTTGTCCTTCTGAGGGTAGAATTCATGTCACAACAGTTTCTTGGATTTCTCGGGTGCACAGCTCATAGTAGGCATTCAGTACTCGGGAAATACCCTCTCAAAAAATAATTACTAGTAAGTTTCTGGATTGAGTTAGACCTCTTGGATATCTGCTTTCAGGGTTCCGTGTGGGTGTTTTTTCTTCCTAGGATGTAATTCATAATGAACAAGAGCCCTCATCTTCTCTCTCAGGGAAGAGAAGAGAGGAAAAAGGACAATGCTAACTACTTAGTAGCGTCATGCCCATAGGATACAAGCTGTATGGTCATTGGTATCTTGTACAGCGCTGAGAACTCGACTGTCTATTCCCTAAAAGATACATGAGGAATGTAAGCTGCCATTAGTTCACTCACTTCTTTCATAGAACCCCAGGGCCATCCCTTGTTATTAGTGATTCTCTTCTACCGCAGGGGATGCTGGTCTGTCTTTATCTCTAGGAATGTAAACCCTGCGAGGGCAGCAATGATGATGATGATGATGATGATGATGATGATGATGATGATGACAGTGATAGTCTATTTTGTTCAAATCTACACCCTCATCTCATGGAACAGTCCCTAGCACATAATATGCATTCACTTGAGTGAATGGAGTTCAGTTATGAGGGAGATACCTGACAGATGATGCTCATCAGCAAAATGGAGATTAGAGTGTCCTCTCATACATGGGAAGTCTGTCCTTGAGGCCCACGTCAGGCCGTGTCTCCCACTCTGATTTGGCCTGATATTCCAGAAACCTGGACCTCAGGCCTTTAGCAACCACAGGGTCTGCCTCTGGAGGAGGAGGAACGGTGCAGTAATGAAGGAAAGGAGAGCAGATGCAATGGAGATGAGAACAGGCCCACACCTGTGGGTGCTTTATTACAGAAGACATTGGACTGCACGGGGTGTCCACAGCCTCCATCGAGGCCTTTAAGGGGTTCTCTGTCTCCCTTTTGCTTCATTTAGTTATGCTCCACCACTCTGCAGTGAGAGGTTGGGTTTGCTTCATGCTGGTTTCAACACGGGGGAAGAATTGGAGAGAGGGTGGGCACCAACTCCTCTTGGTGGCCGATATTATTTGGTGAATACATCAGGGCCAGCCCATCCCCCGAGGGCAGCAGACCTGGCCAGCTCCTCTCCCAGCTGAGCCTCCGCAGCTTCTTGCTTCTGTCAGTGGATGGACCCTTATGGCTTTCTGAAAGCAACCACGCAGTGTGTACCTGCAAAGTGTGTATGCCCAGCACAGTCTCAAGCAGACCCTCGTAAACATACTGCCAGTTGCCGGCCACCTTTGGAATGCTTTCCATCAGTCCGAATTGTCACTTATCTTTCCAGCCCCCACAGACAGACACCTCCTCCTATGACATGCACACTCCCCAGTACACGCTGTCCACCAAGGCATTACCAAGGTGCCTTCCTGTACATTCAGGTTCACATACTCTCTGTGCACCCCGCCTCCTCTTCATCTTCCTCTGTGGTTACGTTTAGCCAGATCTTCATTGGTAATTATTTCTGAGGCTCAGCTTTCAACCGCTTCCCAAACCATAATGGGATGGTAGGAGGTGAAGTCAGCGGCGTTTAAGAGTCATGATGCCTGGTGTCCCCTTGCCTCAGGCCATGTTCTTCTCCTGGAACATTGTGGTGGGAAGGGACAGACATGTTTCTGCACTTGTCTGGTGGCTCCTTCTGGAACCTAAACCAGCACGTGGTTCTTGGGGCGCCGAGGCTCATCATAGGGGCCGTGGGATGAGCTGCGGTTGGTTTTGGCGTTGGCTAGCCCCACAGGATTCCTGGGGGATGTTTTTCATCCTTTATCACTGCTGAGGGGGTGGCTATAAGAACCAAGCAAAGATAATGAGGGCCTGTGAAATTCTGGGTTTGAAGTCCAGCTCCTTCAAGTCAGTGGTGACTTGGGTTAGAGGACATATTTGCTGATGGAAATATATTCTTAACAGGCCACTCTCTACTTATTCTTTTTTTTTTTTTACAAAAATATGGAACGCTTCACTAATTTGCATGTCATCCTTGCGCAGGGGCCATGCTAACCTTCTCTGTATCGTTCCAATTTTAGTGTATGTGCTGCCGAAGCGAGCACAACTCTACCTCTTATCTCCAGATCTTGACTGCATGAATCAAGATTTTGGACCCCTAACCTACAGAGTTTCTCAGTCCCCTGCAGGGGTGGGAGGCTCAGCCAGGTACAGCCACACATGCACATTGGTCAGCATCACTAACCCTGAAGGCACTTACACAGACACAGCAAGAGTATTTGAAGACAGGGCAGTACCTGCCAGCCACTCAGCTCACGGAGGCTAACACCCATTCTGTAGCACCAACAGTCACCGCTCAGAGCGTGCACCAGTGTTTATCAACTATCCATTGTGTGTCCAGACTTGCATTAGGACTTACTGGGATGGATATGGGGACAATTAAAATAAACTCGTGTCTATCTGCTAAGTGCCTAGGACATACCAGGTATGGCCCCCTGTGTTGGAATTACACGTTGAACAGAAGTGGCAGCTCTGTCCTCCCAGCTGTAATCCGCTAGTAACAATCTCATGCTTGATGAGTATTCCTGGAAAGGAATGAGGCCAGTCATTCCCTAGTCCCACCCCGCTCCCTGTGACTCTGGCATGATTGGCATTAGGATCACCAGGCCTACTGAGCTCCCAGCAAACCAGAGACTGAGATGGGGCGGCATCCCAGCATCTCGGTGATGGAGTTCAGCTCGATCCTTTCAGGGTTGCTTGCTTCGCGCTCAGCGTGTCATTCATTGTGGAAGCCTGGCCTGGGAGCTGTGGCATCCACCCCTAAGTACTTAGAAAAGAGGCGAGGAGAGTAGTAACATGGTTGGGCGAACTTTTACAAATAAGCTAGATGGTATTCTTGTGCCAGGCTGCAGGGCAGAACTTACGGGGGATAGAGTAACATTTACATACTGTATTTTGAGATTTTAAGGAAAAAGAAAAGAAATGTAAAAATCCATTCAATAACTGAAGGGCGGTGTTTAAGCTTACATGTACACGTATGTAATAAAAGTATCAAGACACCCACCGCAGCCACCGTCCCAGGTCCAGGAGAGTGTTTTTCTCTCGGAGGGAGAGGGATATGATCAGAAGCTTATGCAGGGATTTTAACGGTATTTATCGTAGTTTATTTCCTAAGCTGGGTAGAGATACAAGAGTGTAAAATACTTTTCTCTAAACCATTTTGAATATCTGAAATATCCCATCACTCACACAAAGGTCTGTCTTCAGCTTTGGGCTCCAGTGGGGAGGATGATGTGTCGATAATGAATTTTGCCCCTTTGACATTTCTCAAACCTGTCACTGGCAAGAGGGAATAGAGGAAGAAGAGCCTGTAGCACCCAGCTGGCATGGGTAGGGGATAGTAGAGATGGGAGGAGAGAGTCCCAAGAGACGGCAGTCTGCCGGGGACCCTGTGGGCCCTGTCCCTCAGTCACTCAGGGAGCCACCCAGGCACTCATCTCCCAGAGACCACAGTTGGCCACAAACGGGCAACCTCAGCAGTTCCACAATCAAACCTCATCATTACCCGTGGACTGCCTTCACAGGCCAGGGAACAGTTACCACACAGCCGCCTTGCTGTAATCCTACACTCTTAGAAAACAGCAACTGAAAAAATAACAACCCAGACCAGAGATGTTGATAGTTCGGCTATTAGGGAGAATGAAAATAGTTTAAAACAACAACAGCAACAACAACAAAAAAATACCCCACAAAAGCCAGGACAGCCTGGCCTTAGGAAGAACATTTGAGGTGGGAGGCTGTGACTCAGTTTGTAAAGAAAATGATTGGATTTTCCTATCATGTTTCCAGAGGTTAGTCATCTTCAGGGCGGGACAGCCGGGTTCTCTTCTCTTTGATTCATGACATTTGGGAGATGTTATGTTTGCAGAAGCCCCATTCGACAGAAATGGGTCAGGTATCCTTGCCTAAATCAAACCATGTCAGAGAACCTGCAATTACTATGATTCATTGAGCAGAAGTCAGGGTTTAACCATGAGTCACATGTGGGAGAGGTAGACACCCAGACAAAACTGTGGGCATCTGTGGTCCCAAGGATCCTCCCACTGTTCTGATCCTAAGACTGTTGACTTGTACAGATAAGTTTGGTTCCTTTGGCTGATCAGAGAGATCTACTTGAATCAGACCACCGTGATCAGAAACAAATTATGCTGTTTACGAAATTGATTAGCCTCAAGATCAATTTATCAACAAGTATTTAATGAGAACTTGGCATTGAAAGTCCGAACTATTAGATGCTGGGTCCACTGATGTGTGGACATGGACAATTGGACTTTAGAGTTCCTGATTAGCTAACAGAATAAGTAAACATTTATTCCAGGTGAGCAGAAGTAGATACTTAAAAAAATACATGGGTCTGATTTTCAACAAGGGTGCCAAGATAATTCCATGGGGAAAGAATAGTCTTGCCAACAAAAGGTGCTGGGACAACTGGATATTCACATACAAAAGAATGGAGTTGGACCCTTTCTCACACCATATAACAACTCAAAGTGGACCAGAGACTTAAACGTAAGAGCTAAAATTATAAAAAACTTAGAGGAAAACTTGTAAATCTTCATGACTTTGGATTAGTCAATATTTTCTTATATCTGAACACCTAACGCACAAGCAACAAGAGAAAAAGAAATTGGACTTAATCAAAATTAAAATGTTTATGTTTTGAAGGGTGATATTAAGAAAGTGAAAAGACAGTCCAAAGAATGGGAGGCCAAAACCGGTTTGGCTCAGTGATTAGAGCATCAGCCTGCGGACTGAAGGGTCCCGGGTTCGATTCTAGTCAAGGGCATGTACCTTGGTTGTGGGCACATCCCAGTGGGGGGTGTGCAGGAGGCAGCTGATCAATGTTTCTCTCTCATCTATGTTTCTAACTCTCTATCCCTCTCCCTTTCTCTCTGTAAAAAATCAATAAAATATATTTAAAAAAACAAAAAACAAAGAATGGGAGAAAATATTTGCAAATTATATACATATTTATTAAGAGTCTAATATCTTGGATATATGAAGAACTCTTACAACTCAGCAATAAAAATATAGATAATCCAACTAACATGGCCAAAGGATTTGAATAAACATTTCTCCAAAGAAGATATACAAATGGCCCATAAGCACATGAAACGATGTTCAACATCATTAACTTTTTAAAAAATATATTTTTCTTGGTTTCAGAGAGTCAGGGAGAGGGAGAGAGAGATAGTAACATCAATGATGAAAGAGAATCATTGATCGTCTGCTTCCTGCACACCCCACACTGGGGATTGAGTCTGCAACCCGGGCATGTGCCTTGACTGGGCATCGAACCATGACCTCCTGGTTCATAGGTAGATGTTCAGCCATTGAGCCATGCTGGCCTGACAACATCATTAACTTTTAATGAAAGACAAATAAAAAATTCAAGCTGTTACTTCACACCCACTAGAATGATATAATGAAAAAGACAGACAACAATAAGTATTGGAGAGAACATGAAGAAATTGAAATCCTTATACATTGTGGTGAGGAAGCAAAATGGTATAGCCACTTTGGAAGACCATTTGATAGTTCCTCAAAAAGTTAAACATAAAGTTGCCCCATATGGCCCAGCAATCAATTTCATTCCTAGCTGAAGACCAAGAGAAATGAAAACAGGTAATCTTGTAAAAACGTGTACACAAATGTTCATAGTAACAATATAATAGGCAACAAGTGGAAACAACCCAAGTTTCTACCAGTGGATGAATGGATTAACAAAAGATGCTATATCCATGTGATGGAATATTATTTGGGCGTGAAAAGAAACAAAGTACTGATATATGCTATAACATGCATGAACCTTAAAAATGCTATATTAAATGAAATAAGCCAGTCACAAAAGGTCATATATGGTATGATTCCATTTCACATGATTCCATTCATGTGAAATATCCAGAACAGGGAAATCCATGGAGACAGCACGAAGATTAGTGGTTGTCATAGGAGGGGAAAATGGTAAGTGACTATTAATGAGCATGGGGTTTGTTCTTGAGTTGAAGAAAATGTTCTGAAAGTAAAAAATGGTAATGGCTGAACAACCTCTTGAATGTATTAAGGTCCATTGAATTATATTCTTCATTTATTTTTAATCTTCACCAGAGGATATGTTTATTAATTTGAGAGAGAGAGAGAGAGAGAGAGAGAGAGAGAGAGAGAGAGAGAGAAACATTGATCCATATTCCATATATGCCCTGACCAGGGTTCAAACCCACAACCTAGGTATGTGCCTTGATCTGCAATTGAACCCACAACCTTTTGATGTACAGGATGATGCTCCAGCTAACAGAGCCACCTGGCCAGGGCCTAAATTATACTCTTTAAAAGGATAAGTTCTATGGTGAGTTATATTGCAATAAAAATATTTTTACGACTATCTCAGGACTTTGGAGGGAAATAAGACCAAAAAAAATCAGTGGACTAATAAAGGCTTAGTTGGCAAAATTCATAAAACTCTTATGACTCTGAAATTTACAAGTCTAGTTTGATGTCCTACTCCTGTGGTCCGATGGCTTACTGTGCAGACCGGTGCTTTTCAGCCCTGCTGCACGTTTTAGAACCCCCAGGGGAGCTTTCAGGAAATACGATGTCTTGGCCTGACCCATGGCCAATTAAATCACTCTCTGGCTCCCGTTTTCCTACTCCCAGGCCTTGGCATCTTATTCTATTAAGCACTCCCAGGTGATTCTCACGTGCTGTCAAGACTGATGAGTTAGGGTAGACACGATCTGGGCAGCACTGGGTCATATATGAGGTGGTCCCTCAGCGACATCATTTAAGTCAGGTTTATGAGATACCATTTATATACAATAAAATTTACCCTTTTTATGTATTCAGCTCAATGGATTTTTAGAAATGTGTATAGTCCTATGGCAGCCCCCATAATTAAACCAGATTGGAACTTTTATTTCCATTACTCCCCCAAATGCCTCCAAAGTTCCTTCGCAATCCATCCTTCCCCCCCATGAGTTAGATGCACATCTTAGGATACTACGCAACATTAAAACACATGCATTTGAAGACACATATAAGAAAACTAGAGGCCTGTTGCACAAAAATCGTGTACTGGGGGCAGGGGAGGTGTCCCTCAGCTCAGCCTGCACCCTCTTACAGTCTGGGATCCCTCAGGGGATGTCCGATTGCCGGCTTAGGCCCGCTCCCCACAGGGGACATCCTTCTCGCAGTCCAAAACCCCTCGCTCCTTATCACCTGCCTGCTCACTGCTCCTTAGCACTGCCATGGAGGTGGGAGAGGCTCCCGCCACTGCCACTGCGCTTGCCAGCTGTGAGCCCGGCTTCTGGTCAAATGGCACTCCCCTATGGGAGCGCACTGACCGCCAGAGGGCAGCTCCTGCGTTGAGTGTCTGCCCCCTGGTGTTCAGTGCACATCATAGCAACCAGTCATTCTGGTCATTCTGCCGTAAGTCATTTAGGCTTTTATTATATAAATGAGGGGGGAAATACTATGTAAGTTTAGAACAAAGCACAGAAAAAAAAATTTCTATGTAATAGAATCTTAATTGTTTAACTTTTAAAAATATATATTTTATTGATTTTTTACAGAGAGGAAGGGGGAGGGATAGAGAGTCAGAAACATCGATGAGAGAGAAACATCAATCAGCTGCCTCCTGCACACCCCCCATTGGGATGTGCCTGCAACCAAAGCACATACCCTTGACCGGAATCGAACCTGGGACCTTTCAGTCTGCAGGCCAACAATCTATCCACTGAGCCAAACTGGTCTCGGCAATTGTTTAACTTTTTAAATACATGTGCACAGATATATACATCTCTCCATATATGTATACATTGGTAGAAGAAAAATTAGTGGTTACCTCTTGTTGTAGGAATTACAGGAAAAATTAATTTTCTTCTTTATAATTTACTGTATATTTTAGTCTACAATAACGTTCTTTCATAATAAAAACAATAATGAATCATATCTACAAAATAGCCATCTTAGGGCAAGTGATGCATGAAGAATCTCCTAAAAACCAAACTGCCATCCCCTCCAAATCCAGCCCTCTGCTCCCACATACTTCAGGCGCACAGCAACTGTTATTGCCAGAAAATATTAATAAGAAGATATTGACTAATACTGAGATGGATATCAAAAAGTATTGACCCAAGAGAGGAGAATATTGACGGAAGAAGAATCATTGCCTCGGAGGGAGTCATAAACACTCCTCTTTGCTGCAGGCCGTGCTCTGTGGGTCTATGTTTGCAGGCACACGCACATTTAGAGGCAAAGATGGCACTTCCTGAAAACGGTTAGAGGTTTACTTCAGAATCTACCACAAGGGGAAGTTGACCCTTTGGGTACAGAATATACATAATTTATAGTAGAGTGAGGGAGTGAGCTGGGACAAGATCTTGAGAGTGGAGGTCTGTTTAAGGTTGGTTCCAGCTGCTTTAAACTCAGTAGGATCCTAAGTAAAGGTACTAAGACTTGTCCTCCAACCAGCTTAAACAGACCCAAGCCAGCTCAGACCAGGTCCAGGTCTCCAAGCCAGACGCAGTGGATTCGGGCTCCCTCAGAGCCAGCACATTGGTCTGTTGGGTTTTGGATGATTTCATAGGACAAATAAAATCGGAGATGACTGCAGTTGGAATACTTTTTTTCTACATTTTTCTCAAATAAAAGAAGATGCTGTAATAACATGTTGCTTGCTTGACCCATCATTTGAACCAGCAACTTTGTGGGCTTTTTCCCTGGGTTGTTCTGGAAAGGGTTGCACTATTGTGATGAAATAATGGATTGAAATTAGTTTCTAGTTAAATTATTCCTCTAGTTTGGGTACAGGCTCTGTACCACTTTTCCATTGTTGCATCGTAAACCTCTCCAAAATACAGTGACTATAAACAGTTATTTATTTGCTCCTAATTCTGTGGGTGGCAGTTTGGGCTGGGATGGCTCACCTCGCATTGGCTCGGCTCATTCATGAGTCTGGGCTTCGGCCAGCACGGCCAGGCCTCTTTCTCCGTGTACTGTCCATACTCCGGGAGGCACGTACTTGTATTCCAAGAGGGTGAGAGCCGATGCTACAAGGCCACTGGTGGCCCCAGCCCAGTGGGTGGAGGGGACCGATCACCACTTATCTTTACAAAAACAAAGAATGAGGCCGAAGAACAGTGCTCCATTAACTGTCCGGGCCTTGGTGTCGGCCTTCATGCTCTCCTGGTCCCCCTTCTGGGCCCACACGTGGACCGTGTACTCCACGCCCGGCCTCAGGCCGGTCAGGACGGTGCTGCTCTGCTCCTTCCCCACCGGGACCTCCCTGGTGTCTCCGTCGGCGGAGGTGTAGCGCACCATGTACCTGTCGATGACGGCCTGCACCGGCTCCCAGGAGATGTTGGCCGTGGTCTCCATCACCCGGTCAGTCACCAGGTGACTGTCAATTTCTTAAGGGTGAAGATCAGTTATTTTGTAGCATGTCTTCATTTTGATCGCTGAATCGAGGTTATGTACGAGTGTGTCCTTATTTGGGGGAAATATTACTCACTGAAGTGAGTTAGAGGTTAATCTGTCTCTAAGCCACTCTCCCATGTTTTAGGAAAAGACAGAGGGGGGAGTGAATGACACTGCACCTTTGGTAGCATCTGCAGAATGTGGGCCAAGGTCTCACGGGGATTCCTCGTAATATTTATGTGGTTTCTCTGCAACTCTGAAATGACTGTAACATAAAAAGGTTTTGTTTCTGCGTTTTTAAGGCATGGGCATCCTTCGTGCCTCTCACTGGCTGAGAGATGGCCCTGTGGACAGGGGACCATGGACAGGGGCACTGCCCTCGCCGCCTGGACAGCCTTCTTCTGCTGTTAGGTGAGAGCAACCACCTCTATCTTGTTGAGCCACTGCCTGGGGAGGGGTCTTTGTGAGAGAGGCATGGGCTGCCCTACCTAATCCAGGCTGGAGGGAGATAGCCTCTGACAAGCACATTGTGTTGGCTTAGTTATACGCCTAGTTAGGGCACGGAAGGCGGGTGATGGGGAGAGTTTGGCAAGCCCACTAACTCGGGGAGAAATAGGGAGAGGGAATGAAGAAGAGTGGAGCAACTTGAGGGGACACTGAGGTTCTAGGCGCCTCCAGGGGAAACTTTTCTATTCAAGAAGCGGAGAAGAAAGGTCCAAAGGAGAAGAGAAATGTCTGGGGCCTGGAGGACATTCTGGTGACCCTGGTTCATACCACAGTGTTCCCTCTGTGTGTAGCTGGCCTGATTCTGGGGCAGATTGGCAGGACTATTTGAGGACGTGAGAAAGGAAGGGCAGAGGACTGTGAACACATCCAGATTGGGGTGCAGATCAAGAAAGATGATTGTGGGGTATGCAAGAGTAACAAGTGGTAATAATGATAATGGCAGCAATCGCAGCAGCTAATGTTTATTGACCCCTCATTGTGTCCCTGGGACTAGTCAAAATTCTTTACATGCATCCACTCCTTTATCCTCACCATAACTGTTTTATTGGTCTTTAAAGATGAGTAACCTGAGGCACAAAGAGGTTAAGTCAAAGATCATTTGCAAGTAGCAGACACAGGTTTCAGGTACAGGCAGTCTGGCTCTGGATGTAGCCTCACACCGATGCTGGGACAACTCCTTGATCACCCCTTTCCCCCTCCCCCCCTACTTTTCTCATCCTCTTCTTCCCCTCCATCCACACTCAGTGTCCACATAATGAAGTGAGACCTCACAGGCTCCCTCCATTATATTGTAGATCTGCCCTCAGGGTGGGGTTGGGGTAGAGAGCAGCTCTGCTTCATAGGAAGATCAAGGTCAGTCCATCTGGTGGCAAAAGAGGAAGGTGGTGTAAGGGATGCCCCGCTTTCCTGGTGATGGTGGGGGTCTGGGTGGGCTGAGGAATTGAAGGTGCTGGGTCTGCACTTGCTCTCTTGTCCTCAGAGCCCTGCTGCTCATCGCTGTGAGCTGATGGACGGAGGAGGAGGTGTGTGGGGGCGGTGTGTGTGTGTGTGTGGGGGGATGTTCCACAGGAGGTTCTGTCCCTGGAGGTCTCTGCTCATGTCTTTCTATGCTGAAGGCCTTTCCCTAAGTGGTGGGCAATACACCCTGCGTGCCCAGAACCTGGGAAAGGGAAAGAAACTTGAGAGACGCTCTTCCAAACCCTGAGGAGGCATGTAAACTCTTCATTTAATAACCGTATTATGGAGCTATGGATTGTTTTTTATTGAATTTGTTGGGGTGACATTGGTTGGCAAAAACCATACAGGTTTCTAATGTATAACTCAACAAAACATCTTCTGCACCCTGCGTTATGCGTATCACCACAAGCAAAGTCTCCTTTCGTCCCCATCCCTCCCCTTTACCACCTCCACTTCCCCCCTCTTTCTTTCTGGCTGTCACCACATTGTTGTTTGTGTCTATGTGTTACACACACACACACACACACACACACACACACACGTGCACACACACGCATACATATATGCTTTTTTGCTTAACTGGAAACAGGATTTTTAGTGTCTGGGTAAGCATTTCCACCCCTTTGTTAGAACGAGCTGCACTTCACTGAGCTCCTGCCAGGGAGAGGGAACACCCAGGGAGGACCATTGCCAGCTCCTCCCCTGGCCTGACCAGTGTTTAAACCCAAGGAGGGAAGCCGGGGAGAGAGCGAGGGACCAGGACGACCAGCACTGAAGTCTGGGTGGCGGGAGAGATGGACATGGTGCTCAGCAGCTTCCCAGGTAAGAGACTGGTCTCTGAAGGTTTCCTGCGTGACTGGGACGGTGGCCAGGTGGGAGCAAGCCTGAGCCTCAGGCACTACAGCACCAGGAACGACAGAGGTTGTAGAAAATGTTTCCTGCGTGTAAGTCTAGCATCTTTATTGCTTTGCTGGCTTCTTCCCAATGTCAAAGGCTCCTTTTTTTTTTTTTTAATTCATCTGTGTCGCTGTTTTTAAATGTGTATACAGTACATATTTTTTAAAATTTTAATTATACTTGCATACAATATTATATTAGTTTCAGGTGTACAACATAGTGAGTAGACATTTATATGCCTTACAAAGTGGTCCCCCAGTAAGTCTAGTATTTATGGCTCACTTTCTGGTGTTTTTTGTTTTGTTTTTTAATTTTTGGTTTGTTAAAGGTGTTCACACTTATTTTATTTTTTATAGAACTGGTGACAGCTTTTTTTTTTTCTATCACCATTGACTTTCCCTATACCCTTCTCCACCTCCACCTGCCCCCTCCCTGACAATCACCACACTGTTGTCCAGGTCAGTGAATTCTTCCTCTTTTTCTTTCTTTGTATTTTTTCCCTCCATCCCTCCATCCATGTCTCACTTAAAAAAAAAATCCCCAAGTAGAACCTTTGTTCTGGTTGCGATCAGGAAACTGTGATGGCATCCCCGTCTCTGGCTGTTACAAATACCAATTACCATGAGGTTTGCCAGGGAGCTTGATGAGCTTTGAAGTTTATGCAACCATTTAACTTTGTAGATTTTGATTCCGTTTGTATGATGACAACCTCTTTTCCCCAAATTCTCATGCTATTCCCTCACAATGCCTCAAAGAAGGCATTTTGAAACCTTTCAAGACATGATGTGGACTCGTTTGTGGAGGTCTTTTTACTTACCTGTTTATTTCTGCGGTTGGGAGAGAGGTAGCGGAAGGAGAGGGAAGAATGAGTGACAGCAGTCACTTCAAAGCAAAAACTCAAGATGCTTCTGTAAGCATCAAAAAAAGAACAAGTGCTAACATGAAAATAGCAAACTACCTACATCTGGACAGAGGTTAGCCACCGTGCCCAGGGGTCCACTGGCTCATGCAGAAGCCGGAGCATCGCCAGGCATCAGGTGACACACCGATGGGTGGCTGGCAGAGCACAGATGTATGTGGAGAAAATTGTGGTTTTTGCCATTTGGGCATTTGTTGGACTCAGGGTGTTTGGAAGAGGGACTCAGAAAGGAACAGAGGAGCAACATCAGCCCAGAGAGGCCGAGAGAACCCACTTGACATTGTTTGATTCTGGCGATGGCCAGCCTTTTTCATCGCATGGCACATAAACTGATTACTAAAACCAAAAATGTTATATCTTTCTGCTGATCTGACAAAAAATAGCTGCACTTTTGATTCATTCACACTGGGCGGCTGTTGTTACGTTGGCTGTTGTCACTTTTTGGTTGGACAGTCCAAGGGGAAAGAGGTCAGTGCCCCTGACTAAATAGTCAGGTCATGCATGCCTTGAAAATTGGGCATGCCAGTTGAAAATTGCTTTTTCGTACAATTTTAATTCCTGCTGTGTCCCCAAGTGTGTGGCCTCCTGCAGGAGGGTAACAGGACGGCCGGCTTCAGGTCATCTCTGGCTCCTGGTGTCTGTCCCATCTGGTTCTGTGTTTGAAATGTAGGGTAGACAGAGGTCTGTTCCTGAGAAGACGCCTGAGGAAACTGTGCCCAGACCCAGTGGAAACTCTTGTCCGTCCAAAGCTCATTCGGAGCCGTGGCTCCTGTGGGTCTGGATCCAGACATGCACTCGTGGTCTCGGTTTTGCAGCAGCATCTGGAGCCACCAGTCTGTGAGCTGGTGATGCTGAGGTCTCGGACTGATGCCCGCTGGACCCGCCATAGGAGACTCACTGGCAGAAGCCGCCCCCCCCCCCCGCCCCCTGACCTCTCAGTACGGCTGTTGGTCTTGAAGACAGACCCGGAGAGTATGGCTGGGGCAGGGCAGGCCCTTGAGCAGGAAAAGCCTGTCTCCTTGGAAGAGGCTGGGACTGGAACGTTATGTCTGTGTGTGGAAAAGCAGCATTGAACTGAGAGGAGGAATCGCAGCCTCTCTGCCCGGTCCTGTTCTTGTCCTTCAGTGGGAGCAGTTTGGCAGCAGGTGCCCGCCGCGGGGATGAGGCTGGCCGGGTCTCAGGTCAGACATAGTCGTCCTAATGCACAGGAGACCGGGCCTGTGCTTCGGCTGGCTCCAGGCCCCTGAATGCATGCCCTTGTGTCCCTGTGATCTTGTCTTTGTGCTGGAACCCGTGCGTTGGCAAGGAAGGAAAGGAGGGTCTTTGGTGAGAAACGGGTTCCTGTCAGTGGGGTCTGGGCATCTTTGCCTGGTGCTCAGGAAGACCTTTGGCTCCTGGCGCAGAGGCCTGCGCACAGTAGGTGCTTAGGAAGCGGTGCCACCGTTCCCGTCACCCGGTTGAGCCTTTGCAATGCGGACTCAGGTTTGGTTACAACACACAGTAATCACACCAGCCTGTGGCCACCCCCGGGAAAGGGACTGAGTGCGGAGGCTGGGTCAGGAAAAGGGGTACGGCACGGTGGGATGTGAGGCACCTGCAAGGGTATCTGGGGTGCTCACTGGGTGTATTCCACGAAACCAACCAGAAGAGTTGAGGGGGCAGCACGATGCTTGGAGCGTGACTGTCCTAAGCCTTATCGCATGAGACCACATTTGCACTCTCACACACCTGGCTGCCCGTGCCCCGGCCGGCTGCCCCTGCAGACTCAGAGCCACCGAGGCTAGAAACAGAAGCGCTCCTGCCCGCCCTGGGTCGGCCCGAGGCGCCCAGCAGGAGCAGCTCAGGCTGGCAGGAGCCTCCGAGCCTCCATATCAGGACGGCCACGCTGTCATTTGAGCACCTCTGTAATGACCTCACTGGAAACCCGCGGTAATCAGTTTTCCTAAAACCCCGGGCAGTGCTCGCGCGCGCTTGTGGTTAACTGTAGACTGGATGAGGTAATGAGAGTCAGAGAGAGCCTGGGTTTAAGTGGAAAGGTCTGTAATGGCCTCTAAGAAACTGGTGCAAGAAGTGTGTTTGGCCCTGACCAGGGTGTATGCCCTGCTTTGGGAGAAATGGGGTGACACGGAGGCCAGGACCCTGTGACTGAGAGGGCCGGGTGGGACTTGGGGTCCATCCCTCTCTGGCCAAGGCTGGGGGATGTCTGCCCCTGCACAGGGGCCTGGTCCGCACTGTTTCCCAGGAAGGGGATGCTCAGCCTCTCACAAGATGCCACAGGGGTCCACCTCCCGGAGAAACGCCCGTTTACCTTCCCAGTCTCCTGCTTGCACAGCCCAGAGGGAGCCGGCATGGAGCAGTCACTGGACAGTTAGCCTGGGATGAGCACCTGCCGTGCCTCGGTTTCCTGTATTTGAGGAGATCCCCTCTCTTAGCGCCAGGGGAAGAGGACGTGTGGGTCTGTTCTTCACCAGTGGCAGTGTTTTCGCTGGACTTCCTCATTGGGGGCAGGACGCACAGCCGAGGGAGGGAGACGTGGGGGATGGGCGATTGTGTTTCACCCCAGCTCTGCTGCTTATTGCTGTGTGACCTTCAGCGGGTCACTTAACCTCTCAGAGCATCTATAGGAAAGAATGGGTGTCTGGGGTTCTGCAGATTAAATGAGAACAGTGCTCATAAAGTATTTGGCCCATCTTCTGACCAGCATGCAGAAAGCCCGGAGGCTGTTATGATTTCACACACAGATTGCTCAGGCCAGGACTGTGCTGGGAGCCTGGGGGTTCAGCGGGGACCCCCAGTCCTGGCACTGCCATCCCTGAGCTTACAGGGACGTCTGCTCCAGGAAGGCACTTGCAGATTTGGGAGCCATCAGTGTTTGGCTAGAAATTCAAGCCACGGGGCCGATGTGGCCACCAAGGAAGAATAAGCAGAGCCCCGGCAGAGAGCCCTGTGACGTCAGTGTGCCTCTCAGACAACCAGGGGACCATCCGTCCCAGGGACCATCTGTCCAGCTCCCCACTGGCAGCACACACCTCCAGGAGCCTTTCTCATAAAAGCCACTCTGGGCAGGATTCATCCCGAGTCTCAGCCTGCCTCTGCCCCCACCTGCAGGGAGAATAAAGGATGTGATCTGAGGTGGGAATGATTCCTGGGGACACCTGACGTCCTGCGGTCCCCTGCATGCACATCCCTTGCCTGTGAACCTCCTTTGCCTCAGACATTCCCGCAGCATTCACCCCACTTTCCGTGAGAAAACGGAAAACTTCCATTGGGAACCTGACTACTCTGCATGCTTTCTGATGAGCTGCGCAGGCCTGCCCGCCCTGTCCCCCCCCCCCCCCCCCCACCGCCCCCCACCCTGGAGCTCTGTCTGCGGTCGGTTGTGCCTGCAAGAGTTGGTGACCTCATCCCTTCCGTAAACTGTGACACAGGCCGGGTCCCCTGCCACGTGGGAGGGAGAGCCAGGAGGCCCCTCGTGTTGCTGACCCTGGGCAGGACGGCTGGGTCGAGGATTCCCCGCCCGCCCCATCTTCTTTCGAGCAATGACTCTGCCCAGGAAAATCTGAGCTCACGCGTGGAATCGACAAGGTGGAAATTATCGAGGACATCTTGTTACAACTGAGGACAGGGACACCCAGCCTCCTACAGGGCTTCTGGGGCTTCTCATATTCCCGGCTTCGAAAAACAAACACGGAGCCTGGGCCTTGCCCAGCGTTGCGGTTATGGCAGGAGTCTGTGGCTCTGGGCACGCGCTGGGGGCGGCTTCAGAAAGCCATCTGCAGGCCGTTTGTGGCCCAGGGAACCGCGAGCCCGGCTGGGCCTGGGGCCTGGACGGCAGGGGAGGGCAGAGAAGCTGAGATTGCGTTTCACTCTGCTGCTGCCCAGGACCAGGAAGGCTCTCTGAGATCACTCTGTGGTTTGGGGACGGCAGACGCGCACAGGGGTTAAGGGCTCGGTGAGGGGACCCTGTGTGCCTGGGTCATCGCCGCGGCCTGGCACGGACCTTGCATAATCGGGTGCACTGCTTCATGCCTCTGAGGTCCGGCCTGTCTCGGGAGTAGGTGGAGAAGGTGTGCAGGGCTGCTTCATGCCGCCCAGTTGAGCTGGTAAAGACAGCAGTTGTGAGATAGCATCATGTTCATCCTGCACCCCCTGCCCCTTCCCCAGCAGCCCCCTCTGCTGCCTCTCCTTCCCTTCCCCAACCTCCGACAAACATCTCCAGGGACTCCAGGGCTTTTCTGATGCCTTTTAGTATAGGAAGAGAAGCCTTTAGAAAGGCAGGTCCATCCCATTATCAGAACCTCAGCGTCCATCCTGGCCACGTCTTTGTTTTATTTTTTTGTTTTTAATTTTTTTATTGTTTAAAGTATTACATGTGGTAGTACATATATTTCCTTTTTTTCCCCCATTGACCTTTCCCCAGCCTCTCCTACCCCCTTGTCACATGCCCTCTTCTCCTCCTCCCCACAGTGTCTTGTGTCCATTTGTTGTGCTTATTTACATGCATACAAGTCCTTTGGTTGATCTCTTCCCCCTGCTCCCCAATACTCCCCAGCCTTCCCGCTGTAATTTGACAGTCTGTTTGGTGCTTTACTGCCTCTGTATCTATCTTTTGGTTCATCTGGTTAGAATGTTCTTTATTTTCCATAAATGAGTAAGATCATGTGGTATTTTTCCTTCATTGCCTGGCTTATTTCACTTAACATAATGCTCTCCAGGTCCATCCATGCTGCTGCAAATGGTAAGAGTTCCTTCTTTTTTATAGCAGCATAGAATTCCATTGTGTAGATGTACCATAGGAATATATCCCAAGAAACTAGAAACACCCATCAGAAAGGATATATGCACCCCTATGTTTATAGCAGCTCAATTCACCATGGTTAAGATGTGGAAACAGCCCCACTGCCCATCAGCAGATGAGTGGATCAGAAAACTATGGTACATCCACATCTTTGTTTTCACCCCCTCCGCCTGATGCTGGAATTGGAGGTGAGCCAGAGGGGACCAGGGACAGAGGTTGTCCTGGGCTTTCCTTCCTCCCCCTCCCACACCTGTGGCTGCTGCTGCTCTCCAGGTGGCTGGCGGAGGCAGGGAGGTGTGGGCAGGAGAGAAGGGGAAGGGGTTTGTATGTGGCCGGGCTGGTGTATTTCCTTGTGGTCCTCAGATGCCCTTGTTATGACAGCTGTGCCCATGCTGGCTCCACCCCCCACTCCTGTGGGAACCTCCTGTGGTCTCTGCACAGTCCCGGTCTGCCCTGCCCGCTGGGTACCTCCTCCAGCGGTGTGCCCACAGGGGCAGCACACTCTGGCTGAGCTGTGGACTGTACTCAGCTCTGGCTCCGGTTGCCTTCTTTCTGTGGCAGGACATACCTATCCTTGTCCCCCCCAAACTTTGGGGGGTAGGTCTCTCACAATCATAGCCAATGATTGCTCTGCCCCTGAGGCACTGATGAATTTGAGGGGGATTGAACCCCTCTGTGCACATCCCTTGGGAGGGTCCCTAGAGGAATCAACCTTGGGTTTCATCCTTAAGAGTCTCACAGTGTCATGGGCAGATGGGATGCAGCCAGAGGAACCATGCACAAGGTAACCCATAAAGGGACCCCCAGAAGGACTTCAGCATTTCTCTGAATGCTTAGCAGAAGGCGGGCTCATTCCAGCTGGGATGTGGAAGACTTCGGGGAAAAGGTATTTTTATTGGAAATTGTGAACTTTTGCTGGTTTGTAGGCAGAAGTGGTGAACAGGACACTGGCCTAGAATCTGAGCACAGGCGTGGCCCTCGCTGGCCATGGTACCCAGGACAGCGAGCTCCATCCTCCAGCCTCTGCTTCCTCATCTGTGCAGGACAGAGCACTGATGAGCATGGACTCAAGCCAGACTGCCTGGCTTCAAACTCTGCCACTCTTGGCTGTTTGCCTGTAGACAAATCATGTAAGGTCCCTAACAGTGCCTCGGTTTCCCTAGCTGTAAAATGGGGGTGATAAGAGTAAATTCCACGAAAGGTTGTTGTGAAGATGAAGTGATAAGGATGGAACACTTAAAATGGTGCCTGGCACACAACACGTGCCCTCTAGGCCGCCATGAGATTGGCATCGTCCATGGGGAGGACAACATTAGGGTCGTTGTAAAGATTAGAGATTAGGGGATCAAAGCCTGGCACACAGTAGGGCCTCAACACAAAACAGTTCTCCTTGTCGTTATTAAAATGCAGGTGGGTACAGAATTAGACGTGCAGAGAAGGGCCTCCCAGTAGTGGGGACAGTGCAAGGAAGCAAAGCCAGGGGGCAGGCATGTGCAGTGTGTGAGGACAGAACTAAATGTAGTTCAGAACCTCAGTAGCTGCCGGACAAAAGCTTTCTGCTGGTTTCTCAGCTGCTTGTGGACTCCCAGGATCCACTCTGAAAGGCCAGTTTCCATCAGCAGATCTCCATGGCTGTCTTCCTCTTCTCTGCACACAGGCCTGCTGGAGGATCTGCGCCTCATCTCTCCAAGGATGGGGACCTTCTGCTTCCCCCTGGGGCTCCTGTTTGGCTCTGTGCTCCTGGTGGCCTCGGCCCCGGCCCCTCTCGAGCCTCATAGCTGCAGTGACAAGGAGCAGCAGCTGACCGTCAGCCACACCTACAAGATTGACGTGCCCAAGTCTGCCCTGGTCCAGGTGGAGGCTGACCCTCAGCCCCTCAGTGATGAAGGGGCCTCGCTCCTGGCCCTGGGAGAGGCGGAGGAACAGAATATCATCTTCAGACACAATATCCGCCTGCAGACACCGCAGAAGGACTGCGAGCTGGCAGGCCTCGTCCAGGACCTCCTGGCCCGGGTGCAGAAGCTGGAGGGCGAGATGGCGGAGGTGAAGGAGCGGTGTGACGTCCAGCGTTGCTGCCAGGGAGCTGCCGGTGAGTTAACCCCCTGGCATTCATTCAACAGGCTCTTAGTGAGCACCTTCTCGGTGCCAGGCCTTCCACCAGCCTCATGAGCACTCTCGAGTCGGGTTCATTCCCCACCCCTCACTCTGGGTTTCCGTGGGGGGACCTCATCGTGGGCACTAGCTCTAAGGCAGTGGTTCTCAACCTTTCTAATGCCGTGACCCTTTAATACAGCTCCTCATGTTGTGGTGACCCCCAACCATAAAATTATTTTTGTTGCTACTTCATAACTGTAATTTTGCAACTGTTATGAATCGTATCTGTGTTTTCCAATGGTCTTAGACGATCCCTGTGAAAATGTTGTTTAACCCCAAAAGGGGTCGCGACCCACAGGTTGAGAACCACTGCTCTAAGGGCATCTGCAAGTGGAGCAGAGAGGGATGAAAGGGAGTTTGAACTCCTGGCTAAGGCTTCCAGGTGAGAAGACTGCTGGGTGCTGTTTAGCCCATGGGCCAATCTCTTCTATGGGGAATGCAGTGGAGCTGAGAGGACAGAGCACGTAGGGCTGGGCAGATCCAGGTCTGCCATTTCTTAGCTCTGTGACCTTTGAGCAGATGCCTACGTTTCCTGAACTGTCCAGTGAGGAAAATTCTGTCAACTGGTCTGAGAACCACAGATGATGTATTTGAGATTCCTGGCCCATAGCAGAGAGTCAGCAAGTAGTTTTTTGTTTTTTTGTTTTTAATTTTAGCAAATAGCCCACTACGCATGTCATTAAAATCTCCGCTTCCCAGACATGTCTGCTTAAGGGAAGGCTGGCCATTCTTTTACCCTCCCTCAGCAAGTTTGCTGGTGGTCTGGTAAGAGAGGTGGGGAGGGAAGGGGCTGGAGTTAAGCAAGACCTGGTCTAACTAGAACCCAGCACTCGGTTAAGACAGGTCGAAGTGGGCTGGGGTGGAGGAAGGCAGACACCCCTTCAAGAGGCTGAAAGGGGGTGGGCAGCTGGGTTGCTGTCCCTTAGTATATATCTGGGCTTCCTGCAAAAAAAGAAAGAAAAAAAATTGTTTCAATTACAGTTTATATTCAGTATTATTCTGCATTAGTTTCAGGTGTACAGAATAGTGATTAGACAATCATATACTTTATAAGATGTTCCCCCACTTCCCATATTTCCAGTACCCAATGGGCACCATACATAGTTATTATAATACTAGAGGCCTGGTGCACAGATTCATGCACCAGTGGGGTTCTTCAGCCTGGCCTGCACCCTCTTGCAATCTGGGACCCCGTGGGGGATGTAGGAGAGCCAGTTTAGGCCTGATCCCTGAAGGCCAGGGGGAGGGGCCTCTGGTATGCATATAAGATCTTTGGTTAATCTCTTTCCACCTTATCCTCCCTCCCCCCTTCCTTCAGAGATTCATCAGTCTGTTCCATGTTTCCATGCCTCTGCATTGAGCATCTGCCCCCTGGTGGTCATTGGATGTCATAGCTACTGGACAGTCAGTCTTCCATGGTTATTTAGGCTTTTATATATAGATTACTGACTATATTTCCTATGCTGTACTTTATGCCCCATGTCTATTTTATAATCACCAATCTGTGCTACTGAATCCCTTCACTTTTTTATTTAACCTCCCAGGCTGATCCAAATAATAATGAGTGCCCCCAACCCCCATGCATTTCTATGCCTGAAGAAACTGCTATGGTTAAGAGCACCCTTTACATGCTGGCCACAGAACTAGACACCCGGAGGCTGCCAGGAATTGGCTCTGGAGAGTCACCCTGGTGGATGCGTTTTTAGGAAGGAAAGCAGGTGTTCTGAGAAAGGCAGGGGCTGACTGCCCCACCCTCTGATGCCCCACCCTCTGATGCCCCTCGCTGTCCAGGGTCAGAGAGGGGAGCCTGGCTAATCCCTCCTCCCACCCTCACCCCGTGCCTTCCGGGCTGTTGGGCAGCTTCTGCAGGTCCCCTTTTCCGGCTTCAGTGTGGGCTTCCTGGTGCAGCCGCCTGCAGCCAAGATAAGCCAAGCTTGGGCGCAGGCTGGAGCCAGGGCCCCTCACGGAGAGGAACTAAAGGATGACTGCCGTTTAGGGGAAAGGGAACGAGGATTCGCGTGAACACTGGGGGTGGGGCCCGAAGGGGAGGGTGGTTCCGGTTAGGCAGAGGGGAGGAAACCTTTGCAGCTTTCACGGGTCCCGCTCTGGCCCCGGTTGGAAGGGCCGGACCCCTTCCTTTCTGGGAGAAAGCCCTGCAGGCCGCTCTTCGGGGCCACCAGGGAAGGAGGCCCTCACGCTCCAGCCCTCACCCCGCCTTTCCTCTCCCGCAGGTCAGGGCCGCCAGTGCAGCGGCCACGGGACCTTCTCGCAGGAGACCTGCGGCTGCCGCTGCGAGCAGGGCTGGGAGGGTGCCACCTGCGAGGTGCCCGCCTGCCCGGGCGCCTGCAGCGGCCACGGGCGCTGCGAGGACGGCCGCTGCGTGTGCACCGAGCCCTACGTGGGGGCCGACTGCGCCCACCCCGCCTGCCCCGCGAACTGCAGCGGGCAGGGCGTGTGCGTGCGCGGGCGCTGCCAGTGCCACGCGGACTTCACGTCGGAGGACTGCAGCGAGCGGCGCTGCCCCGCCGACTGCAGCGGCCACGGCTTCTGCGACACGGGCGAGTGCTACTGCGAGGAGGGCTTCACGGGTCTGGACTGCTCGCAGGGTGAGAGGAGCCCGCGCCCCCCCTTCTTCCCCCCACCCCCGCTGGGCTGTCACTGAACTTTTTGAAAAATTGCCTTTTTGTTTGTTCGTTTTTTAAAATTTTATCTCATTGTTTGAAGTATTACAAATAGTAGTACATATGACTCCTTTTTTCCCCATTGACCTCCCCCGGCCCACCCCCCCCCCCCCTCTCCCCACAGTGTCTTGTGCCCATTGGTTATGCTGCTTTGCGTGCATACAAGTCCTTGGGTTGATCTTTCTCCTCTGCAGGGGTGTGGCTTCTGGCTCACCTCAGCTTCACCTGGAGGGCTTGTTCTAGCGCAGATGGTTGGGTCTGAGAATTTGCATTTAAAAAAAATATTTTTATTGATTTCAGAGAGGAAGAGAGAAGGAGAGAGAGAGAAAAAAAACCATCAATGATGAGAGAGAATCATTGATTGGTTACCTCTGCATTCCCCCTCCTGGGGATGGAGCCTATAACCCAGGCATGAGCTCTTGACCTTGAATCTCTGGAACCGTGACCTCCTGGTTCATAGGTAGATGCCCAACCACTGAGCCACACCAGCTGGGACTGAGGATTTGCATGTATCACAATATCCCAGGTGATGTCGAGGCTGATGTCAGTTTGAGGACCATCGGTCTTAGGTGTGTGTGTGTGTGTGTGTGTGTGTGTGTGTGTGTGTCGGAGGTCCATCAGATATATGTTCCACCCCCACACCTGTTATGATAATGTGAAGTATCAGATTATCATAACCAGTGCTCACGGTGTTCTCCCCCTCTTTCCTCACCTTCTCCATCCTGTTGCTGCTCCCCACGCAGTGGTCGCCCCCCAGGGCCTGCAGCTGCTCAAAAGCACGGAGGAGTCGCTGCTGGTGAGCTGGGAGCCCTCCAGCGAGGTGGACCACTACCTCCTCAGCTACCACCCCCTGGGCCGGGAGCCCTCCGGGAAGCAGATACAGGTGCCCAAGGAGCAAAACAGCTATGAGATCCTGAGTTTGCTGCCTGGGACCAAGTATATCGTCACCCTGCACAACGTGAAGAAAGGGGTTCCCAGCAGCCCCCAGCACCTGCTGGCCACCACAGGTGAGGGAGCAGCCCAGGGCCCAGGTTGCCCAGGAGAGGTGCCGTTTCGAACCTTTTCCTGCATTGGTCCCCGCCAGTCCCCTTCCACGCTGTTCCCCGGATTTGGGGCTGAAACACAGCTGCTGCAGTTCTGGGTCTGGAGGAAGTCTCAGTTCTGGCTCCCTGCTTTCTGCTCACCAAGTACTGGGACCTCCTGTCTGATGACAGAGCCTTCTGGATTGTAGAACCCAAGGGGTCTTCTCCCCCTGATGGCCCTGCACCCACACACAAGCAGCCACACACCTGCATCCCCAGGTACTCACTGAGCCTCTGAGGCCACTCAGCAGGTTCAAGTTGGGACAAGTGAGGATCTTCTGAGCCTCCTGTTTGATTCCTCTCGGTGGGAAAGAAGGGGAAGAAATAGGTCATTGAAGAAAGTGTAATGAAAAGGTTATTTACAGAGGTGTGGGTGGGGTTTGGGTGGTTTGATACCCTAGGGCCAGCATCAGTGGGGACCCACCCCAGGCTGAAGGGGCAGGAGGTGGGAGTTGGTACTGGGACCCGGAGAGAGCTGGGAGAGGCCACCCGATGAGTTGCTTTAGGTAAAGGGAGACAGGCAGTTCCCATGTCCCCTGGAAGGGAGTGGAGGAGACCTCTCCTGGCCCCTGCTCTTCTGGTGGCTCTCACTGGTGGAACCCAACCAGAAGCCAGAGGGCAAGGGAACCTGACTAACACAGGTCATAGAGGTCAGAATCTGGGATACCGAGCAGGATGGGGGATGGTCTGGAGGGGCAAACACCAATGAATGCTACCGAAATGTTTGCAAGGACCAGCATCGCTACTTTTTAGAAATTCCCATGAAAGGTCTTAAAGCTGCTTAGACATTCAAAGGCTTTGAGAAACCTTGTTGTTTGAGAGATTATGATTCATTCCTTCATTCCACATATTTTATTGAGCATCTAGTATGTGCCAGGCACTGTTCCAAATGCTGATATAAATGAGCTGCCTTCAGCCATCTCTAAACTCCCGGGGAAAGATCCAGGGAGACCCAGATGGATGGGCCTTGGGCACACGGTTTCTGCAGAAACAGCTGGCTGCCTGACCTATTTGGTGGTGGAGCAGGGGTGCCTCAGTGTTGCCAAGGGCCTTGAGGGACTTGTCATCCTGGGAGCACAATTTGTGAATGCCTTTGTCCACACCCTCCTGCCAGAGACCCCTCTTGGGACATCCCTGTAGTTGAAGAAGTTGCGTTTATCAACTGTTGCAGCCGGGGGAGGATGCACGCATGGGGGACCCGTGGCGACTTAGTTGGAGAGTGTCGGAGAGACCGGTATAGAGTGTGGGCTGTGTTCAGAGGTTTGGAAGGATTCAGGGAAGCATGCTGTCAGGAAGTGGGGTGCTCCTCTGATGGGCATCTTGCTGAGTCTTACCTAGAAAGGGGTAGCCCAGAGGGAGGCTAACGCTGTGATTGCCACAGAGGCAGCAGCCACTTAGTTAGGAGAGAGGTTGTGTGGTCTTCCTGTGGTGTGGACATGGTTCACGCTCTTGCCTGTGCTCAGACCTGATCATGCCTGGTCTTGCTTTGGTCTTGATCTGCCATGGCCGCAGGGCGGCTTGTCCGATAGTGATGTTAAGTTCCATGGCAGAACACAAGGCCTATGTGTGCGAGCCAGGCCGGCTGCAGCTCTCAGCTGCTGTCTGCTCCTCCCTCTCTGTCACCGCCTCTGCCTTCAGACGGAACAGTGCCCCAGCCCCGAAGACAGACATCTGTTCCGAAAGTCTTAGCAACCCCTCTTGGCTCCTTGCTCTGGGGACTTGTAAAATGTGGCTGGGAAGCTTGTCTTTCTGTCTAATCCGATTCAAGGGAAACCCATTCTCAGTGGCTCCTCCGGGGAGCCTCAGCCAGAGAGATGCGTACCCCCTGAAGAATCGTGAACATTTTCATCAAATCCCTGCTTTTTCATTTGTGAGCACTGCAGGACCTTCTTCACCACTCACCTCCTTCCCTGCTCCGTCAAGGGACGGCCTCCCTAGGGAGGGAGAGCCTGCAGGCTAGGCAGGCAGGTGGGACCGGTGAGTGGGGGTGCCTCACAGGGAAGGCTCTGGGAGGCTCTGTGTCTATAACACAGTGAACCCGAAGTATTCAGAGCCGAGGGGCCTTGAGACCTCTGAACTCACTGCCCACTCACAGATTCTCTTTCCCTGGGGTTGGGATTGAGGAAGGGGCAAGGCTGAGAGTATAAGGGCTTGTCTCCCAGACATGCTCATCAGCTTGGGGTCTGGCGATTGGAATTCAACGTGCCCCTAAGACCCCAACCCTCTTCACCACTACCCACCGTTCTTCCCTTAGAGCAGTGGTTCTCAGCTTTTCTAATGCCACTACCCTTTAATCCAGTTCCTCATGTTGTGGTGACCCCCAACCATAAAATTATTCTCATTGCTACTTCAAAGCTGTAATTTTGTTGCTGTTATGAATGGTAATGTAAATGTCTGTGTTTTCTGATGGTCTTAGGCTCTACAGCAGCGGTTCTCAGCCTGTGGTATCAGTGTGATACTCCAGAACATCTGAAATGCATCCCAAACTTACATGTGGGGGTGTGGGCCTCTCATCTGGGTCGAGTTGTAAGGGCAGGGGCTCTGCAGCTAGAGGCCGAGTGTTCAGTTCAGGGCAGTCTGAACCCTGGGCCTAGTAGACCAGAGGGCTGAGTGGTCCTGAAGGGATGGGATGGGATGGGATGAGATGGGATGGGATGGGATGGGATGGGCACAGGAGGCTTTCCCCGAACAGAGTCCATCATCCACCATGTGCACACCAGCAGTTTCTTTGTGCCAGGGTGGTCCTTGGACATCTGTTGAGGACCAGGTGCAGGGCTGCAGCCTGCTCTGTGTGTGTCAGGAAAGGGTGCTGAGCTGGTAGCCAGGGGCCTGGCATGGAGCTGCCGGCCCTTCTCTTCACTGCCTTCTCCTGTCGTCCTGCTCCTGCCCTAGATCTGGCTGAGCTTGGCACCGCGTGGGTGACCGACGAGACGGAGAACTCCCTGGATGTGGAGTGGGAGAACCCCCCCACCGATGTAGACTATTACAAGCTGCTGTACAGCCCCCTGACGGGGCAGGAGGTGGCCGAGGTCACGGTGCCCAAGAGCAGCCACCCCAAGAGCCGCTATGACATCACGGGTAAGAGCCAACACTGGGATGGGAGGTGTTTGCTGTGGGTGCTGAGGCGGGGACAACGTGTGCACAGGGGGTCCTGACCCCGGAAACTGTTAGACATGAGCCCACTCTGGAAACCTGAGGACTCTGCTCCAGCATCCCAGCGCGACTCCAGAATCTCAGAGCCCCTGCTTAACAGAGGACCATTTGACGTGCTCTCCCCATGTCCTCACCCTGTCTGTGTCTCAGAGGGATGTGCAGGCGCACAGACTTCTCTTTTGGAGGAATGTGTGCGTATGTTTTGTGTGTGAGAGAGAGGTTTAAAGAGGGAGGGAGGAAGGGAGTGGGGGAGGAAAATTGATTGATGGAAATAATTTTTTCAGCATAATCCATGGAAGGTGTTGCTGGGTGGCTGGGCTCGGGTGGTCCTGTCCCAGATGCCCGAGCCAGTTTCCTGTGAGAACTGGAAATCAAGGCTGCTGGGGAACGGGCACGCAGGGCCGGGTTATGTGTGTGACTCCTGCAGCTTGTACAGTTTCCAGGGCCCTCTTTAAGAAAAGCGGAATCATGAATCCCCAGTTCATCACGTGGCTCCAGCTGGGGACTGTTCCTCCATCGCTCCCAGTTCCGTGTTGAGTGGCCGTCTTGGGGTCCCCACTGTGCAGTGAAAAGCAGGGTCTCGCTCACGCTGCTATTTGCCTGCCCTTGCCACCGGAGTCTGAGTGTTTGTGCCACAAGGAAGAATCACTCAAGCTGGTGCTACAGAGAAATAACAACACAGGGCAGAGAAGAGAAAAAAAGGGGAGGATGAAGTGAGGTTTATTATTACAGTGAGAAGCAAAGAAACGTTTGAGGAAAAGGAATGTTCAGGGCAGAAAAGGATTGTTTGGGCTATAAATGCACTGGGAAGTCAGTGCTTGGTGGCAAGCACTGTGTGTGTGTGTGTGTGTGTGTGTGTGTGTGTGAGAGAGAGAGAGAGAGAGAGAGAGAGAGAGAGAGAATGGGGAGCTCCCTCTCAACCCTCTGCCCGGCTCCCACTGAAGGATAAGCCCCCTTGGGGCTCGGGGCTGGGCCCCACTGGTCCTCCAGCTCTCTCCCTCTCTCACATGGATTGGCCTGTAGGTAGGACATCCTGTCAGGAGATGGGGGGCAGTGCTCCGGAGCCAGTACGCAGGCCCAGCACTGGCTGCTTGTTTGCAGGCCTGCAGCCCGGGATGGACTATAAGATCACAATTGTCCCCATTCGAGGAGACCTGGAGGGCCGGCCGATGTTCCTGAATGGCAGGACAGGTGAGAGCGGCCTGCGGGCGCCGGGAGCTTTTCTCACGTTTGCCTTCTGACATTTTTCTCAGCTCACTCCCACCTGGGCAAAACTCTAGGACTTGTGTGTAGAGATAGTCTGTTTTTGTGTCCTGAAGTCTCTTTTGGGACAAAGGCTGCTGGATTCAGATTGCAGAAGCCTTTCAGATCACTTTTAAAATTTACTGTCATTATTATTATTATTATTAAAGGGCTTAGCTCGCCCCTCTTGAGGCCCTCTCTCAGCACAGGGTTCAAGCAGAGGCCAGTGTCCACCTGTCTCAGGTGGCGGAGGCAGCCTCTGGCGTGTGCAAACTGTGGAACGAGGTCACCCGGAGGAACTAGATCTTGAGCATTCGTGATCTTGACCAGCCAAACGACTTCTCTAATTTTTCGTTTTCACGTCTTTTTCTGAAGAAATTGATGGCCCGACCAATGTGGCCACTGAGCGAGTGACTGAAGACACGGCGGTGGTGTCCTGGGCCCCCGTCCAGGCTGTCATCGACAAGTACGTGGTGCGCTACACCTCGGCGGACGGCCGGTCCCGGGACATGGCGGTGCCCAGGGAGCAGAGCAGCACGGTCCTCACCGGCCTGATGCCCGGGGAGGCATACAGAGTCCACGTGTGGGCCGAGCGGGACGGCCAGGAGAGCAAGAAGGCCGACACCACGGCCCTGACGGGTACGGATGGAGCAGAACCCTCGCGGCAGGGGGAGGCCGACTTTGGACTCAGGAGGCCGGTGCCCATGGGCCGCAGCTCTTTTCTTTGTCAGGGCTGGGGAGGGGCCTGCGAAAGCAATTTCAAACTGCATGATTGTGAACGTTGTCATTTTTAAACCTCAAACAAAGAGGCCAGCCTTTTTATTAGATACAGAAAGTCAGACTTTTTTGGGTTGGAATTCCATACGCAGCTCCCTCAGAGTAGGCTAACTTACCTCCTAATGTTCATTTTTTGGTTGTGAAAACTCAAAACATTTGGAAGTTGGACGCTCGTCACAATTTGCAGCGAAGGTACAGGCACTTCGCATGTAATCCGGAGCTCCCTTTCAGGAGGGGGAATGGTTTGTGTGCTGACTCAACACTCCCCAAACTACTGGCTCCAACCTGGGGCTCTCAGAAGCCATGAGGTCCCCGTATTCTCCCAGCGCTCCGCTCAGCTCTGGCAGGTGTCCTGAGACTGCCTGGCATACCCAGAACATTCTTCCCACTCACACCCTCCTCGGCACTGTCCCTGAGTTCACAGGAGCCGGATCCTGGAGAACCCTCGAGGCTTCCAACACTAGACAGGAAATCATGGAGAGAGATTCTAACCCAGCTTAATCACAGATACGCCCAACAGATTCTACAAGTAGGGTTATTTCTACCAGCCCAGACCTCAAATGCCAACAGTTACAGTCTGGTTTTTTTGACCCCAGACATAATGTTTTTTTAATGTTGTGTGTGTGTTTTTAAATTGATTTTTAGAGAGGAAAGAAGAGGGAGAGAAAAATAGAAACATCAATGAAGAGAGAGAATCATTGATTGGCTGCCTCCTGCACGCTCCCACACTGGGAATCGAGCTTGCAGCCTGGGCATGTGCCCTGATTGGGAATCGAACCTTGACCTCTTGGTTCAGAGATTGATGCTCAACGACTGAGTCACGCTGGCCAGGCAGCATAATGTTTTAAGTGGAAAGAACTGGCAGCTCCTATTTCCAGGATAAGTTTCTTCCCAAAACAGTATTAGAGTAGATGTTGAGATTTATTGAAGTAGAATTTCTTTCAGGTACAAGGAGTTGGAAACTGAATGAGCGCTTTCAATAAATTCAGTGGAAAGGAAAAAAAGACCGATTCTTTTTATCCAAAAGCAACTTGTGGGAAAAGTTTACAAAGTTGAGACTTTATGGTGGCTCTGTCCCTACTTCTCATGAAATGCAATTAGACCATCCCTGAAATTTCAGACCACTTGTTTAATTATAAACCCTCAAGTTATCTCAATCATTTGCATTTAACAGACTCTGAAATTTATGGAGGTCATCATTGGGGCAACCTGGCCTTTCAGGAGCCAGAGAGTTGCTAAATGCTGCAATCTTTTCTTTCTCTTAAAGAAATTGACAGTCCCCAAAACCTGGTGACTGACCGGGTGACGGAGACCACGGCCACCATCTCCTGGAAGCCGGTGCAGGCCGTCATCGACAGGTACATGGTGCGCTACACCTCCGCCGACGGAGACACCAGGGAGGTCCCGGTGGGGAAGGAGCAGAGCAGCGCCCTCCTGACGGGCCTGAGGCCGGGCGTGGAGTACACGGTCCACGTGTGGGCCCAGAAGGGGGACCGGGAGAGCACGAAGGCCGACACCAAGGCCCCGACAGGTAACAAGAGAGGGGTGGTCAGGTGGAATTGAATTTTGAGCACATGGTACCTAATGACATGGCCTGAGGTGAGAGACTTTGCAGAGCAAGTCCCAATGCTCCAACAGGACAGTGAATCCAGTGCTTATCTCCGTGAGCTGCTCTCTCTGGCAGCTCTGAGCTGCTCAAAAAGCCTCTGCCCACTAGAAGAGAGAGACATAAAGTTGTGCGGTAGCGGTGTTTTTAGCAGACTCAGCAGAGACTTCCAGAGGATGTGGCCATTGCAGTGCTGGCAATACTTTGAGAATCACCTGTGCGGTAGCCCTTGGTAAAATGTAAATTAGGTACCCTGACTGTCATGGCCGATGTATGATGGATTGTTTTGATGTGCCATCATTTTGCAAAGAAGACATCATTGTCGGGAACTGGAAGCCAAGAAAGCATGTCAGGTTTATAATGAGTGGTCCTCTGGAATTGAGAACCAGGGGTGACCTTTGCCCTTGACTCTCTCTCAGGGAGAGACTCGGGATGGGACTATCACTCCTTGTGCCAGCAGAGACCCAGAGGATGAAATCGTGGAGATGGGCTGGTGGGTATCACTCCCGTGACTTCAAAGCTTAAACTTTCCTAAATATTTTAAGAAATTGACAGCCCAACAAACCTGGTGACTGACCGGGTGACGGAGACCACGGCCACCATCTCCTGGGAGCCGGTGCAGGCCCTCATTGACAGGTACATGGTGCGCTACACCTCCACCGATGGAGACACCAGGGAGGTCCCGGTGGGGAAGGAGCAGAGCAGCACCGTCCTGACGGGCCTGAGGCCGGGCGTGGAGTACACGGTCCACGTGTGGGCCCAGAAGGGGGACCGGGAGAGCCAGAAGGCCAACACCAAGGCCCCTACAGGTAATGGAGCGCTGTTCTTCAGCCTCATACTTTGTTCTTGTCAAGATAAATGGTGATCGATTCCCTCCACCCACTGTTCCTCTCATTGTGTATGTCCTTTGTGACCAGTCACTAAATTATTTCTTCTTGAAAGGGAAAAATATAAAGAGGCCTTATATGTTAGGATTTGTGAGCTAAGTACTTTGTGGCAATGGCTTTGGCTGTGATCTCTTTGGAACTAGAAGGGTTACTGCTTTCTTGGTAAATAAGTCCTCCTGAGCACTTTTGTGCCCTGTTCTGAGGATCCTATGGTTACAGTGATATACAAGAAGAGTACAGTGGTACCTTGAGATACGAGTGCCCTAACATACGAGATTTTTGAGATACGAGCCATCGAGTGAGCGATTTTTGCTTTGAAATACGAGCAACAGTTGAGATACGAGTAATCGCGTGGATTGGCCGGCTGCACACGACCCACCAGTTTACCGCGACTTGAGCGTCTCATAGTTTCCCATTCCTCAAGGTTACGGAACGAATTAAACTCATATCTCGAGGTACCACTGTACGTAATTTTTAAATATTTTCATCTCTGTTTCCTCATTTTTGAAGAACAGATCTATGGAGATATAATTTATATACTATAGAATTCACCCTTTAAAAGTGTACAATTCAGTGGTTTTTAGTATGTTCACAGAGGAGTGCAACCATCAACTCAGTCTAATTCAGAACATTTTCATCAACCCCGAAAGAAACCCCGTGCTCATCACCAGTCACTCCCCGTCCCCACTTTCTCCAATCCTAGGAAAACATCACTACTTTCTGTCTCTATAGATTTCCTTATTCTGGACATTTCATACAAATGGATTCATATAATATGTGGCCTTCTTAACTGGCTTTGTTCACTAAGCATGACATTTTCAAGGCTCACCTATGTTGTAGCATGAATTGGTACTTCATTTTATTGTCAAATACTAGTTCATGTTATGGATGTAACATGTTTTATTTATTGTCGGCTGATGGGCATTTCGGCTGTTTCCACTTTCTGTATATTATGAATAATGCTGCTAAGAGCATCTGTGCACACATTTTTGTGTGGGAATATTTTTAGTTCTTTTCAGTATATGCCGAGGAGTGGAATTACTGAGTCATATGGTAACTCGTGTTTAGCTTTTTGAGGATCTGCCAAGTCGTTTCCAGAGTGGTGGCACTCTTTTATATTCCCACCAGCAGGGCTCGAGGATTATATTTCTTACTTACTTGGTCCTCAGTGGAATTGGTTGGGATGGGCAGAGCAGGGATCAATATCCCGATTTTACAGATGAGAAAACTCAATACCTGTGCGTGACTTCTGTAAGGCACAAAGAGAGCTGATTCTTGGAGTCAGATTTGTGGGATATTCATTAAATATGATGGTACCTTAAACTCTATTTAGTAAGGCCCACATTTACAAATGAGGAAACGGAGGCCCAGCCAGAGGCAGCAGAGTTGTTTGGGGCCAAGCTGGCCGATGGCTGAGCTGGGCTCTGCCTGCCCCTCTGCTCTGTCTCTGGGCTGGAGCTAGAAGCCAGCTCCTCTGACTCTGTGTCTGGGCCTCATTCTGCGGTGCTTCCTCCTGGAAGATCCAAGAGGTCAGCCATGGACAGGAGGTCTCTGTCCATGACACAACTGAAAACCGGCATGTGGGACGGAGAACCTTCAGAACAGGAAGCTGTCCCACCCCAAGCAACATGGCTGCAGGATCTCAGTCTACTGATAGTGCTTATTGATCAGCATTTTCCTTTCAGACATTGACAGTCCCCAAAACCTGGTGACTGACCGGGTGACAGAAACCACGGCCACCATCTCCTGGAAGCCGGTGCAGGCCATCATCGACAGGTACATGGTGCGCTACACCTCCGCCGATGGAGACACCAGGGAGGTCCCGGTGGGGAAGGAGCAGAGCAGCACCGTCCTGACGGGCCTGAGGCCGGGCGTGGAGTACACGGTCCACGTGTGGGCCCAGAGGGGAGACCAGGAGAGCCAGAAGGCCAACACCAAGGCCCTGACAGGTAATGGAGAGTTGTTCTTGGGGAATGAAAGATCTGTCACACTGAATGTATGGTTGGTTAATTTTTGTTTTCATCCCTGACACTGGTAGAATCCATGTTTTATGGAGAGAAGAATGGTGTCCCATTATAATGGACTGTTACACCCATCATGCCCCACTCCCTTTTACCCGTTTTCCTTACAAGTCAGGGCCTCATGGCCATCTACAAGCAACAATTTGCTGTGATGGGCACATTGAGCCACGTGAATCTTTTGTTGTGGACAGTGTTGAGGGTCCCCTACTCAGTTTATGAGTGGGAACAGGAAAGGAAAACCCAATGTTGTTTATATTAATATGTTGAAAATTTAACTTTAAAAGAGTAGACTTTATATCTACCAGAGCAAGTTAATGTCTGTGGTTTGCTTTACCATGAATGAACAATATGATGATTCAGTTTTGAGAATAAGGATAACTTCTCTGTTATATTCCTATCCCATGGTGAAAGAGATGAATGACCATATTTCTGTGTGGAGATTTAACTAGCAAACTAGTGTTCTGAGTGAATCTATATTATAAAGAGTATTAAAACTAGGTCTTATTTTCTGCCAATTCATTTAGCAATACAGATTGAGCACTTTCCATTTGCCCTGTCCTCTACTAGGCAGCAAGAGCCCTGAGGGTTTAGGACGCATCCCTCTTCCTCGAGGAGCTTCTGTCTGTGCCTTGCGATTAGAATCTTCTTGGATGAAATGGGAAGTCTTCATTGAGAGGATGCTAGAAACGATATTACCAGCTGCTTGTGAGCAAAGCCTGTGGCTTCCATTGGACCTCACGCTCTAACTAGCACCATGCGTGTACAGGGTCAGAGTGTGACATACGCTTACTAAATGAGCAAAGAGATTTGTTTTGCTAAATTCTTAGTAGAGATAACAGCATAGATTCTCAGATTTTGGTTTAGAATACTGTCTCCTTGAGGAGCCAAAATCTATCTGGGGAGAGAAGATATATGTCCAGGAAGGAGTTCCAGCATATGAAATGGAAAAACCACAAAATACAAACATGTTTCACCCTAAGCAAAATAGCCACTAGTTTCTGCAAACCTTGATTCATTAATAGTGCATATTGATCAGCATTTTTTAATTTCTAGACATTGACAGCCCCCAAAACCTGGTGACTGACCAGGTGACAGAGACCACAGCCACCATCTCATGGGAGCTGGTGCAGGCCATCATCGATAGGTACATGGTGCGCTACACCTCTGCCAATGGAGACACCAAGGAGGTCTCAGTGGGGAAGGAGCAGAGCAGCACCGTCCTGACAGGCCTGAGGCCGGGTGTGGAGTACACGGTCCATGTGTGGGCCCAGAAGGGGGACCGGGAGAGCAAGAAGGCCAACACCAAGGCCTCAACAGGTAACAGCAGGGAGGAGAAAAGCAAACCAGGCTCATCACTATGGATTGATCTGTTGGGATCTCTAATGAGGTTACTGTGATGAGGGACTCTGGTGTGTTTTAGGAGAGTTTACTGTAAAAAACTTCATTCACCTAAAAAAAAATAAACAGAGAAATCTCATGAATACATATCTTTAAACTCTTTCCCAAAGCCTGTGTTTATTAACCACTGTGCTACTCAGTTATAGGCAATTAGAGAGAAAAAGTTAAATGAATATAAAATTCCTATGCCACTGGATTAAAGAAGTGTTCTGTGGCAAGCTATTTTATGTAGGTTTGACTTAATAGATGGTGTGTAGTTTGAAAGAACAAGTGTTGTCCTTGACAGCTAGAGCTCTAAGTTCATTTCTACATGAGCTAAATTTTTTAAGTGCCAGGTCTGGAATATAGTGGTGAACAAAACAAATATGATTCTAATTATCTTGAAGTCCAGTGGGAAAGATGGACCATCAGCAAACAAATTTCTAATTGTAAATTAAAGTTCTGTGAAGAATATGAACATGGTATAGGTATAGAGGACAGGGTAGGGCTATTTCTTAGGTAGTGTGTAGAGATTAATAGTTAAGATACATGTTGACAGAAATACCCAAATAACAGTTGCTTAAGTAAGAAAGAAGTTCATCCCTCCCTTGTGGAATGGTCAGTGTGCAAGTAGGCCAGGGCTGGTATGGCAGAGAACCCAGGCTCTTTCCGTACTGTTGCTCAGCCATCCTTCAGGAGTTGCCGTCAACTATATTGTCATTGCCTAACCTCACTCCAGCTTGTGGAAAGGGGATGAAGAAAGGAAAGGACATGATGGAAGCATCGTAGGTGTTAGTTTTCCTCACATCCCATTGGTCAGATCCAAATTCCTGACATGGTGCCAGACCTTATGACAAGGGAAGCTGGGACATGAAGCCTTTAACTGTATGGCCACCTGCCAAGCGTAAACTTCTTTTATACTGTCCTTTCTAACCTACATATGGTTATATTACATTTTAATGAATTAAAACTAAAATAAAATATATGTCCTCAGCTGGACTAGCCACACTTCAAGTGGTCAATAGCCACGTGTGACAAATGGCTGCTGAATTAGACACTGTAAATAATAGAATATTTCCATCAGTGCAGAGAGATCTTTGGACGGTGTGCTTTTGGAAGGAGAGGAGAATGGATAGTGGGGAAAACTAGACATTTCTGGTTAAGGGAATGGTATGGAAGACTTGGACAAGTCTTTCATTTCTCTGGGCCTCCATTCTCCTCCCCTCTTATCAGACAAGAAAGTTGGAAGATATGACTTATCAAATTCTGAGAAACAAGTTAACTACAAACCATGAGGATAGTGAAGGAAGTTTTTTCAATAGAATTTGGGGCGCGCCTTTTGCTGCTCAGGTGACTTCCATTGTTTGTTATTCCTGTGGGAACCAGAAGAAAAGTTCTATATTGGTAAACTCGATTAAGATCTAGTTCCTCCCAATTTTAATACCCAGGGGTTTGTTTCTCTGGAAAATGCAAGTCAGAGCCTTCTCACTTCTGTCAATGGAATTGTTTTGTGTGAAAGAAGTTAAAAGGAGAGTTCATGGTGCTGGGGTGCTGGGGTGCTGGGATGGTCTCCCCTGGCTCTAAAAGTCAGCCTTTTCTTTTTAAAAAGAAATTGACAGCCCCCAAAACCTGGTGACTGACCGGGTGACGGAGACCACGGCCACCATCTCCTGGGATCCGGTGCAGGCCATCATCGACAGGTACATGGTGTGCTACACCTCCGCCGACGGAGACACCAGGGAGGTCCCGGTGGGGAAGGAGCAGAGCAGCACCGTCCTGACCGGCCTGAGGCCGGGCGTGGAGTACACGGTCCACGTGTGGGCCCAGAAGGGGGTCCGGGAGAGCACGAAGGCCGACACCAAGGCCCTGACAGGTACTACGAGGGACCCAGACAGGAAACCTTTCGCACGTGTCAAGTGTGGGGAGGGGAGCAGGGAAGACCGTGTCACCTGAGGGCATTCTTCAGAGGGGTTCCCTTCTTACCTTTTTAAGGCCATATGTGGACACGATGGTTCAGGTGAATGGGAAAGAGTATAGCAGAAGGGATGTCAGAATAAGACTGCGTGACTGTCCAAGATGGCTGTGCAAAGGCCACCTCCCTGACCGCCCTGCCTGCTAGCTCCCATGCTCTCACGTGCCCCCTACAGCCCTGCCTGGGCCTCAGCTCCAGCTCAGAGCCCGGGAGGCCAGGCGTCTCTGCTGTTTCCCTCTTCCAGAAGGGGCCGTGGTGGAGCGTCTTCTGCACTGTCCCCTCCAGTCCGTGATCAGGGGCCTGATACCTGCATTTTATGTACGATGGGCCTCTGGTCTCACTGAGCCTCATGGTGATCAGGCTTTGGGGGTCCCGCAAAGAGCACTGTGCCCACCCCGAGGTCCACGGGCCTCCTTAGTCTGGGCGCGGCCTGGCTGTCTCCTCTGTGGCCTCATACACACCCGTGGCCACTGGAGTTAGAGGGGACTTGAATTTATTTATAATTATTATTAGTTACAATTAACAGGAGTTTTTAACCAAAAAAGTGACACATGCTTATATAAAACTAACTGAGTTTCTGTAGAAAAGCCCTTGTCCATACCCCAGGCTCCCTAATAAGAGTGCAGCTCTCACCCTCGCTGGTTTGGCTCAGTGGATAGAGCGTCGGCCTGCAAACTGAAAGGTCCCGGGTTCGATTCTGGTCAAGAGCATATGCCCAGGTTGTGGGCTTGACAACCCCAGTTGGGAGCTTGTAGGAGGCAGCTGATCAATGATTCTCTCTCATCATTGACATTTCTATCTCTGAAACCAATAAAAATATATTAAAAAAAGTAAAAAACAAAACACAAATGTATTTTTAAAAAAAATAAAAAAGAAGAATGCTGCTCTCTAGCCCTGGCTGGTGTGGCTCAGCTGTTTGGAGCGTTGATTGTACACTAGTACACCAAAAGGTCATGGGTTCGATTCCTAGCTAGAGCACATACCCAGGTTGCAGGTTTGATCCCCCGTTTGATCCTGAGTCAGGGCACATATAGACAACCAATCGATATTTCTCTCTCTCCCTCTCTGAAATAAATAAAAACATATCCTTATGTGAGGATTAATAATAAAAATAAAAAGTGCTCTTGGAGGCAACCAGTACCTTCCTTTTTCCCTCCCCCCGTTTCCTTCTTCCCTCCCTCCCTCTCCGTCTCCCTCACTCCCTGTTCCTTCCTTCCTCTCTTCCTTCTCTGTGCCCATTTTTAAAGGCAGCAATATCACCATGTTTCTGCTTCATGGGCATAGGACGAAGATAGACACCAGTCCATAGCCTGGACGTGGGCAGTCACAGAGGTGGCAAAGCCAGTCTAAGATATTTAAACCGCTAGGTTTTTCCTGGCCAGTGTGGCTCAGCTGCGGCTCAATCCCCAGTGTGCGGCCTGCAGGAGGCCGCCAATCAATGACTGTCTGTCATCATTGGTGTTTCTATCTCTCCCTCTCCCTTCCTCTCTGAAATAAAAAACATATATTAAGAATAAATAAATAAATCCCTCAGGTTTTGCTTTGACTTCAAAGTGGGAAATTCAGGTTTTCCATGGGATGAGGACACTAAAATCCATACCAGATGTTACGCTTTAGAAAGTCAAACCAAGCTGACATTGCAGAAATTCTACATTTGTCAAAACATCCTAAAACAACAGCTGCCTGATTTCTATTAAAATACTGCAATTCTATTCTCAGCCGAAATGCTACTGGGTATAAAATAGTCTGGAGACATCTTTTTTGGGAACTTCGAAATTAAAATCACCTTTTTTAATGACTTTTCAAAATGGAAATTTCCATTCATATCTCATTTGGTTGGAAAAAAAATAGTCTTTTGACCAATTACTCTGCTTTCGTTTTTCTGGCTCACCATGCACACATCCCATGTTCCCACTGGCGTGTGTGTGAGAGAGGGGCACGGGGACTAGAGGGAGAGCTCTGCTTTTTCTCTTTTCTCCTCTCCTCTCCTCTCCTCTCCTCTCCTCTCCTCTCCTCTCCTTTCTCTCCCTCCCCTTTGCACAAACACCCCTTCCATCCCTGCTTCTTTTTATGCAGAGCAGGCATTTTAGGCCGCATACTTAGATGTGTAAGAAATAGAACTTTATATTTCTCTGTCAACTTAATGTCCACCGTAATCCCTATGCTGCTTGTTGGACATGGATCTCAGTGAATTTAGGGTCATGCTCCTTCCCCATGGCTGATGTAAAGCCTTGTGTGGTTTCCAGATATCCAGTCGGGAGCCCATTTTGGGGGGCACTCTGAACTCCCATCATCCTTCCCAGCAGCTGTTTGCCGAGAGCCCTGGTTTCCCTGTGCAGGCCCTTTTGGATCTGCGCTCGCCCATTGTTTCCACGCCGCTGTGGAGCCTGCCGGCTCTGAATCCAGCTGCTGGTCTAGATGGCTCCTACCCATCACCCTCTGGGTCTGCTGGGAAGTGGGCCCCTGGGTCACTCCATGGGGGAGGGAACTCACCCCGCACCAGTTTCTTAATCCTGGTCCTTCCTATGCCTTTGGAAACAAAGGTCATAGCGGGCTGGTGGTAAGGAAGAACAGAGTCTGTGTGAACGCAGGAAAAGACATGGAAGGGTATGTGGGCAGAAAATGGAATACTTCAAAAGTTACTTCCGTTCCATTAGTGATAATAATTGCCTGACTTTTGATACTCAGACATCGACCCTCCCAGAAACCTTCGTTCGTCTGCTGTGACCCAGTCTCAGGGGGTACTGACTTGGGCACACCCCTCCGCTCAGATCGATGGCTACCTTCTGACCTACCAGTTCCCAGATGGCACCACTAAGGTACTGCATACTCCTGCCTCTTCTCATGGTGCCCATACCCAGCCCCAATAAGAAGCAACTAACTGGGGTCAGCTTGATTGCTGGTCCCATGACAACCTGCTGATAAATAAGGCGGTCCTTATTGACAGTGTGAGACACAGTTCCTGTGAACATTGGGTCTCGTTTTGTAGGATTAACCTGTGCCTGCTCCCAGCTGACCATTGCATGTTTGCTGACCACACAAGGGCCCCATGTTATTTGTTTATCTTCCCCCATATGTGTTAGCTCCACGAGGACAGGGACTTTTTTTCTATTTTGTTGAGCGCCTACCACATATGTAGCTGCTCAGTAAAGATTTATTGAATGAATTATTAACCCTTATTTGAAAGATGATACTTCCCACCCGGAATCTGAAGGCCAGTAAGTTTGGAAAATCGTTGTCCTCTCTCCTTGATGAGGAAGAAAGAGAGGAGGAGGGAAAAAGGAAAGGCACATTGATTTAATCATTGCTTCAATGACTCCTTAGGACAGACTTACTAGAGGCAGAAATACAGGTTCAAAAGGAGGCCTCGCAGATATGGGGATAGTTTCCCCTCCCCTCCTCACTTCTCAGCCTGGCGTTGAGTGCCCCAGTGTGGGTCAGAGGGCAGAGGTCTCGGGAGACTGGCAGGTCCCCTTCTCCCCGCATTGCTGCTGCCTCATACTGGCTCCCAGCTCCAGCACCAGCAGGAGGCCCTTCAGGAGAGGCGGCTGGGAGGCCCTGGGGTCTTGGGCGGCCACTGAGCCCTCAGAGACAAGCACCGCCGCCCGCGAGCTGCTGGCATCGGCCCCGGGGAATGTGATGGCGCCCAGGCTGCTGGGGGCGATACACTGAATGTCGCTTCCTGTCTCCTTTGTGTGGTAGGAGGTGCAGCTCGGACGCGGGGACCAGAGGTTTGAGTTGCAAGGCCTTGACCAGGGCGTCACCTACCCTGTCTCCTTGGTGGCCTTCAAGGGTGATCGCCGGAGCAGGAGTGTGTCCACCGCCCTTTCCACAGGTACGTGGCCTCCTGCGCTCTGAACGGAGAGGCCGAGCCTGGGAGAGGCCAGGAGAGTGTCCCAGGAGAGGTGTCCGTGGGAGGGGTGTCCGAGGGAGGGAGGTCCGCAGCAGCGGTGGCCACAGAGTTGTGGGTTCTCTAGGATGGGAATGGTAGGGTTTGGGTTCAGGAGAAGCCCCTCCGCTGGCGGAGAGACGAAAGAGAGGAGGGAAACCGAGTGTTACTTTGGGTGCAGTTGGGTTGGGGAGGAAGAGATGTGAACTTGACCTTGTTTGTAGTACATGTGGAGGGTTTGATGAGAACCGTGTGAGTGAAAAGTGAAATGTGAGAGAAGAGTTGGGAGGAGCAAAGTAGTAGGAAGTTAAGAATCATTCCCAAGCAAAGTGAATTCACTTAAAATAGGGACTGGTTTGCTGCCCTTCTAATGCTGCTGCCCTCTGCTCGGCTCCCAGTTGGTGCCCGTTTCCCACACCCTGCGGACTGCAGTCAAGTCCAGCAGAACAGCAACGTCGCCAGCGGCCTGTACACCATCTACCTGCATGGGGACGCCAGCCAGCCCCTGCAGGTGTACTGCGACATGGACACGGACGGCGGCGGCTGGATCGTGAGTCACCCAAAACATGACCCTCACAAAGTATGACCTTCACACGGCTATGAGCCTCACACACGTATGACCCTCACACAAAATGTGGCCCATGCCCGAGCTGATTTGCTCAGTGGTTAGAGCGTCAGCCTGTGGACTGAAGGATCCCAGATTTGATTCTAGTCAAGGGCACATGCCTAGGTTGCGGATTCGATCTTCAGTAGGGGGCGTGCAGGAGGCAGCTGATCAATGATTCTCTCTCATCATTGGTGTTTCTAATCTCCCTATCCCACTCCCTTCCTCCCTGAACTCAATAAAAATACATTTATAAAAAACAATAAACATGACCCTCACACAAGTATGAGCCTTACACAGAACCTTTAGAGTGACCGAGATTATTATTCTGATTTTATAGCGAAGTAAAGTGAGCCTGCAAGGGGATGCGCCTTGGCTAAGTCACAGGAGTTCATGACAAAGTGGGAACCAGATTTCAGGGCTCCAGCCTCTTGGTCTTCCTGGGGGTCATCTCAGGTCACCTTAAACACATGACCTCTTTGGGGGCTCTGCCCTCTGAACTGGAGCCCGTTGTCCGGGTTCCTCGTCCTGGCTTCTACTGAGAAGCGAGGCCGTTGGACTTTGATTTGAGAGGATAAGGCCTGAGAGAAGGACACGTAGCAAGGTTCCGCTCGTCCCCTGTCTGGGTGAGGCTTTATTCTCCTGGGCCATTGTCTGCTGAAACATGGCCCCATCTCTGAGGGCGCAGCCTTGGAGGGTTGTGATCTGATCCTCTCCTCTCCCCAGCCCCTGCTCTCTGCGCCTGAGCAGAGAGAGGCTCTCCCTGCCTCAGACCAGCACGTGCTTGCCCACTGTGCACCCGCCACTCAGGGAAGCAGAAAGCTGAGCCCACCCCTCTCAAACACATTCATTCATGCGCCCACTTAGGGGCCCGGGAAACCAAAGACACTTGAGCAGCCATGGAAAAAAATAATACCATCTGATAAGCAGCAACGGAGAAAACTTATTATCCGCACAGCTGCCTCCGATGGCTGAAAGGCAGTAATTGGATTGGAAGGGCAAATTCCCGGATGATCTTTACAAAGACGGGAACAGAGGTATCAGAGGAGGCCTTCCACCTGACCAGCCCCACAGGCTGCACTGCTGCTTCTCATCTGCACCACTGAGCTCTGAGCATCCCGCCCTGGAAGCTGGAGGCCAGTTCCCGGCCCCGGAGCCCCGCATTGACCTTGGCGGGATGTTGGTACCACCATTGGGCCTTTCTTGAAAGCCAGGGAAGGAGGTGTTTGTCTCAGGCAGCCTTCAGAGAGAGATCTGCCAGTGTGTCTGCCTGGGAATACCCATGCATTTTCCACAAATATGAGTGCCTATGATGTGTCAAGCACTATGGCACGGACTCAAGAACCACAAGAGAAGCAAACAGATCAGGATCTTGCCTCCTATGGCACGGACTCAAGAACCACAAGAGAAGCAAACAGATCAGGAGCTTGCCTCCTGCTCCTGCTCAGGCAGAGGACCCAGAGAAAGTGGCTCTGCGGTCTCACTCACCCCAGGCCCACCCTGCCCAGGCTGTGCGTTCTGGCTGACTCCTGAGGTGACACATGGCCTGAGAGTCTGTAGAGTCCTCTGCAAAGCCAGCACACCTGGATGACAGGTGGAGGCCTGGAAACTTCTCCATCAAACCTCTCACTGGTGGTTCCATAGTTTTGGGTTCAAGAGCCTGTTTGTCATGGGAAGATGCCCTCAGCGCATTGCTCTTTTCAGTGGAGCCCTCAAGCCCTTCTAGTGAAGTTTCTCACTGGCCCCGGCAGCTGAGCCCAATCTGATGCGAGGGCAGAGGGACTCGCCCGCAGGGAATGGAGGCCGAGCGCCAGAGCCTGCAGTGAAGACCCCAGGGAGCAATTACATGTCTCCAATATTTCCATCTTGCAAGTTTTTTTTAAATATATTTTATTGATTTTTCACAGAGAGGAAGGAAGAGGGATAGAGAGCTAGAAACATCGATCAGCCGCCTCCTGAACGCCCCCTACTGGGGATGTGCCCGCAACCAAGGTACATGCCCTTGACCGGAATCGAACCTGGGACCTTTCAGTCTGCAGGCCGACGCTCTATCCACTGAGCCAAACCAGTTTCAGCATCTTGCAAGTTTTAAGGGCCACATTTTCCACAGGCATTGAAGTGAGATTTTATTTATTTTTCTCCAGTTTAGTCGTTCAGGACATCAAGTAAGTCCTAGTGTACCCAGTCAGCTGGAGCCTACAACCAGACAGAAAAGATCCACGCCCCGCCCCCCCTCCCCGGGATGTTTTTGCTAAGGGTTTTGCCAGAATAGCTCATTAAACTAGTTCACCTCTTAGAGTGGGGATAGATGTGCATCTCAGTGAGTCAGTTAAGGCTTCCTGATCAAGACATCCACAGGATCCCCGTGGGTTAGTTCATTGGGAATGTGCTGTAATAAAATGCAAAGCAACACTTACTGAGATATAGTAACTTATATCCTTATGTGCCAGGCTCCACCCTCAATACTTTATGATTTATTTTTCAAATATATTTTTATTTATTTCAGACAGAGAGAGAGAAACTTCAGTGATGAGAGAGAATCATTCATCACCCCACACTGGGGACCAAATCCGCAACCTGGGCATGTTATCCTGACCAGAATCAAACTGTGACCTTCTGGTTTATAGATCGATGCTCAACCACTGAGCCATGCCAGCCGGGCCATATTGTATAATTTATTAGGATTCACGACTTTGCTGAAGCCCCATTGAAGAGCATGACAAATGGGCCCTCTCGGTCTAATGGTTTAGAGAAGTGAGGCTTGTCAAGGTTAACTAACTCGCTCAAGGACACAGCTGGCAAGCAGAGCACTGGGTCTTGTCTAAGTAGTGAGGCGGAGAGCATTGGAACTGTTGCCCGGAGCTTGCCTGGCCAAACCGGAGAATTTTCTAACACGGAGAAGAAATTAGCAGGAAAGCTGCCATCACACTGGGGCACCGTGTTCACTGATTGTCGGAAGGGACCTAATACCTTTGAATGCATCTGTCCTGGGGGCGGGATCGGATGTGAGCCTGACCTGGTTCCTGGGCGTGTATTTTGATGTGATGTTTGTAGAACTAACGTCAGTGCCACATCACCTTAGGGTTCCACTGTCTGTGACACGGGGATAGTCCCGGGAAAGGGACTGGAACAGACTCCATGTCGGAAACTGACAATGTGTTAAGAAATGCTTTTTGGAGAATAGACTCAGTAGAGCTGGTATCCTCAAACTTTTCAAAGGAAGGGAGAGGGGATCAGTGTGTTATCCTGGCATCAGCCCCCACACACTTAGCTGTGGGAACTTCCCCATCTGTATCGTGGCACCTTAGATTCTTGCCCCGGAGGCAGCGCTTAGCCGATGCTCAGTAAATGATGGCCACATCAGTGAGCCAGTGAAGGGAGCAGTGAGGGAATGCGGGAGTGGGGCATCTCTGAAGAAGGGGCCAGAGGACAGCAGAGCTAACCAGTGTAATGGTTTGCCCGTCCTGCCTTCGCGGGGATTAGGGATTCAGGCCGATTCCAACTTGTGGCTCTGCCCTGTCTCATGTGGCCTTCCCTGAGGCAAAGGGCAATGGAAGGGCGAGTGTGGAGAACCCCACCCCCGTGCTCCCACTGAAGGTCCTTTGGCTCCAGCGTGTGTGAGGGAGTGCAGGACAGGCCGACAGGAAGTCTCTGTGTGCCGGGTGAGAGGAAGAGCGGTGGGCATGGTGCGCTCACACCGTCTCAGACACACTCACCTTCCCACCTGGCCTCTGTCTCTCTGTGGCACTCTGCGCTCACACCCAGCTGTGCCTGTCGCCTCTGCACCCAGCAGGGGACCTCAGAAGTGGCTTACCCTTACCGTGTCCCCATGGGCCCTGGGGTGCCGGCACAAAGCCCGTCTTCTCTCCGTGTAGCGTCCCCCGAACCACAGGAACCGCCCCAACTTTCTCTCTCCCTATCACCACATCTGCCCACTTTGCCTTCTGTCCGTCCTCAGGGCAGCCCCCGCCCCCAGCTCCCGCCCCCCTCTCTCGGCCACGGCTGCTGAGTGCGTCAGAGGGAACGCCACCTCCCTTCCAGGTCTTCCAGCGGCGGAACACCGGGCAGCTGGACTTCTTCAAGCGCTGGCGCACCTATGTGGAGGGCTTCGGGGACCCCACCAAGGAGTTCTGGTTCGGTACGGGCTCTGAGGACCAGGAAGGCTGGGTGGTGCAGGGGATATTCCCCTTGAGAACCAAAAGAATAGAAAACACCCGTGGATGCGGATTCTGTTAGGAGGCACCCTGGCCCCAGAAATGCTGCGCGTTCTGCCAGCCACCAGGGGCCCTGCCCTTTCTCCCTTCCTTGCGCTCTGTGCTCCAGCAGATGTTCATGGGGAGTGAGGGGGACGAGGAATGAAAAGTCACAGTCGGGATGCTCGGTGCCTGGGAGGGCAGGAGACCGCTCCGGGAGTGGCTGGTCTCCGCCAGCTGTGAGATCCGAGGACAGTGAATGTGAACCACTGGAGCCTCAGGGGGGAAGCCGATGGGGCGGGCTCACCCCATGAGCGCCGCACTCTGCCCGCCTGGAGGACACAGCCTCCACCCTCAATAGCAGGATGGCACCAAAGAAATAACAGCAGGAGAAAATGCGCCCCCTAAAGAGAAAGCGGGGGGAGGCCCCCATTAGCAGAGGAGGTGAAGGCTAAGGTGACGCTCGGTGATTGGAATTCCTTGTTTCTAGGACTCGACAAGCTGCACAACCTCACCACGGGCACCCCCACCCGGTACGAGGTGCGAGTGGACTTGCAGACCACCAACGAGTCGGCCTACGCCGTGTACGACTTCTTCCAGGTGGCCTCCAGCAAGGAGCGGTACCGGCTCTCGGTCGGGAAGTACCGAGGCACGGCAGGTGCGCGCAGTGTGTCCCCCACCGACCGCGAGGCCGCTTGCCCTGGTCCGGGCCTCCGGCTGCCGTGTGCCACGGATCAGGGGATGGAAGCCCGTCCTGTGAAGGTGCCCGTTCACAGGAGGCCTGCTCCCAGCAGGGGGTCGGGGTACACAAGGTTCTTAAAGCGATCTTTGGCCATTGTAAGGTCAGAACATTATACGTGCACCCCCAGCCAGTAAAAATCCTCCTCTTGTACCCCCAGTTCAGGATGCCGCCCCTCGCTGAGGAATCACACTCTGAGCCGCCACCCCCCGGTGCTGCCCACCTCCCCCTCGTCTTCAGCAGGGCTGCCTCCGTGCACAGCCTGGGGGTGTTATTAAAGGCAGAAAGGTCAAAGTGCACAGCCAGCGCTAGGCATGTAGGTCGTAGTGGCATCATGCAGCTGTGTCAACACAGGGACCGCCGTTCAGTGGAGATGGGGCTCATCCTCTGTGGGCTGCGCTCTGGTGTTTATTTGTGAAGGAAAAATAACAAAATTAATCCTGGGATGGTGCCATTGGACTATTTAACTGAAGAGGGAGGCGTGGTTATTGTTTTAATGTATAGTTAAGCCTATATTTCTAGTGTTTAAAATCCTAACAAGTAGGTCTGCTGTTTGCTTCTGCATGCTTTGACTTGGGGGTAACTAGGGAGGAATGTGTGACCAGCCAGATGGACTGACTGCATAAGACATCCCCTGAGACGCGCATGGAAATAGACCAGTGAGAACTGAAGGTAACTTTGTCAAAAAGTCTAGTAAGTGGTCAGGAGATGAGAGAGCTCCAGGAGCGTGGTGAAGGTGGTGCGTGGAGGCTGAGGCGAGGCAGGGGCTTCTGCAGGCTGGTGGGCTGGAGTCGGGTCTGAAAGGGAAGAACTTAGCTGGGAGGGAGGAAGGGGCTCTCCAGGCCCGGGGGAGTCCGGGACTGAGAAAGGATTGAGCCGAGGCAAGGGAATTGGGGTGTACTCTCAAAACCGCAGGCCTTCTCCACATGTTCTGCTCAGCGACCCCTAATGGCAGAAGACGGAACACACACTGTGATCTGAAGCTGCCAACCGCTGGTGCAGAATTTCTTTCATGTTTTAGGACTCAGTGTTTAAAAAAGCCACATGCATTTTGGCTTTGCTCTCATTTCCCAGTGCTTAGCATGGAGCGCGGAAGATGAGCTTCAATGGAGATATTGCCAGCAGGACCTTTCTGTTTGATGATGTAAAGAACAGTCTCCATGCGGTGGGGGAGGGGGAGTGTGGTGACATGGTGACATGGAGGAGACGGGCTGGAGGGGTGGGCCCTGGATAAGCCGTGGACTCTAACGTCTGTGAGTTTGCTTCCCCATGGGACCAGGAGGTGCCCCGCCCACCCCCAAGGCTTGTTTGTGAAGGTGATCGGTAAACCCAGAGACCAGATATAAAATGTTTATTATCATAAAAACAGCACTTAATTCAGCTTGGGATCCATATGGGCCCTCACTGCCTTTTGTGAGCTGAATTAAAAAGTAAACTTATAAAAGGACCACACTGTGGTGGGAAAATAGGAGAGAGGCGAGTGAAGTAATGACAGGTTTCCAGACACAATGACATGGAGCATGGACCTATGTGCAGGGCAGAGAGCTCCAGAAGTTCAGGTGTGTGGCAGGAGAGGGGGGGAGGGCGAGGGAGGAGACTTCCTCAGGACCGCTGAGCCGGCTTCAGGATCCGTTCGGATTTAACCAGTGGAAAGCCAGGAGGAAGCAGTGAGAGAGGCGGGAGGCTGGACCCGCTCGCTCCGCAGACGGAAGCTGCTGATGGGGTCGTGGGCTGAGGTTGTGCATCAGGAACAGCCACACTACAGGTCTGCAGGGCCAGAGGGAGAAGTGCCTGTTGGGGTGGCGGGAAGTAGGATATGAGGCCTGAGAGGATGGTGCTTACGCCTCTGGAGGGCCAGGAAGGCTGCGGTGTGGACCAGGCCCGGAGAGGAGAGCAGGCCCCGTGGCCCGGGTGGGGAGGGCGGCCGAGTGACCTGCAGGAGGAAGGGCGTGACGAGGGCACAGGGCAGTGTCAGACGTGGCTCAGGGGCTTCCGGGCTGGGCGGCTGGCCGAGCAGAGACCGGGAGGATGGGCAGGGCGGTCAGGTGCTACGGCAGAGTCATGAGTTTGGGGGTTTGGCTGTTTCACGGGTCTGTGGTGCTTCTAACGAGCGTGCTGTGAAGGCCGTTGGAGGACGAGGCCTGGAGTTTGGGTGGCAGACCCGGAAAGAGAACCTGTGACAAAACGGACCGGGTCCTTGGCATTTTCCTGCTGGATTTGTTGCTGCTAAGCCCTCAACCCCTCGGTGGTGAGTCGTGGCCTCTCACCTCTCACGTCTTCTCTCCTGCAGGGGATGCTCTTACTTACCACAACGGGTGGAAGTTTACAACTTTTGACAGAGACAACGACATCGCCCTCAGCAACTGTGCCCTGACGCACCATGGCGGCTGGTGGTACAAGAACTGCCACCTGGCCAACCCCAATGGCCGATACGGGGAGACCAAGCACAGTGAGGTAGGGGACTGGCTCTGCCCACATTCAGTTCCCCAGGGACGCCCTCAGGCAGGTGTGTCTGCCTTCTCCTTCTGAGGCTCCCCGGCAGGGCAAGAGGTGGTTTGCAGGCTCTGTGGCCTTGGGTTAGAGCCCTCCTATCCACCTGCTCACCCTCCCCATGGCCTTGGGCTCAGGGCCCTCCTGCCCACCTGCTCACCCAGGTGAGAGGTGGGTGAGAGCCCAGGCTGCCCACTCGGAATATTCACACATGATGTGGGTCCCACTCCATCTCATTTGACCAGTTCACACATGGACATGGTCTTACCCAGCTGGGTCTGCTATCACCAAACACTATAGACATTTGTTTCTTACTCTTCTGGAGGCTGGAAGTCCAAGATCAAGGTGAGGGCGGGCGCAGGTCCTGGTGAGAGCCTCTGTCCTTGTCGTCACGGTGCAGAGAGCTCTGCTTCTCTTCCTCCTCTTACAAGGGCACGAGTCCCACCCGGGGGAACCCACCCTCATGGCCTCATCTAACTCTCCCCACCCCCAGCACCATCACCTGGGCGGGGTTGGCGGCGGGGGGAATAGGGCTCCAGCTAGTTGTTCTCCCAGGTAAACCAGGGCTATTTTTCTCAAGTCCTTGGGTCACCAGGGAAACAGTCCTTTCTGCCCAAGCTCAGACCCATCCCTGGGCCCATTTCCTCCAGAACCAGCCAGCCGGAGCTCAGTGCTGAGCACCTCCCCATTTCAGCGCGCAGAGGTGCATCCTCGCGGCCACTGTCCCCTCCTGGCTCTGAAACTTTCCCATCAGCAGTGTCTCGAGCTCCCGTGACCCGTGTACATCGCCCTGGCTCCTCGCCCTCCGGCTGTGGGTGTCTCCTGCTGCTTCCTCTCGGCTTCTCGATCCTTGTGCCTTTGTTCCTTCTCAGCATTCATCCATGCCCATCCCGGCTTTCTACCTCCATCCCCGTCCCATCCTGGCCTCCAGGAAGCCCCGCCCGCACGCCCTGGGCCAATGGCCTTGAGAAGACCAGCACACCTGAAGCCAGGGGGACATGATTGCTTGGGCCTGACCCAGCAGCAGCGGGGTGATCCGGGGTGACTTTTCACAGGGGAGCCAAGGCGGGTGGCCCCCAGACCCAGGGGCGCCCGTGATCAGAGACCAGCTGTTTGCAGGGAGCAGCCAGCGGGCCCTCTGCAGGCCCGTGTCTGCTAATAAAGGACATTCATCTGGTTAATGTGCTGCTCACAGTCGGCAGGGCGTTTATTTCCTGTTTATTATTTACCTCACAAATTAAAATACACAGAATTGGTCACTGGGGCTCTTTATTGGCCAGGTTGTGAGGTTATTAAGTGAATTAAATATTGTGCTCTCCAGTCAGAAGACATAAAGTGAAATTTAGCTTTCAGCGGGCTGTTTGTTACCCCAGAGCTAATATCTAAACAGCCTAAATTGAAAATGATTCCACACAATTGGCCAATTAATATGTTTATTTTTGCCTTTAATTTTTTGGAAAGGAAAAGAGTGAGGCAAAGGCAATGTGGTCATTGCTGGCCAGGCTGACCCTGGTATCGGAGCCCCTGCGCCTCCTGGGCTCCACTCCCCACCCACCCCCACACACACACCTCCAGCACAAGGGGGCTCCCAGCCTGTCCAACCCCAGCTGCCCAGCAGAGGGCGCATGTCCCTAGATCAACCCTCACTTCCCTGAGGGTAACTTCCCATCACCACTGGGCTCTCTGACCCCTGAGCAGTGAGGGTGTGGTTTCCAGGTAAGGACCCCACCCCTTTCCCCCACATTCCCCGTCTTGATGTTGGCTTCTTGATGTAGGGGGTGAACTGGGAGCCGTGGAAAGGACACGAATTCTCCATTCCTTATGTGGAGCTGAAGATCCGCCCTCAGGGCTACAGCGGGGCGCACGTCCTGGGCAGGAAGAAGAGGACACTAGGAGAAAATTCTAGAACGTTCTGATGACCCACCTGAGCAATCATCGCATGAGGCAAGGCCGGCCAGGGCAGGGGCTGTGTAAGCGTGGGGTGGGGTGGGCATCCTGGTGATTGGTTTGTGGAAGCTGGAGGGAAGCCAGCCCCGGGCCCTGAGCTGGCTGGTCACCAGCAGACACAGCCTGTCCCCAAGCCCAGGACACCTGCATCCTTTCCATCCACCCGGGGCCTGAAGGCCGCTCAGTCGCCGTGGCCCCGTGCACCTGGGAGAGAACTACAAGGTCTTCCTTTCAGTCTCTCTTCAGTAACAAATATGTGGGATGAGGGCAGAAAAAACACAAAACCCAGAACCCAGCACTTTACCCACTGGAAAACTGGAAGTCGGTTCATGACTACGAGGCTCTGCTAATACAAACCTTCTCTCTAGGAAGAAGCTCCAAGGAGGTGTCCCTGGCCCAGGGCTGAGGTCGCCTGATGCTGTGACCTCCGGTGGCACTGGGTTTGAGGAAAAGGGTGTGCACCTCCCCCTTCCCCCACTTGCCGGTGAGGAGAGGAAGACCGACAGGAGCCCCGGGATGAGCCGGAGTCGCCTGGAGCTGAGCCCTGACCAGCCCCGCTCCTGGGACCACGCCTTCCAGGCTTCTGCTGTCCCACGCGTCCCCCTCCCAGCCCTGTGCGCACTCCCGTCCACAGGCCTGCGCCCGTTCTGAATAAATTCCACTCGTTTCAGCTCTCAGCCGTTTGCCTCCTCATAACCGGTTGCTCCCAAAGTCTCTTTCCTGCGACTCCTGCTCGAGGCCCAGCCTCCCTCCCCCCCCGCCCACCCCTCCGAACACTTTAAGGTCGTGCCCAGCCCCAGCCGTGTGGCTCAGTCCCGGGCTTTTCAGAAAGTGCTCCTCGTCCGAGGCTTGTTGGAACAGACGCTCTCGGTCAGAGCCTTTCAGCTTCTTTTCTTATCTCGTTGGAAGGTTTTTCTGTAGGGAAATCAGTGACCGCTGAAGTAAGTCAAATTCCTCTTCAAGAAGAAAATACTAATAAACCACCCGATTTAGAAGATTTGCCTTGTGTTCTTTTCCCCACACGAGTGCACTTGAATTCTGGGTTTAACCCACGTGTGAGTGAAGGCACAGCCCGTGCATGTCAAAGGGATGGGGTTGGCTGTGCAAATAATGGCATTTGGAAGCAGGAGGAGAGAGTGGGAAGGAGGACAGATGTCCCCTAAAAGCTGCAGCCTCCCTCCAGGACAAGGGTGTCTTTTATTTTTTTATTTCCTTTATTGCCTCAGCTTCTCCTGGGGTTAACCTCTACTTTTGGAACTTTTTTTTTTTTTAATCAGCCTTTAAAATTTTATTCCCTCTCCCCCCTCCCCCAACCCCTCCACACACACACACATTGAGCAATGTCATAGTCACTGCTAGATCTTTCAGTGGGTGGTCTGAGTGACAGACAGTTCCAGAGCTGGGGCTGATCATGAAAAAATGCCCACATGGTTCTTTGATTCAAGAATTTAAATGGCTGCCTGCTTCTTACCAGCGGGGGACAGAGGAGGTGAGCAAGCTAGACATGGTCCTTGCACTGATGGAGTGCACACTGTCATTCATTCGTTCGTTTGTTCAGCATGTTCTGAGCACGCCCCAGTGTGTGCCAGCCCTCCTGTAGGCACTGCTGACCTCCACGTGCCCAGCTCTGGCAGCTCCCACCCTGGTGGCTGGAATGGGCCTCCAGAGTGGCTTCTGGGTAAACCTCTTCAGAGGGTCGCGCTCTTCCCTTAGAGTCAGGACATAGTCCCTGGGGACAAGCCAAAAAAAAAACCCTCAGCTTCCTAGGAAGGACAGGCTGCCAGCCAGGGCCCAGCAGAAGCAGCACACACGTTTGGTAGAGCCTCTAAGCCATTGCCGAGTTCACATAGGACATTACAAAGCAGGGACCCACGGGCCCAGCCCACAACTCGGTGGGGACAGGCCTGGGACACACCATGACGTGGCAGTGAGGTGGGGAGAGCAAGTGACAGGGATATGGCCTGGATGCTGGGGGCAGAGGGGTGGGAAAGCGTTCCGGGAGTGATGGGAGAGGGTCTGCAGGGATGCACCTGAGTTTGCTGGGAGACAGGAGAGGCCTGGAAAGGAGAGGGAAGTCGGGTGACAAAGAGAAGGTGGAGTGTGGTGGGTCTGAGGGGATGGGTGCTCGGTGCGGGGCCAGGCGGGAGGGAGGGTAGGGAGCGTGGTCTGGGCCATGCGGCCGGGCAGCCTGGTTCCGGCTCCCGCTCTCCATCAGAATCAGCTGGAGCTGCTGTTCCCGTCGGCGGGGCCCGTGGTGCCTGCGCAGTTAAAGCCTGTGAGGCGGGGAGGGAGGTCTCGGAGAGAGGGCCTCGGCTCACAGACAGGTGGGGGCTGCACTAGGCCTGTGCTGGGGGAGGCCTGTGCCCTGCGTGCCTCCTCTGGCCTCATTTCTTCATTTGTAAAATGGCACCTCCACAGAGTCCTCGGGAGGCAGGGGGAGAGGAGGCGAGGGGCTGGCCGTGAGGCAGGGAGGCCGCCCGGCAGCTTGGAGCTGCGTGTGGACATGAGTCCGCGGGAACGGAGGCCCGGAGTCTGTCTGTCGGACAACTTTTACACGGAGAGCTCGGGGGTTCGAGGCTCATTCAAGCCAGAAGCCGCTGACGGGGCGGGGAGAAAGGCAAGAACCAGGGGAGGCCGTGAGGGAAGAGGACCGGGTGTTGTGAGCGACGAGAGGCCACTGCCAGGGAGAAACGCAAATGGACGTGCAGCGTGGCCGAGGGAAAAACACGCGTAAATGGTGCAAAGCTCCCGGCGGAACGTGGTGGTTTGCCGAAGCCCTGCGTGGAAACGTCCCCTCATTCCCGAGAGCCGTCCCAGGCGCTGCGAGGAGCCGGAGGAGCCGGAGGAGCCGGGTCAGCAGGCCCAGGGCCCGCGCCCCGCAGCGGCCGGCCCGGCCAGCAGGTGGCAGTGTGGCCCCGCTCCATCTGCCCTTCCTCTCTGTCCAGGTGAGTTCTGGGGAGTCCCCACTCTTCCTCCCTCCCGGCTGGGCTGGCATCGTCTTGAGAGTGGCCTGTGGGTCCAGCCTGCACGTGGTGCTTGTGGAGGCAGCGTGGCTGCTGGACTGGTGGCACCTGGGAAAGACCTTGGAGAGATGGGCTCGTAGGCTGGACTCCATCCCGGCCCTGGTCTACTGGGCGGTGGTGAGACAGGGGCCGGGGGCTCTCAGCTTGGCGAAAGGCAAGGGGGGCACCCCCTCAAAGGGTTTCAGGCACTGAGAAGGAAAGGACTAGAAAACAAAGGTCTTGGAGGGTTGTGATTTACATAAGAGAAGGTAACGGAACAGAAATGCCGCTTCGTGTTGGTAGGTGAAGGCAATTACTTTAATTAGCTCTAACGAGAAAGACGCGCTCGATGTGGAGCCTCGAAAGGAGCATCTGGGGACTGCAGAGCCCTTCGTTACACCCACAGGTGCCCCTGCAGGTGCACAAACCAGCACAGGGCTGGCCGCGATGCCTGCATGGCAGGGCCTGGGGGAGGCGTGCGAGGCTCTGTGCGGTCCAGGTCTGGGGAGCTGCGTCCCTCCTCTGGCCTCGTTTCTTCATTTGTAAAATGGCACCACCTCTGGTGTACACCCTGCACCGGCTGCTGCAGGGATCAACTGGGACCCCAAGATGCTCCGTGTATTATTATAGCACAGGCGGCAGAGGGGCGGGGAGAGCCCGCCCGGATCTTCTGTCTCCATAACTTCATTCAAAACGTTTGCATTTTCCTCGATGGAGGTGTCTCTCCAGCCAGCCCCCAGGTCTCCGGGCACTGAATGGCCACCGATGGGAGGGCTGTGGCTCATTAATGGAAGACAGAGAAAGGGCCGCGTGAGGAGCAGAGGCTAGGAAAGGGGAAGCAGAACCCGTGCATTTCGGAACGGGTTTCCTTGGGGAATGCAGGCATGGAGCTGGAAGCAATGGAAGACGGGAACAGGTAAGGCATGAGGGATGCCTGCCAGGGCAGCATTTCCCAAACAGTGTTCCTCGGAACCCTTGCTCCTCTAGGTGTGCGGAAAGAGGTTTCCTAGCCCGATCTGCTTGGGAAGACTGAGTGCAGCAGAGGCACCTGTTACGCCGTGATGGGGGCCAGCTGGAAGGGTGTGGGCGCGAGTCCTCAGGAAGCCCCAGAATCTGTGGGATGGGCAGGGGGCAGGACCCCACCAGAACTTCAGACACTTCCCTTCCATGGGGGCAGGCAGGGGCCTTCCTGTCTCAAGCAGCGGGACAGCCGCAGTCTGCCGTGTTCTGCAAACATATCTGACCGTAGCATGGGTTTGTTTTCTGAGCATCTAGGTAATCAAATGTAACTCAGAGGCCACTAGCATTTACGCAGAGCGGTGATTTTCAACTGGTGTGCTGCAGTAATTTTAAAAAACACGCAATGCCTGACTGGTCAGGAGCACTGACCTTTTTCCCGTAGAACGGCAAATAAAAAAAATGACAACAGTCAACCAACATGGTGGTCTGGTGTGCCGGCACATGGTAAAAAAAAGTCAAAAATGCTCATGGAATAAGCATGCCGCCCTGAGTGGCGTGGCCTCGGTAGTTGAAAACATCTCTTTGAACCTAGGACGGAGACCAACAGCTTGTTGAAGTGACTCTCTATTTCAGTCTTGTAACCCTGCGACTTTGAATTTGGCAGTACTGGGGTCAAAGGTCCAGGAGCCAGCACAGAGGGTTCCCGTGAGTTGAGAGCTGTGGCCCTGTCCAAACCCAGATCCACCCCACGGTCAGGGCCAAGGCTGGGCAGGTGGAGCCAATGGCCTCTGCTCAGTGTTGGCAGCTGGGTGTGGGAGCGAGTCCTTGTGAAACCTCAGAACCTGTGGGATGGGCAGGGGGCAGGAACCCACCAGAACTCCAGATACTTCCCTTCCATGGGGGGCAGGCAGCGGCCTTCCTTCCTCAGCCCTTGCTGATGGCCAGTATGTTGACTCCGACCCCCACGAGCTACTGGACCCTGCTCTCCAAGGTGGTGGCCGCCGGCTGCGTGTGGCTGCTGGGTGATGGGAACCTCGCTGGTTTAACTCGGCGCCTGCACCTTTACTGCCGTGACCTTTCATTGTAAGAGCTGGATGTGGTGACGCACCTGGCAGACAGTGTAGATATGGGACAAGTATATCTTGTCCCATATCTACACTGTCCTGGTCCTGGTGCACAGCCCTTGCTAGACGGTGTGATGACCAGCTTAGTATCACCAAGGGAGGGGTCAGGAGCACCTAAGCCACTGCATTTCATAGGAGGCAAAGCTATGGCCGACCTGGAAAAAGGTGTCCATACACGTGGCTCTCTAGAGCAGTGGTTCTCAGCCTTCCTAATGCCACAACCCTTTAATACAGCTCCTCATGTGGTGGTGACCCCCAACCATACAATTATTTTTGTTGCTACTTCATAACTGTAATTTTGCTACTGTTAATGAATCGTAATGTAAATATCTGTGTTTTCCGATGGTCTTAGCCTCCACAGCAGCAGTTCTTAACCTGGGGCTCGCGAGCCGCAGTTTGCCGACCACTGCTCTAGAGGATTTTGATTTCTCCCCTTCCCAGGCCCTGAGTGGACTCGGGAGTCTGTTATCATGTGGTTTGTGCTGTTTTCCCCATTTTCCTTGAGGGAGATATTGCCAGCCTCCTGTAGGGAGCCTTCCCTAGGTGTGCCGGGGCGCCTCTGACTCCTGCACCCCAGGCAGCTGCTCTGCAGGCTGCAGGCTGTGACCTAGGGCTCGGCCAGGGTGGGGCTGGGGACAGTGCCCAGAGGGAGTCCCTGCATCTGTCATTTCATCCGTCATTCATGAGTGAGTGACGTCTGGGAGAGGTCATATCGAATGTCAGGAAAGGAACTGTCTGGCTCCAACAAGGAAGGAGGCCAGGCGGGGCTTTTATTTGTTAAAGTATTTTATTTAAATCAGTTTCTCTGTTGATGTGTTCGAATTTTTCAGAAAAAAAATACTGACGAATACCGTACAATCTGGACCACTTACATCCTTCTTGAAAGGGTGACTGCCCTTCCTCCCCCCCTCCCTCCCCAGAAACAGGAGAGCAAATCTGGGGGCAGCAGCAGCAGGGCAAGCCCTGCTCAGACAGGGGCCGTGGCTGGCTGGAGCTGGGTGCACATCCTAGGGGCTCCCCAGGCCTGTGCTGGGGGAGGAAGGCCCTTCCTACTACCCTCGTTGTCCTTCATTAGCTTAAACCCCCCAAGATGGGCCAGGCAGGCTCCCCTCTGAGGCACCCTTGTTGCCAGAGGCAGGTCTGGGACAGAGGCTGGGAAGGAAAGGAGTGAAAATGGAGATGAAGGAAGGGATGGAGCCAGGACAAGAGGGGATGGAGAAGAAAACGAGAGAGAGAGAGAGAGAGAGAGAGAGAGAAATGATGCTTGGATTCCCTGCATGTCCCTTTACTCAACAGACATGTAGGCATGTGAGGCCTCTCCTGCCCCCGGCACTGGTCCAGGTACCGCAGGGAGGGCCACGGGGCAGGCTGGGTGGGGAAAAGAGGGCCTCGCTCAGGGCTCGGGTGTCCGGGGCCAGAGGCTGTGGAAGCAGCTGAGATGTGCGTGCTGGTGTCTCGTGGCCGGAGCTGGAGCAGGTGCAGTGGATTGGGAGACAGCAGGGCCTGCACCTGGAGATGGAGGCCTGTCCTGGAGGTGACAAACACTGCTCTCTTAATTCAATGAGCAGCCAGTTGTCACGGCAACCATGTTCCTGGTGATCTGCTTTCTTGGATCATATCTAACACCAGCCTCAGCTGCCAGCTCCTCCATTCCGGGGAGGTGCAGGTGGGAAGGGCCTTCATCCCGGGCAGCGGGGGATGTGGGGTGATGCCCTGGGGTGGTTGGCTGCTCTGTGACTCGCTCTCCCCGTGACATGGGGGCAGGGAATCGGAGGGTGTGGCTTCTCTGGTCAGGGGGGTTTAGGAGTCAGAGCCCGAGTGCCTGGGAGACTTGGGGCCTCGTAGAGGGAGTGGGTGACCGTTGCTGGTTCCACAGTGTACGCGGCTGAACTCCGCGCCCCGGGTCACGGTGAGGAGACCTGGTGGGCAGGCATCACCCAGCCTGGAGCACAGTGGGGGGCAGGTGAGAACCCGGTGGCCCACGTGGGTAGAAGGACCGCATTTTCCTCTTAGCACAACCTCACAGGACTTCCTTTCTGCGACTGTAAGTACCAGGGTCTAGCTACATGGTTAATTAAATGGCAATTGCACACCATTTGGAGCAGCCTCCGAGGGCTGCAAATGAATGTGGACAGCACAGCCTGCTCCCAGGAATGACCCACCATTGCAACGTGGTCACAGTCCAATCCGGATACCAGCCAGCTCATCAGACCAGTGGATCACCTCGGCCCCCCAACTTCAGCCTGGTGGGGAGACGCACCCTAAGCTCACCGTGGACCTGGTTTACACATCCTCACGGACCTCGGGGCCCACGTGCCAACCCGCCCCCTGGTTCTGCAGAATTCAACACCCACCACCCCCCTCGCGGCGAGGGGCCTCGCTCAGAAGGCCACCAGGGGGGACCGGCGAGGTATTACAGCCGACCCTGACGTCATCACATACCCGGCCGCGTTAGCAGACAGTTATGAGTACCCACTGTGCGCCAGGCACTTGCCTGAGCCTCACGATAAATATGAATAAACCTCTATCTAGCTTCATCCTGCTTTCACTTCAAGTCCGAATCCTCCGCCTCCCACCTGCGGCACGCCACCCGCTGCTTCCGGCGTGCCTTCTGCCAGGCTGTGCGGGCGACGTCTTCACTCCTCCCCTCAGAAAGCCTCTGGCTCCCGGGGATGCCCAGCTCGGGTGGGGCATCTCCTTCCACCTCTGCGTTGCCCAGGACACGGCGCGCCCAGTGCAGTGGGCGCAGCCGCCGCGATTACCGGGCCCCATCACTCTCCAGGAGCCACGCCCTGAGCTGTGGGCCTGCGGGGAGAAGGAGCTTCCCGAGGGGCTCTGTGCGGCGCGTCTCACCCAGGGGACTTGGACCACATTCTACACCGACGGGGCAACGAGGACCTTGCGAGACCGTAGCTTCCGATGCATTCGGATCCATTGCACTTTAAACTCGCCCTCCTCGGTGACGGGTCGGGAGCACGGGAACTGGAGGGTCTGCACTGACACACAGCGAAGGGTTGTACCAGGTGCTGAAAAGTCCAAAGACGAGGATTTCCAGCAAAAGGGTCTCGGGGATCGGACCGGAAAGCGCACATCTGTAACCTGAGTAGCACGTGGGATGGGTAGGGAGTGGGCGCAGCAGCCTCGGTGAGCTGGTCCGGCCGTGTAGCTGTGCACCTGCGCCCGAATCCGGCCAGACCCTCCTGCGAGATGTTTTTGCAAGAGCAGACCCTGTGCTGCGTGTGTGTGGTGCGCATGGGGAGCCCTGGTGGTTATGGATGCGTGTTCCTTGTGCTTTTGTGTATGGACCGTGCCAGAAGCAGGCGGACGGCCCGCCTGAATCTGGAGCAGAGAGCGTTGCTAACGGACACACAGCTGCCCAGCCTGTGCCCACGCATCGTCCCCAGGCTCCCTGGGGTGCCCTCCTGGGGACACTCAGAGGTTTGCTCCTTGGCCGACGAGTTCTCTGTGGGCACGCGTGTGTGGTCGGAAGGCGGACCCTCGGCTGCCCACCGACTAGACGGGCAGCGATGGCCTCTTCTCCATCTGCAGGAGCTTGGGCTGGGCGGAGATCCAGAGGTCTTCCTCGCCCTTCTTCCTCCTCCTCCTCTTCCTCTTGCCCTGGCCGCGCTCCAGCTGCTGGCCTTTGCCCGGCCGGCTCCAGCAGCAGTAGCAGCAGACGAAGACCAGGGCGAGGAGCACCAGCAGCGGCAGCGCCAGCACCACGCCCAGGCAGACGCTGTTGAAGAGGCCCTCCCGATGCTTGGTCAGGATGGTGTCCCAGACGTCACGGAAGAAGGAGCCGAGCTTCTCCATGGTGCTCAGCTCGTCGCCAAGTCCCGGGCTCGCGGTGACACAACCTCACCCACTGGTGACGGCTTCCCCCTCGGGCTGAGGGTCCGGACATGCCACGGAGAGCACCTGGAGAGAGAGGAACAGACGGCTCAGGAAGCGTGCAGAGGGACGCCCTCCTGGGTTTAAGAATACCACCGATCGTTGGCTCAGGAAAGGGAGGAGCTGCAGGTTTCCAGAGTTCCCCGGAATCCTATCGAGGCCCAGTAAACAAGACACACGCCCGCATTCAGTCAATAGGTAGTTGTTCATTCTTGCCGTGCATGCACACTGTTATTGGGTATAGGATGAACAAATCGATGGGCCCTCAGTCCTGGCACGCAGTGGGTGCCCAGCGACTGCTGGACAAAGGGATTGTGTGCTCGGTCCGTGCTCTGAGGGCTGGCTCCCTGGCCCGGGAGCTGCTCTCACTCTCCTCCCAGCAGCGCACACTGTGACCTCCCACCAGCCCAGCTTGCCATTGCCAGCCCACAGGAAAGCTGAGGCACCAGCGGCAAAGCTGATGTCCTGCTGCCTGTCCGAGGGGACCGGGGTGTCCCCCTCCAGCCTCGCTTCAGCCTTCTTACCGCCCCTCCCTGCTCCGAGCCCCCAGGCCTGTCCTCGCCTCCCACTCCTGTGTCTGATGGGACTTGCCATGCGTGGGTCCCATCTGCTGGTTCTCCCTCTTCCTCGTCACCCTGGCTGCTTGCTGGCCCTCCCCGGAGTATGCCCACATCTCCTTCCCAGCCTGTCCCCCCCTCTTTCCAGTGGGAGAGGGGTCTTGAGGGCCGCTCAGTGATGGTACTTGGGAACAGGGGTGGGGTCCCCGGACGCCTCCCTACTCCTGGCCTGAGCTCAGCTCACCGTGGGGTCTTTCTGGTTGCTTGTCTGGGGTGGCCCCTCTTCCTCTGGCACCCCTCCCCTCTCCCCATGCATCTCTGCTTTCAGCGCTCAGGTGTAAGGTCTTTGAAGCTCTTTCAGTTCCAGAATCCCCGGGGCCTTGTGTCCAACAAGACCTGGAGGACAGGCATGATTCAAGGAAATGCAAGAGGCCTCTTGGTGCAAGACACTGGCCAGGACCAAAGATCACACTTGATCTTAGCCCCGAGGCCGAGACGCGATGGGACCCAAGATCACAGTCATTGGTTTTCAGGCTGAAGACCCAGGCAACCCTCTCAATTAACGATAGAGAGCCTGGGGCCTGGAGGGGGAAGGTGACATGTCTGAGGACCCACAGCTGTGACACACACCCAGACCCCCAGACAATGGGCCCAAGGCTACCAGCCAGGAAAGAACGGAGGAGGAGGGGGGGGAGGAGGGGTGGAGGGGGAGGGGGTGGAGGAGGAGGAGGAGGATGTTACTCTGTGCTTGCTTTTCATCTGATACTTTCTTCATCGCCTTCATGTGAACTACAGCTTCTGAGTGAGCAACAGGATGGCACATTGTCAATGGGGGGAAGCGGCCCAGCATCATTGTTTCATTGTTGTGTGCACCGGAGCGGGCCGTGTGGCCGCACCCGGGCCACTGTGTCACCATGGCATCCCCGGGTTGTCCTCGGGGTCTGTGTCCTTGGGTCACACGCTCTATAAGTGTCCCATGTACCCAGGGCTCCCGTGTCCTTCGAAGCCCGCGTGACCTCAGTCCTGGTGTGCTGGCCGGTGGCCCCACGCCCTCATGGTCCATCTTACGCAGTCATACCATGAAATTGCTCCTGGCACATGGCACGGTGCCATTTGGCCCCTGGGAGGAGGTGAGACTGTAAACTGGCATGTATCACTTTACATGTGCTGGTCCTTTAGTCTTCATTACTCCCCCACCAAGTAGGCGTGGCCATTCCCCAGGCCTCGGCCCAGGACCCAGGGCACGGCTCCCTCAGTGAGTGAGGCGCGGGGCTGGCCTGGGTGGTTCTGGGAAGTTTGTCTCCTGATGCCCTTCACTGGTGCTCTGCCTCTCATCCTCTGCCTTAACCCGTTTTTGGCAAGTAGCCGGGATGTTCAGAATCTTACGCTACTTGGCTACTCCCCAGACTGACGTCAACGTTTATACTGGTCTGTCGTCCACAAAGGCAAAGAGAGTGACTTCCTGTTGTTAGACACTTTACAAATGCTTGAGAGACTTACAACGAAAACCAGGGCCTGCCCAAGTGAAGGTTTATAGAAAGCACACGGCTACCCAGACAAACTCAACGAAGGGAAGTGTGCTGAGACGTCACAGCCCCTCGGGGCTGCCCGCAGGCCACCGAGCCCCAGGGTCTGGACAGAGGAAAACCTCCATGGCCACCCACTGCCTCGCTCCTCACACCCCTCGCCTCCTCCCCTGGCCCTGACTTGGCTTTGACCTCAGCCTGGGATGGGCCAGTAGCTTTCTGCTCTGTTGTGGGAAGACCTCGGGTGCTTTTCTCTGCTTTGATCTTGCCCGAGAGCTTTCCTGCGACCACATGCTCTTCCCACTGCGTTTCTGTGGCTCAAACTAGAGGCCACCTCCACGGGTGTGACAGTTTCCATGCAGGTGGAGCCACTTGGGGAGGCCCTGGTAGGTGGGCAGGCTCTTGGCGGAGAAGCATGGGTGAAAAGGATGCTCAGATTCCGGGCAGGGAAACTTGGAACGGGGCAGGAGCGCAGGGGCCTCCTGGTGCGCCCGTGGGCAGAGAGGAGGGCTGTGGGTTGTGGCCAGGGTCCCCAGGGCCTTCTCAGGGTGCATGTTACTTTGGGGGCTTTGTAACGGGAGGCGGATGTTGTGATCAGAGCAGCCCTTCAGGAAAAGATGACGGGATCTGAAAAGCTCTGGGAAATGCTTCCGGAGAGTTCTCGTTGCATTTCACAGACATTTAGTGAGCACCCACTATATGCCCACGTGGCATTAGGTGTTGGGGATTCTGCAATGAAGGACAAAGACGATGGCGCCTGCTATCATGGAGCCTCGTACGTTCGGATCACAGAGGGATCAAGCCATACAGGTCAAACAGAATCGGCGAATTCCAACTTAGGTTGCTTAGCTGGCTAAACTGGAAGCATGCATTTGAATTATGTGTTTATCCCAATGTCCCAGGCCCTCCTGCCCTTCCCAACCTTTGTCTCAAACGCATCCATCCCATGGCACCTGAAATAGCCTTTGAATAAATAGATTTCTCTTCAAGCTTAAAGCTAAGTCAGTAATTCCCGTCTGCATTCCGAAAGGTACTGATTTGTGTCGGCTCTCCACACAGCCAGAGAGCGTATTCATTCCCATCTGGGAACTGGGTCCAGGGGAAAGGCGGCTAAAAGGTGTTCTTTATACCTCTCGCTCTAAGAACCCTTCTCTGGGCCCAGGCTGCAGGCAAGGCGCGGCTCACCTGCAGTGTCTGATTAGCATTTCTGAGCCTCGCCTTTATGTGGGTCCGGCCAGTCACAGCCCCTCTGGCCCGGGCTCCTCAGCAGGGTGGGGACCCAGCCACCGGCCTCCCTTCACGATGCCCACATGATGAAACACCATGTCCTTCTCTAATAATCCCGGTGTTTTAATCAGTCTGCACCGAGGATCTTGGGCTTTTGTTCAAAACCACAACCATAATGATCACATTGGCTGGGAGCGAACTATGACCTATTTCCCCGCTCACTCAAGTCTGTCGCACGCCATGTGCACCTGCCCAGGGGGGAGAGGCGCCCATGGGTTATGGGCAGCAGCTCATTAAACTGGGGAGAATTCAGCATTCCCGGAACCGCTCGAAGGTGTCCTTGGTGGGCCAGTTAAGTCAGCGCTTCCCGAGACCATCGTGCAAAAGGAGCCGCGCCTGGGCCTGCCCGTGCTCTCGGGGAAGCCTTCCTTTGGTGTCTCCCAGTGTCGCTGCCGCCGAGACGGTCCTCGATCCTGGAAACACCGAAGTGGTGCCAGCCAGCCTTGGTTGTTTGGTTGCGATGGTGGGGTGTGTTTTGTCCCCAAATGTCTGGAAGCTCAGGGTGACGTTGTGTTTATTGTGCTTTTTTCCAGACGGACAATCGGACCTCTGGCTTCTCCCAAAAGGACCAGCAGCAGCAGCGGCGGCGGCGAGTGGGATGGCCGTGTGGTGATGCAGGCCGACAGGTAGGCGGCCCCACCAAGGGGCCTCTGAGCCACGGCTGTGGGCTGTTGTCAGAGCCGTTGAGGAAACGAGGAGGAGACATAACCCACTGTGTGTGTAAAAAACACGGCCCTCAGGGGAGAGATGGAGGAGGCGGTTACTGAGGGCACTGGGACAGGAGGGCAGGGTCAGGGGGGTCGAGGCCCCACGGGGGTGTTCTCTGGGGGACGTTTTGGGGAGGGATGTGAGGCGGTGTCCCTGGCTGCGCTCTGCTTGCGTCTTCCAGCCCTGGTCTGGCTCAGTGGTCGAGGCTGGCACATTTATTTTCTCTCAGTTGGGGATCACATCCAACAGCCTGCACCCGTCTCCCCACCATCTGTCCTTGGGGTTGACGACATCTTAACCAGCCCAGGTGTCCCCACCTGCCTGCCCACACCGGGCCCCAGCCCCCCAAACCACGGGGTAGTCCTTGCAAGACACCGGTGGTGACGATGGCGTCGCACAGGCCATCACCGGCCGAGGGGAGCCTCCGACGTGGTTCTCGCCTGGCTCTCCTGCCGTGCTTGGGGCCCCCTGACCGATGGAAGTGCCGTTTTGTACAGAAATGGTCACACTCCGGCGAGTGACCTGCGTGTCGATCAGGTTTATTAGCTGAACCCCGGGCCGGGGTGTGATGACATAGGTGCCTGCAGTCTCCCCGAGTTAATGAGCTGCTGCCCACAACCCCGGGCAGGCGCACGTGGCGTGCGACAGGCGTGAGTGTGCGAGGGGAAGAGGTCGTAGTTCGCTCCCAGCCAATGTGATCGTTACAGTTGTGGTTCTGAACAAAAGCCCAAGCTCCTCGGTGTAGACTGATTCAAACACCGGGATTATTAGGAGGAGGACATGGTGCTTCGTCGTGTGGACATCGCGCAGGTGGGTTCTGTGGTGGCTGGGCCCCCACCCTGCTGAGGAGGAGCCCGGGCCAGAGGGGCTGTGACTGGCCGGACCCACCGGGCGTTTGGTGGCGTCGGGGCCAGAACCGATGTTTTCCGACTCCTGCCACCTCCTCCCGCCAAGTCTTCCCGCAAAAGCCCACCTTCCTCTCCCTGGACGCAGGCTGTGGACAGCTTCCCGGCCGCCAGGCGTCTGCGGGGCCCCGTGAAGGAGTTCTGGCCCCGGGAACGGGTTCCCAGGTTCTCGCTCTGTGGCTCCCCGCCGCCGGTGACAGGCTGAGGCCTGGGGAGGCCGGGGCCCTGAATGGCCGTGGGGCACCGCGCCCCCTGCTGACCACAGCCTAGAGCGGGAGGAGGGGGAAGCGAACCTTCCCCGTGCAGCGGGGAGGGCCTTTGCCCTCGGTTAGCCTGCGCCACAACAGGCCACGCGGGTTGGCACCCCAGTGCGGTGATGCATCCCCACCCCGTGAGCGCCTCTGATCCACCGGGGGTTAGCCAGTGCTTCGGGCGCCTGCGGGGACCGCCTTTCCCGGTTCCACCCGACCCCTGCCTGCTCCTCACTGGCGGTGGCGCGGGCGGGCTCCGTGGGCTCCTCCGCGGGGTGGGGCTGATCACCGGTTGTAGCGACAAGTCAGCGCCGGGCCTCCCGGAGCCACGCCCGGCGATAACCCGTGGCCGGCGGCGCTCGGCGCTGGGCTGGCTCCAGGCGCGGCTGTGGTCCTGGGCCTCCTTGAAGCGAAGGCGCTGTCTCTGCAGGCAGGAGACGCTTTCCAAGTCCCTCATCCGCCTCCACAGAGGCCGGTTCAGGTTAAAGCATGGGCTTCCCTCCAGCAGCGTCCTGAGCGGCCGCCTCTTCACCCTCCCTCCGGGAGCTCACCCTCTGTTCCGGGCAGAGCTGGCTCGCGTCTCCCCCACCCCACCCCCACCCGCACCCCTCACCCCAGTGGCCTCTGTCTCTGCCAGTGCACCTCGCGAGCTCGGAGCCTATGGGGACAGCCATGAAGGACGGATGTGGCCAGGCTACCCACCTTCCGCAGGGAAAAGGTAGATGACGGACAAGTGAACCCAGATACGTGCTCAGGGTTCCATGGGATGCAGCTGGCCTACTTTACAAACACACTGGAACCTGCCCTACCAACCCTCGCAGTTCGTACTTCCAGCCCCCAGAACCGGGAGACACTGTTTCTGTTGTTGGAGCCCCCCGGCGTGTGGCACTTTGTCGGGGCAGCCCCAGGAAACTGGTGATACACCCCTTCTGCCTCACCCCCACGCCACCCCATAGGCTGGACCCAGTGGCTCTACCTCCAAAACCCATGCCTCCTAAGGCCATCCAGCTCTCCATCCATGGCCAGGCCACCACTGTCTCTCATTCAATTACTGTGACACCTTCCCAACAAGGCGCTGGTTCCCCTGGTCCCTCCAAAGCCCGCCTGCCCTCCCCCCACGAGCCAGATCACGTCTCTCCCCACACCCTGCATCTCCACTCACCCCCATCCCCCGTGGCTTCCCCACACCTATAGAGTGAAACTGGAACTTCTGCTATACCCCCCAAATGCCTCCATCATCTGGCCCTGCTCCTCCTCCGATCTCATCTTACCCCTTCTCACCTCCGCCCCTGGACACACCCACTTCAGGCCTGTCCACCCCAGGACCCTGTCTGTCCCTGGCACATTAGCTCTCAGATCTTGGCATGTGTGACCACTCCCCCCATTTGGAGCTCAGCTCAGATGCATTTCTGCTGAAATGGAACCTCGGCTGTTACCCCATCAAGGCCCACCTCTAGTCGACACGCCAGGCCTGTCTTGCTGCCCCTGTGGCAGGAACTTCTCGTTCACGTGTCGGGTCTCGTCATTGTAGGTCACACATCACTGACTGCCTTCCTGTGCTGGAACGTGAGTGCAGTGAGGACGGGGCGCTGGCCTGGCTCATTCTGTTTGGCCGCCCAGAGTCTGAACCAATGAAGGTCATGCCGGGGAAAGGGCCTCCAAGAAAAGAGATCTTGGAAACATGCTCCTCGGTCAACCCCGTCACTGGGGGGAGAGCAGGGGTAGCGAAGGCCACAGAGCAGCGACCAGCAGCCACGCCTCTGACTAGACACTGATGACAGTTAATTCACCATTCAGCCCACAGGCCAGCCAGGTCCTCCAGCCAAGGAACTCTTTTCAGGAGGAAATGATGATCAAGAAAATTCCATATCGCTGAGCGCAGCAGGGAGTGTGTGGGGGCGCCTTTATTGGCGCCCAAATAATTGCCTACCTTCCTTTTGCTCGGCCACAAAGGGCTCATTGTAGCTGGGACTTTCTGATAACAGGGGATCCTGTCCTAATTACTATACGCTGTTTCAGGTTCAGCAGAAAGGAAAATGAAAATGCTCCATTCATTTCACGCCAGGTTCAAATGAGTCAGCCTTTCAATCAATCAAGGATTAATTAAACTGTGCTAGAAAGTACAGGGAAGGTAAAGACACCCTCTCTCTACTCAGAGATGATACCAGGGAAATAGAGAACAAGTTAAGAACGCTGGAAAGAGTTTACCGTTTTTACCTGGGCTTCCTCTGACTTCCGGTTAGGGAAGGCCTAGGGCAGTGGTCAGCAAACTCATTATTCAATGGAGTGGCAAAACGAGGCTCGCAAGCCGCATGTGGCTCTCGAGCCGCAGTCTGCCGACCACTGGCCTAGGGTCTCCAGCCACTTTATCTCCACGCCTCTTCACATCATTTTCTCCCTTCTCATCCCTAATAACATGGCCTCCACAGGGTCCATGTGAATAGTCTTTTTCAGGCACCCTTAGGATTTGACACTGAAGTCACGTCTGAGAATCCTATGCTAACATCAGTCAAATACAGTTCTGTCTCCAGCCCATTAGCAGGGCACAATTTCCTCACATTTCCATCCCTGTCAAGGACATTTTCTGGTGATTCTTCTCCTAAATGGAAAACTTATGGTCAAGAATGTGGCCTCCTCCATAATGAGTGTGGAGTCTGGGCAACATTCACTTAAGCACTTTTTCAAGTTTTCTCTCCTGTAAACAGATATTCGCACATTTCTCAGAGTTAGTGTTTCATCCACTGTGCTACATCAGTTTTTTAAATCCTTACCCAAGGATATGTTTACTGATTTGAGAGAGAGGAAGGGGGAAGAGAGAGAGACATTGACTGGTTGCCTCAGTCTGCACCCCAACCAGGTATCAAACCCACAACCTAGGTATGTGCCCTGACTAGGAATCGAACCCGCAACCTATTGGTATATGGCGTGATGTTTCCAACCAACTGAGCCACCTGGGGTGCTGCATCATTTCAGCCTCAGTACCTAGCACAGTGCCTGGCAGGTTGGTGATAGATATTTGTTGAATGGATAGATGGGTGAATGAATGAATGAGTGGGTAAAGGAATGAGGGAATGAGTGCCTTATTGAGAAGAATAAAAGAAATCATGTATGGGAAGCATGCAGCTTAAGTAGACCTCACACAGTGGGTGCCTTAAAATGGTTTTGACAACGATAGAACTATGTTTGTTATTATACTACTACATCCATTTAAGAAGTTATTTCACTGTGACCAGAGTTTGAGCCGTTTTCACGAAGCTGGTGTACAGAGTGAGTCAGTCAGCCACCTCCCCGGGAATCGGGGCAGACAACTGGCCGTGCCTCCGCCTTCTTGCTCTTTCCATTCATCCCGGCTGCGCCGCCTCCTCCGCCCTCCTGACCTGCAGGACCCGGTTTCTGAGGGGCCTTGTTTGTCCTCACTATCCTCTTTCTCCTCTGCGTTTCAGTGAGAATGCGTGCTTGTTTTCCTTTGGCTGGCCTCTGTTGACACAGATACCTCAGGAGGCCACAGCCTCAAAACAGACGGTTGGCAAGAGGTCTTATCACTTTCCCCAGGAGCAGAAGCTGATCTGTGGGGCCAAACGGCTGCCATTTGCTGTGTTCTTACTGAGAGTGCAACCCGGGGTGTGTGATCCAGGTTAGACATGGCGGGAGGGGGGCCTTTGTAGTCCCATTACACAGATGGGGAAATCGAGGCTATCAGAGATGAAACGCTTTGCCAAGGCTACGCAGCTGCCAAAGTTCAGAAGAGGTTTGACTCTAGTCCCATCTGAGCCCCAAGATCCTGCTGTAACCCCCCCCAGGAGGCCCCCTTGTCTTCCAGGATGAGGGGGTGTTCCCCCACTGCCCCTCCATCTAGCAGTTGAAAGCCTGCACCTGATGGATATGCTCTTGATTCACTATGACACCTCTGAGCCTGCAAGCAGCTCACCGTTTCATAGGACCAAACATGCAACAAGTTCAGAACGATATCACCCATGGCAGTGGGTCTTGGGGGGGATAGCCACCTCGCGGCATCTTTGTGCTAATTTTTTTCCTCTTCTCATCTGCTATGAAGTTTACCTTCTGCGAGTCCTGGAATGTGGCCACGCGAACCTCCCACACGGCCAGGGTGGGCTGGAGCGCTCCAAGGGCCTGTCTCCCCCCTCGCACACCCTTGTCCCCCTGCCTGCATCACCCGGTCCTGTCAGCTGCCTGGTCCCTGCAGGCAGTCCAAGCCGGTGTCCCTTGCCCCATCCACTCCGGCTGGAGTAGGGACCACATTACCTATTCTGGGTGCTGCCATCTGTGTAGGGAGCTGGGCGCAGAGAAACGGGGGGAAGGCAAAGGCAGCCTCATTCCCGGCTGTCAGCTCCGGTTGGAGGCTGAAGCCGGTCTTCGTCGTTGGCTGATGGGACCGAGGATGAGGAGGAGGGTAATGAACAGCTGGCAGAACACCCCGGGACAGGATAAAAGGGCGGAGAGGGGCGCAGTGGGGGGAGCATCGGCCGGGAGGCAGAGGACCTCCCCCGTTCTGGTCTCCGTCCTAGCACCTGACCGTGGGCAGGTCGGTCCAGCTTTCTGAGCCTTTCCCTCCTCTAAGCTAGGAGGCTCTTCACCCGCCCAGACATTCCTCCAGGTCGTTGTGAAGACGGCACGAGACGTGTGTGTGAAAAGGACACCGGGAAGGGAAAACTGCCGTCGAAATGCACGGTCGTGGCCGGGTGGAGGAGGAGATTAAACAGCTGAATGAAAGCTCAAGTGAGAACCCTGGGCGGCTCGTAGGGGCTCAGCCTGCCACCCGCTCGGCCCCTTCCCGCCCTCCCGCCCCCCCTGGTCCTTTATGAATCGGCATCATTATCGGCTCTGTCTCCAGTTTGGAGAACTTGTGGACACACGCCGTGACACCACGCACACTCGTCTTGGCCATCTGCATCTATCTGATCCGACCACATCCTGGTGTTGGGACTCATAAAACCCGTAGCCATGGTGATGGTGAAATACCTTGGCCACACAGCTCTCCTTTTTACTTCTCAGACCTACTCGGTTAGGAGCATGGAGCCAGTGTCTGTGGGTGTGGTAGGTGCCTAGGTGGATTATTTTTGGAGACGGGAGCCGAGGCTCTGAGGTCATCACTGAGTGGAGTGGGCGGGAGGGGCGGGGCCGTTTCCCTCCACAAGTAAATGGGGAGGCTCAGGCACCGAGGGCCAAGTCTTCCCACGTCATATCCCCTTGGAGGTGAAGGGTGTTTTTTGAAAAAGCAAGAAGACAACCAGGCACTTGTGTGATTCCGGGTCTCCCACCCAGGTGGTAATTAAAAAATAGGCCTTCCATTTGAAGTTGCATAATCCCCTGCAAGATTTGCAGAAGGGAACTCGGAGTTCTGCAAACTTTGCCGCAATAACCGAATGGCTGGTTCATTTTTCTCGGTGGTGGCCCGGGAGAGGTTGGTAGGCTGAAATACTTGAAAACTAATGGGGTGGCGAAAACATACAGTTATGCAACTCCATAGCAATGCAGATACGGGTTTATTTTCCTTCCCATTTCCTCCCTTCGTTGAGTGTTAACAGGAGTTCAGGACAATTAAAAGCCCAGAGCTGCCTTGCTGCAATATTAAGGCTCAAAATGTAAAGGCCAAACCGTAGCGGAGAGGGGCAGAACTGGCCTGGTCCAGCACGGCTCAGTGATGCACAGATGCAGTGTGGGGTGTCCAGACCCTCTGAGCCAGCTACCCCCTCTTTCCTACCCCCTGCCCCCAGCAGGCGGGCTGTGCACAGGAGCTGGTGTGGCTGCAGACAAGCGTCGCTTCCTGTCTGCTCCAGTTTAACTCTGCACCCCTCCTTTCCAGGGCAGGCTTTCACGGCTGAATGCAGAGCACCTGTGCGAGTGTGCAAAGGCTTGACCGAGTCTGGCCAGAGCCCTGGTGCAGATGGCGCTTTCTCGGTCTCACCTAGGCACCCACCTCTCCTAATTGCCCCACCTAGCTTCCACGCAGAGAATTCTACAGTGGCCACTGCCTTCATCCCATCCTGAGCCCCTCCGTTTGCCAGCTCTTGTCCCCAGACGCCTTCCTCTCTGCCTGTAATGTGTGCAAAGAGGCCATTTGGGAGGATGGACGGAAGAAACTGCCGAATGCTAACGTGTCCACACATGCATACTAGGACACAGCACACACCCTCTGCTCGGCCTCAACCCTTCACTCTGCCCCCCCCCATCTCTCTTCCATCCTTGCCTGGAGACCCCAAAGCTTTATGAAGGCTTCCTGGGAAGCTCATGGGCCCCTGGGAGTGGGGGGATGAGGCAGGGAAACGGAGACCTTGTCTGATGGCCCCGCAGGGTGGCCGGCCTCATGGCCTGGCTGCCTGCAGCTTGGGCCACGCTCTAAGCGTTATCTCCCACTAGCAGCCCAGAATACACGTTCTTCTTCTTTTTTTATCAGACTAACCCTCGAAGTATCAGGGCTTAAAGAACGGGGACGTTGGGTGGGAACATTTTGATAGAACAACGGGTCTGAGGGTGTGGCCCTGCCTCGGCCGGTCAGAGGCAGGGGAGGTCCGGGGGTGGGTGTTGGCTCAGCCCAGGCACAGGCGGGGACAGGGACCTGTGGGGCCTGCAGAGGGGCAGGCGGTTCTGCTCCTCAGGGGAGAGCCTGTGGGGCCCAGCTCTGCCTCTGACTCGTCTGGTGTGTCCAGGCTCTGGCAGGAGGCCACAGGAGCCGAATGCTCGGCGGGAAGGTGGTCTGATGACCACGAGCAGGGGAGGCTCAGAGACTGTGGTGTCCGCGGCCGGCTCACATCCTCACCTGTGAGCTCGCATGTGTCCTTGGGAAAGGCATTCCGTTGCCTCGGGACTCAGTTTCTCCACCCCCAAATGGGAAAAGTGACCGCAGTGTGGCCTCGATGCAAGGACAGTGGGGGCAGGGCTGTGGTTTGAAGCCGGGGTCACAGGCACCAACTTCCAAGTAAAACAGCCGTGGACGCTGGTAGGAACTGGGCTGCTACTTGGAGTCCTAACAGGGGGCGTGGCAAAAGCACAGCTCAGGGCAGCAGGTGGCGAGTGGCGGGAAGATCTTGGGAAGTTAACTCCCATGTGAGTCCAGATGGGCAGATGGACGGGCCCCACCCCCACCTCCCGACGTTCACCTGGCTGTGTGGTGGCGCTGGGCAACTTAGACCCTCCCTGCACCAGGTTCCCCAGGGCTGGCCGAGCATGGAGCATGTCCCCCTGCTGAGCCAGTTCTGAGAAGCACATTCCATCCTCTGCCCTGAGGCCCTGGCCAGTACTGTTTGTGGTTAATCCCCATGACGCCCCTGTGGGGAGGCTTGTGTAGAGTGGGTGCGGGTCTCCCTCTGCACACATAAAACTCATGCTGCGCCCTAACCGGTTTGGCTCAGTGGATAGAGCATCGGCCTGAGGACTCAAGGGTCCCAGGTTCAGTTCCGGTCAAGGGCATGTACCTTGGTTGCGGGCACATCCCCAGTAGGGGGTGTGCAGGAGGCAGCTGATCGATGTTTTGCTCTCATTGATGTTTCTGACTCTCTCTCTCTCTCCCTTCCTCACTGTAAAAAAAAAAAAATCAATAATATATGTTTGTGTGTGTATACACACACACATATAATCATGCTGCAAGCATAGTCTTTGTATACAAAGAAGCTAATAGTACAAATCAGGATTATTTGCATCAGTAGATTGTGCCATCTGAATTACTTTTCCTGAAGTTGCACATGGGATTTTATTTCAAGAAGTGCTAGTTCCGAATCCATGTGACCAACGTGGTGCAGAGGGAGGACCAGGAGGTGTGGAAGCTGGGTCCTTCCCAGGAGAATTTCTCAATGAAGCGCAGAGCCCTCCGGCCAGGGGCCTGGGCAGCGCCCCGAGCCCCGAGCCCCGCTTCCTCAGCTCTAGGACGGGCGGGCGGTAAGCCCACGGAAGGCGCCACCACCCAGTGCTGTTGTGAGAGCCAGCCGAGAGCGCCATGAGCCCTTTCCACACTGAAAATGCCCTTTTCATTTCCAAAGACAACCACAGCAGTTAGAGGCTCACGTGAACACCAGAAAACCCAACGTGCTCGCGCCATGAGGAAGGAGGTGGTCCACGCTGGCTGGGGTTTGGGGCAGGGGCGGGGAGGAGATGGAGGTTGTGCCGGACTCCGTGCGAATGTCATCACCTGGAGGGTTGGACACTCGGAGGGAGAAGGGAAGTCGGGGTGCAATGGATAGGAAGGGCCGCCAAGAGCAGAGTGTGGGACTGGGGGCAGGGCAGAACCCTCCGAGGAAGAGGTGGGGGATGAGTGGTCTGATATGCTGTGAAGGCCACACATAGGTTTGCTGTAATGGGTCCCGGGGGGGGGGGCAGAAGTTGGGGAGCAGGGGACATGGTAGGGTCAGTGTTTCAGAACTGATCTCTCTGGCCAACCAAAGGACTTCTTGACCAGAGTTGGGGACTGTGCAGGGTTAATCACAGATATTACAATTAAAAAAACCTCTGTATTAATAGCCTACTTTCTCCCTCAGGCAAAATCTGATTAGGAACTGAAATGAAATATCACCAAAGCAATCAGAAGGAGACTGCTATTTATCTCCCGCTCCCTTGGGACAGGGGGAGGGAGATAAAAAACTCCAAAGTAATGGCTTCCCCAGGCCCGCTGACACCGGGGAAGGTGCTGTCAGGGACGACTCTTGTAACTCCTTAGTTTTTCAAAGGCTCCGCAAACACTTCTTTGCGGGTCCACGTCCTGTGGGCAGGGGAGGGGCGTGAGGGGCGTAAGCTAAAGGCCGGCGTGTTCAGTGTTAGTTACAGCAGCAGCGCTGCCAGCGGCAGGCGGGGCTGAGCCTCCGGTGTCCCTGTGGGACGCCCTCTCACTGCCCTGAGTCCTAAAAAGCAACAGGAGACCCATCACCTCTGCAGGCCACAGGCCTTCCGTTTCTCAGGCTCCCTGGGATCTGGGGTCCTCTCTTGTTTGGGGCCCCCACAAAATTCTTTATCTGGAACTCCCAGTGCTTCCCAATCCCACCCCAACCACGGCCCTAAGCCTCCTGGCCTCCTTCATGAAAGTCTCAGCTGAACTATCCTTCCCCTGGGGAAACCTTCCGTGACCGCATTGAGGGGAGAGCCCCGCCCTGTGCCCCTCAGGGTCCCCCGGCCACAGCCCCTCCCCTGCCTTAGGCTCCTTGTTTATGTAATCGCCTCAGAGGATCTGTTCCCTTCATGGCATCCCCACGGTCTGGAGCGTGTTTTGCTCTTGGGAGGTATTTGCGGAATTAAAGAAGGAACGTTTACAGAGCAGGAGACGGAGGCTCCCTGCAGTGAAGTAGCCAAGGTCTCACAGCTAGTCAGGGCCCCGTGACAGTCCTTCCCCCAGACACCCCGCGGCCACTTCGCTGTGCGGGCAGCGCGGCTCAGACAGACGGCCCCACGGGAAACGCAGCCGCCAGTGGCCTGTCACTGCCTGGGTCTGGAGAACTCTTGCAGCCTGGGCTCAGGGGCCAGCGAGTCTTGGGCGTTCGTTGGCATGTAGGCGCACCCTGCCGGGGCCTCTCTTTGTGACGGGCTACCTCTGACTCTCGGTGAGGCTGTCAGTGCCAAGGTCAGAGGTGACGGAGGCGAGACCGGCCACCCCAAGATTGCTGGCCTCACATGGAGCGGGGCCACAGCCCCGCGGGCTCCATGCCGAACACACACAGGACGCCCCTTGAAAGCGAGGCTACGACGTGTTGCTGGAGAGCCGCGCACTGGCTGTGCTCCTGACATTCCTCGCCAGGAACTGGTACCCCAGGTGGTGATTTCCGATTGCTGACTCGGTGGGTAAGGTCACGTGTGTGGGGCGCCTGGCATCTCGCTGCGTCAGTTACTGCAAAAGGCTCGCCCATGTTTTCCTGGAGGGAGGCACGCTCTGCTGGCGTTTCCTCCTCTCCTGGCGTTTCCTCCTTTCCGGAGCCCGGGTTGTTGGTGCCATAGAGGTCGAAGGCGCCAGGAGCTGCCATGTCCGCCGTCTGCAGTCCAGCTGCTGACAGCCCGGTGCCCAGTGTTAAGCACCCACTGTGTGCACGAGGATGGGGACCTTCTCCGGTGTCTAAGGCTCTTCGGGGGCCTGCTGCACCTGCCCGCTACCTGGCCAGGTTCCTAAGTGAACCACAGAGACAGGCTGTGTTTTTGTGGGGAGATGGAGGAGCACAGGAAACGGACGAGAAAGCAGGACGAGCGAAGCATCATCCCCAGGGAATAGCGGACAGATGGTGGTGGGAGCTGCAAGGCGGCAGCTGTCATTCCAACGGGATCGGGGCTGGGTCAGGAGGGTGTGGTCTGCGTTGGATGGAGGGATGACGGGTTCCCAGTTGCTCAAGAAACCAGAGCTGCCTCTGAGGAGTCCATCAAGGGCACCAGATCGGGAGGTTTCCAAACTCCCACCGTTACCACGGCGACACTTCCTCAGCTCCCTCCAGCCAGCGGCTCTGGTCCAGGGACTCCTGAGCAGCCGGCTGGAGGACTCCTCCTTGGTGGCCCAGGAGAAGGGCTGCTGGGACTCGTTCTCCCCTCCGTGCCGCCTTCCCAGGGCCTGGGACAGAGCTGCGGGTGGCCGGTGGCGTGCTGGGCTTTAGGTCCTTTCCAGGTGTTTTACATGTTTGGCCGTGAAAGTGATTATGTAAGAGACCTCGAGTGGATAGGGAGCAGTCAGCCTTCCCAACTTGAAACACACTTGATCCTCTGTATGTTCTTAGGTTCGGTGATAATCCTGATTTTAAATCTGGGGTCACAAAGGCAACCACGCTGGTTCTAGTTGGCTCTAGTTCTTTCTCTGGCTCTCCTCCCGCACCCTCCCCCTTCACCTCCCTCCTGCGCATACTCAGTTAGCTACCCATGCAGCAGTACTAACACTTAGCAGAGGTTGCTGGAAAACACATGAGATTGTTTTCCCACGAGGGCCAAGCCTCTCTCACAGGTTGCAAAATGGAAGCCTGTGAGGCCAATGTGACTGTGAATGAGTTTTGTTCCTTCTACAGCTTTCCAGATTCTTAGCACACGCCCCCTGCATTCCCACCCAGAGCCTGGGTCATGGCCTCTCCTCTCCCCTCCCCCCGTCCCGCTCCATTCACTAGCTGTCTAGCATCTCCTTTCCCTGACCCCTGGGCCACATTTGTTTTGAGAAAGTTTGTGAGTTGAACATTGAGGTCCCAGGCGTTGAGTCACGTGCCAGTGTGACAGGGGCTGGGGGTTCCATCAGCACAAGCAGGGGTTTATGAACCCATGTTTAAGTAGCAGCTCCTATGGACCAGACACTGTGCACTGGGAACTCAACAGAGTGGTGGCACCAATGGACAACTGGGGGAGTCCGATCTAACCAAGGCTCACGAAGGTTTGCAAATAAAATGGTACTGGGGCCGGGGGAAGAACACAGCTCTTGGTAGAGACCTCGGTTTCCTCGTCTGTAAAAGGGGGACAATAGTGGAGCTGCCATGAGGGTTAAATGAGAGGAAGGAGGTGAAGTGGCTACTACAGTGCCTGGCGCATATACATATAATACTCCACGAATGTTGCTGTTGCTTCCTTCTGAGTTAGTATTTTCTTTGTTAAGCATCCAAATAACTATCGCTAGGACAACAAGAAGCCATATCTCTCATTAAGTTGTCAGATCAAAGGCAACAAATAAGGGCCCAGGCATAGAAAAGTACGCCACGTAATATGCAGTAATGTGCATATCATCTTCTAGAAAGGAAAGTGAATTGACAAGTATGTTGATAAGGAAGTGGGGGAAGGGAAAATAGTCTGGCAGTTCCTCAAAAAGTTCAACGAAAAATTGCCATATGATCCAGCAATTCCACTCCTAGGTATGTGCCCAAAGCAACGGAGAGCAAGTACTCAGAAACTAATCCTCGTACACCCATATTTGCAATCGTCAAAAGGTGGAAGCGGCACCAAAGCCTATCAACAGGGAACAGGTAAACACATGGTGCTCTCTACAGGCAGTGGGATGTTACTCAGTCACGAAACAGCACCAAGCCAGACCGTGGATGAACCTTGAAAACATGATGCTAAATGAAGAGGCCAGACCCTAACGGTCAGACGCTGTATGGTTCCACTTACATAGAATAACGGAAAAGATAACTCCATCGAGACAGCAAGCAGACCGATGGCTGACAGGGGCGGGGGAGGGGAAGCTCAGTGTGAAGAGGGATCTATTTAGGGGTGATGAGAATGGAGGTGGTGGTTACACAACATCGTGAATGGACTAAATGCCACAGAATTGTTCGCTTTGAAATGGTTAATTCGATGTGATGTGAATTTCTCCCGGATAAAAATAATGTGGAAAGATATAATGCAAAGTGCTTGAGATCTAATAGCTGGTAAGTGGAAAAGAATGGTCCAGTTTTCCATTATTAATTGCTGAAGAAATAGAAAATGTCATAGTTGTTGTTTTTTTCCCCTGTGAATTTGTTCATTGATTCCCAAAGCAAATGCTGAATGGTCACACACCCCAGGGGTTTAAATGTTCCTATGGAAGGAATAATTTTTTTTAAAACCACTAATCCCTTCTTCCTGGAAAATGTCAGTCTGGGAGGAGCTGGGACCTTCTTCCCGCGGTGGCACATGCCCTGTGACGGTGTTCTTCTCTGCCCAGACAGGGCGGGGCGGGCGGGGCGTCTGCGTGGGCCTGAGCTGTTCTTTCCGTGGCCGCTGCGAGTCCCTGCGTCTGTCCACCGAGAACACAGCACACTCTGTCCTCCGAGGGCCAATATAGTGTCCTCTCTCAAAGCTCCGGTGAGCACACTGGTTGGGCATCGGCGAGTCCCCCAAACCCACCTTTGCCTCTCTTTCCGGGACCCAGAGAAGGCTTTGGGCCAGCTGTCCGTGGGCGGGACCTGCGTTCTAATCTGAAACCGGGAGCGCTCCGAGCCGGTGGGGTCTGGGCCGAAGGTGTGTGGAGGCCTCGGGAGGGGACGGCGGGGTCACCGTCTCAATAGCCTGGAGGGTTTCACCTCGGCCACTGCTGCTCAGCAGGCTGCGGGCACTGGGCAGCGGGAGTGTTTCCGGTCAGGCGTGGACAGGAGGGTGACAGAGGGAGGCTGGAGGCCATAGGTCACTTCCAAGAAAGGGGCCCGATGGATGGGGCATGCCTGCAGGGATGGCTCCTCCTGGCTTCGCCCTTGTCCCGGGCATCAGGATGGGCTCCGAAAGCCACCGGGTGGGTGGGGGACCTTGACGGCTGTCGTTTCTGTGTGCTTGGGATTCTTAGCTTCCACGGACGGCTAGGGACAGCCCCGCCTGCACACGGAGAACTCGCGGGGGCCGAGGACCGCTGGTGGGATTTTACTCCCGGTCCCTCTGGGCAGGTCCCTGGGACCCCAGCGTTAGTTCCTGGGTGATTCCAGGCCACTGCCCAGGAGTGGCGCCTGGAGTCTCGGGGTCACGGCCGTGCACGGGCAGCAGAGGGGCGCTGGGCGGCTGGCACTGTCCCCTCGCAGAGCTCCCAGGTTGGGTGGGAAGGGCGGTACCTCCGTTAAGGTGGTCATGGTCCCGTGTCATTTAGGTGAAGACACGGCATGTCCGCTGCCTGTGGGCCTGTTCCCATAATGCCCAGCTGCCGGACCCCTCAGTCCCTCCTCTGTTTCTGCCCTACACCCCCCACTAAAGCTGAAAGCCCACCCTTTCCTTCTCACGGCTGACGGCGCCATCGGAGGCTCCCCGTCACCATAATGGTTCCCCCTCTTTTCTGCCCAGAAGCGAAAAGGAGCTGCTGATGGGCCTTCCCTGGGCTCTGGCGGGAAGTGAGGGTTGTGCTGGCGGAGAATAGAACAACTGGAGCCTCCTCGCAGGGAGAAGCTGTGGGCGGTCAAAAGCAGGGGCAAGTCTGCCATGGCTGGTCAACCAGCCTCCAGAGCTGACCAGGAAGCCGAGCCGCGAGGGGGCGGTCTTTTCACTGCTCAGCAGCAGCCTCCATGAGCAGCTGGCTTACAGGTGCGGAGCGAGTTTCTCCCCAGGGCCGGGATACGGGTGGATGCTGCCCGGCCCAGGGAGCTGCCCTGAGAGGGGAATCTCGGTCCCTGAGACGTTCATTCTAGAGCTCGGCCTCCCTGGTCCAGCTTCCACCAATGGCCGGCTCCTGGCTCCCGGCCCCCGGCCTCCGGCCCCCGGGATGCCCTGAGAGGATGCTCAGCCCACGTGGAGCTCTGTGGCCCTGGGGGCCACCCTTCCAAGAACTTGCGTAGCTTTGCCTTTTGCTGCTTGGAAAGCGAAGAGGCTATGGGCCCATGTCTCTCTTCTTGTGCCTGTGACGTCTCGTGAGCTCTCCCTGTGATATCCTGGAGCCGCTCTCACCAAGGGGTCCGCGTGTGTCCGTGTGTGAGGTATGCTGGCCCGTACACCGGCCTCGGCACAGTCTTCATGGCACGTTTCATCAAACACTCAATGCTGTCCTCTTTCCCAGGGGTCTTCGGGGATTTTCGAAGATCGGCTCCCAGTTTTCCCTAGCGTTTCAGGGGAATGGGCCGGTTTCAAGGGCAGTCTTTTTGTTTGACCTCAGCCACCATTTCAGTGCCTCTGTGTGTCTCCCTGCCCCCCTCATGTGAGTTACAGAAGCTCCAGGTGACAGAAACCCCAGGGTGTCCGCTATTCCTGAGCGAAGAGACTGAGCTCGGGTTCCCGCCCCTCCCTGAACCAGCTGTTGACCTGGGCACACACTTTGCCTCCCTGAACCTTGGGTTGCTCCTCTGTGAAGTGAGGGGGTGGGTGGCTCCTCACTCGAGTGTTTTTCCATTTGAAGTCTTTGCATGTGAGGTTACTTCCTTTTCTGCATCAACAGCCAGCCCTACCGAGGTCTGTTGACTTGAGCGTTTTGGTGTTGGCATAACTTGCAAGCTTCACTTGGTTGGAATATGCCAGGCTTCCCTGCTTGGGACAGAGGGAGAAGAAGCACACACACCCAGGGCAGGGACCGATGCGCAGGGTCAGGGCCACGGCTGGTGAGGATCAGGAAAAGGCAGCCCCTCTGAGCGAACTGGGCAGAGCAAAGGGAAGACCGGCTGCGTTCAGCCCCAGGAGCTCCCAGGAGCCCTGGTGCGGGCACAACCCCCATACATGCTAGTAAAGCACCCCCTTCGTTGGGCTCTGACCAGTGTAGGCGAGGAGTAAAAAGCAGCAGCCAGAATAGACGTGTGCCATCGACAGGACAGGAGACGCAAGTGCTGCCCAAAAATAGTTCATGTGGTTACAAAGCTGCAAGTCTGGGCCCAAGATGCCACTCAGATCCTACACCTCCAGAGTCCCATCTCCTCGCTTCAAGAGGAGCAATAGCAGTGAAAGCCCTCTCCTTTTTCTAGAACTTTGCAATGTGTGAAGCACAGTAAATGTGCGTTCTTTTTCACTTTGCTTCTGATTTTAACCCCTGCCCAAGTGAGTAACAATCCATCAGCTCCGTTTTAAATATAAGGGGAGTGATTTAAAGAGTTGTTCGAGGGCAGCTAGTCATTGGTCAAGGCAAGAATCGAACCCATGCATGTCTGTCTAGTTCCAAGTTCAAGGTTTTCTTCCATAAGATCCTGACCTGGGCGGGGGCAGCCAGACCTAAAGGCCTATCCTATAGGGGCTTAGAATTAGTCTGAAAAAGCCGTCCTCTGTTGTAATGATGGCGGGACCCTCCCATACAGGTGCAACTGCCAGATGTGGAGAGGCCTTGGCAGATCTTATAGTTGATCTTCTAGAGCAGTGGTTCTCAACCTTCCTATTGCCGCGGCCCTTTAATACAGTTCCTCAGGTTGTGGTGACCCCCAGCCATAAAATTTTTATTTTCGTGGCTACTTCATAACTGCAATTTTGCTACTGTTATGAATCGTCATGTAAATGTCTGAGTTTTCCGATGGTCTTAGGCTCTACAGCAGCGGTTCTCAACCTGTGGGTTGCGACAGGGTTGAGAACCGCTAGCTGGGTTGCACAACATGAGGAACTGTATTAAAGGGTCATGGCATTAAGAAGGTTGAGAACCACTGTCTAGAGCAGTGGTCGGCAAACCGCGGCTCTCGAGCCGGGTTTACCGTTCTGTTGACTAATGAGTTTGCCGACCACTGTCATGTACTATCCTTTACCTCTTTGTACACAATATGCCACAATTGCCTAATCCTCACAGCTTCCAACTACACAGTAACATTTAGTCTAGTCCAGTGGTCGGCAAATTCATTAGTCAATAGAGCGGCAAACTGCGGCTCATGAGCCGCATGTGGCTCACAAGCTGCGGTTTGCCAACCACTGTTCTAGAGTATTCATTTCTCACACTGGGCAGTGATGCCTGGGTATCGGCATGTGATTACCTGTGTGCCGTTAACCAAGGATTCTCCCAGAAGCTCAGGTATCACCCTGCCAGGCATCTAGGAAAAGCCCTGGGAATCTAGAGAGAGTCAGCTGGAAGTCAGTCATTAGGAAATCAGCAGTATCAACGCAACTTTTAAATCTTATGACTCAAGAATCTCTCAAGGCTTCTGGGCACTGACACGGCCTCATGGAGGCTTCTACAGCCGCCTCCAGCACTGCTCTTACGCACAACATCTGGGATAGCCTCCCTCTCTCTCTGAGGTCCCGCCCCGACTACGCACTGCTGACCCCCTGAACCCCTGGAGCCTCTCCTGGAATATCCCACTTAAATGTGTCTCAAGTGTTAATTGCCTTCTCCTCCCACCGTCCACTTCCCAGGCCCCCTCCTCCTGTAGTTCTTATGCTGTCCCCCAGAGGAACCACCACACCCTCACCCCCAGCTCAACCTCTGATCAGCACCCTCTCCCCCATTCACTCCTCCGTCACCACATTCAGCTGGGCCTCGGGAACTCTGATTCTCCTTTCAAAAACACCACTGACACCCATCTCTCTCCTCACTTTCCACTGCCACTATCTTAGGTGAGGTCCTTCCCATCTCTGCAATGCATCTCTCTGAGCCAGCTTCCATCTGCTCATCAGCTGTCGCTTCAGACGCAAACCTGACCAGAGCCTTTTCCTGCTTAACCCTCAATGACCCCCCATGCGGGGGAGCGGGCTCCCCCATGTTCTCCCTATGACTGGCATTTCCCCCAGCCTGCCCTTGACTTGCAGAGAGTCTTCTGTCGGCCCAAACACCCAACATCCTGCCCACCCAGCCCTCCTGCAGCGTAGACGCCCCCCAGATAACTCCCAGGAAGCTTATCATTCCCTCCCTGGGATGGTTCAGTGCCCCAGGGCCACCACCGTTAGGATGTGGATTATTCAGAACTGCGGTTTGTTTGGGGATCTGTCTTAACTGATCAGATTGTGGGGCCTCGAAAGCAGAAACAGCCTCATTCTTTTGGGACCCCAAGGTCTTGAACAGTAGGTACCGTCTATGGTGAGTGAAAGATCAGATGGGATGGATGTGCCTCCCTCTTTGATGAAAGCAGTGACTTCGCTTGTTGAGTTCGTTATCCTCCTGGGTTTCGTCTTTGGGGAAAAGGGCAGAAAGGCATCCTCCCTGTATCCCACAGGCTAAATACTGACCGAGTGTTTGGCCATGCATTTCTCTCCTAAAGCTGAGTCTGGGCTGGAGAAGGGGACCAGAGTTTCCGAGGAAACGAAGGATTCGGTCAGACTTCCCAGCCCTGGATCCCGGGGGGAGGTGGCATGGACCTCTTCGCAAGGCCTGGCTGAATCCTTTAGGTGGTGCTTGCAAACCATTTGTAGGAACAAGACTATCAATGCTCCTTTTAAGTCTTGACTCAAAAATCTCTGGCTGGGCAACGGGACTTCACAATGAGGGGTCCTGCCTGGCGGGCATGGCTCAGTGGTTGAGCCCCCGACCTATAAACCAGGAGGTCACAGTTCATTCCAGGTCAGGGCGCGTTTGGGGTTGCCTGGCTGGATCCCCAGTGGGGGGGCGTGCAGGAGGCAGCCGATCCATGATTCTCCCACATCACGGATGTTTCTATCACTCTCCCTGTCCCTTTCTCTCTCAAATCGATAAAAATATAGTTGGGGGGGGGGGAGGCGCGGGGGAATGAGGGGTCCTTAAAATTAGCTTCAGGTTCTTAGAAACCTAGTGCAGCAGCTTTGGGAGGAAGTTGCTTCTGAGATGCTCAAGCGCACTTTCCCTCCCTGTCCTCATTCAACAGGATCCCGGGCAGCCGGCTGGGCTGCGTTGGTTTCCCTTTCGGTTGGCAGGACTGGCATCCCCAGGAGCTCAGAGCTGCGGTTTACTTAACTCTTATTACATAATGTAGTCCTTGACATTCTATATAAAAAAAAAAAAACCTACTAGGGAATCAGGGCTTACTGTGTCCCCAAGCTGCCTTCCTGGGTGGGGTGAGGGCTGGCGGAGGGGCCTTCTGGAGAGGAAAGACGGGAGGGAGCAATCTGGTCCCAGCCCAGCCGTTGCCGGGAGCCAGGGACGCGGCCGGGCCCCTGCCTCCCCTGGCTCCAGGCCGGGTTTTCGTTGGGGCCCCTTTCTTGGCCGGTGAGCCCGGGGCTCCCTCCACCTGGGCTAGTTCAGAGACTGGAAGCCGAACTTTGGGGAGGGTCACAGGCCTCCACTTCTTCAGACGCAAGCCGATCGCCCCCCGCCCCCCGTCCCTTTCCACGCAGCCCGAGAGCGCCGCCCCGCCCGCCCCACCCAACCGCCGGCACTGAGCCTGCCGCGCGCGGACCGGGGCGCTCCCACCCCCACCCCGGAGGCCCGAGCCGCGTCCGGAAGGGCCAGAGGCAGCGACCTGGAGGCGGCCTCGGAGGGAGGCCACCCCGGGCGCTGGGCTCCTTCTAAAGGAAGGAGTGAGCCGGGTCCCCTCCCAACAGATGGCAGCTCCCAGCACCAACTCCCGCACCGCCGCACCCGCAGGAAGCGCAGACTCACCTCTGCGCCCCGACCGACCGACGGGGAGGCTCCGGGCGGTGCGTCCTGGGTCCGCGGCGCCGCCGTCGCTGGGACCGGGGTCGGCCGGGCCGGCAGGTCCCCTCGGGCGGGCGGCGGGGCGCGGGGCGGCGGGCGCCCAGCCTACCTGCGCCGGCCAAGGCGCCCTCTGCCTTCCCCGCCCGCCGGCCGGCCGGCGCCGCGCATTTTGGAGGTTCCGCTCCGACCCGCGCCGGCCCCGAGGCCGCAGCCCGAACTTCCCGGCTCCGCCGCGCCCTCCCGCTCCGGCCGCTCCGGGCGTCCCAGCCGGGCCCTCTCCGCCGGGTGCCCTCGGGCTTGGGCACACGCGCCGGCCGCACCCTCCGTCTTCCCGCCAGTGGCCCCCCCTCACCCCGCCCTCCCCGCCCCCGCGGGTAAGTCCGCGCCCCCTGCGTCCCGGACACGCCTCCCGCCGGCCCGGCCGCGGCGCAGGGAGCGGCCCCCCTCCCCGCGGGGAGTTCCCCGGCACCGGGACCTCCGGGGGGACTGGGGCTGAGGGAAACGGGCCAGTGCGCGTCCTGGGGAGGACTTCTGGGGAAGGGCGGGGAGAGGGAGGCCCTGGCGAGACGGGGGAAGGCCCAGCGCCTCATCGGGAGGGACGGACGGACAGGACCCGCTCCCCTGGGCAAGCGCTGCGCTCAGCGGGGTGCGCGCAGCGCCTCTGAAACTCGGTGCCCTCCCTGAAGGCGTTAAGGGGCACTTCGCCCACAGGAGCTGTCAGGCAGCGGGTAGCGCCAGGCCCTGGTCTGGTGGGGGGCCTCCTCAGCGTCATCTTCCAGAACACGGACCTGAGATGCTGTCCTCTTGCTGTTTTCGCCAGGTACCAGGTGCTGGGCCAGGTCTGCACGCCACCTGCTGTGCTGGGCTGGTGTCTTCTGCCCCCCCTGGCAGGTCAGTGTTAGGGTGCATGTGCCGCCCGCTGTTTCCACGGAGGGACGGCACACCCCCCTGTTCACGCAGCAGAAACCATATGGCTCTGAGTTGAAAGGCCAGAGAACACCCAGCCCTCCAGGCAGAAATGCCAAGGATGATTAAGGAAAAAGAACTTTTCCCCACTGGGAGGGAAGTGGAGGGGAGTCTCCTCGGGGAAATCCAGGTGGAGTGCACACAGTCTGGATTTGAACAGGAAGAAGAAGGGGAAGGTGTGTCCCAGAGCAGGTGGCCTAACAGGTACTCGCAGGAACAGCAGAGACCGGCAGGTCGGGCTTGAAAGACAGTTAGTTGGAGGTCCCAGCCCGAAGGTGTCCCTCCGTACATGTGTTTCCCGAGCTGGGAAAAGTGCAAGCTGTAGTCACACTTGGCTCTTCTCACTCTGCATCTTCAAGGCAGAGTGTAGTGGCCTAGAAGACAATTTAAAAAATATATACTATTTTTATTAGTTTCCCAGAGGAAGGGAGAGTGATAGAAACATCAATGATGAGAGAGAATCATGGATTGGCTGTCTCCTGCACCCCTCTTCTGGGGAACGAGCCCAAACCCTGGGCGTGTGCCCCCACCTGGAATTAGACCGTGACCTCCTGGTTCATATGTCCATGCTCAACCACTGAGCCACACCGGCTGGGCTGGCTACGAGGCAGTTGAGGAGGACAGGTGTGGGGGGCTGGCAGTGAGGCCTAAAGACTTGGGAAGGGGCGTTTCCTTGCATGGTCAGGAAGGACGCTAGACGGTGGGCCAGGCGCCTCACATACAGTGAATCTCCAACGTCCCACAAGGCACTCATGAGATGCAGTCTTACCCTTGTTGGACAGATGAGGGGACTGAGGTCCGGATAAGCTAAGTAATTTCCTCAGAGTCATCAGTGGTGGGGCCCCGGTTTGGGTCCAAGTGTTTCCCACGCCCAGCCCACCCTCTCACCACCATACCACCCAGTAGAGGAGGCACTCATGTCTGTGAAGGAACCCACACTCGAGGCCTGGATTGAGGCCCTCGAAGGAAGCGCCAGAGAAAATGCTTCCCTGGAAATCTAGAACAATGTTATCGATGGGCCGAGGCCTAAGGGACAGTCAGCTAGGGCTGCTTTTTAAGAGGAAACGGGAGGAAACGAAATGAGAGAAACCGAGGCAACTGACTTGAACTCGGGCTTCTTGGGCATGGCCGTCCATGGCAGAAAGAAAACTGGAGGCCTCTCTCTGAGGTGGTAACTCTGGGATGTCTCAGGGTGAGAAAGAGAAACCGGTGACTCACAGGAGAGCAGGAGGCAGACTTGCCCAGGGTGGAGGGTCTGACACTACGAGGGAGATGATGCGCTTCTGGCAGGAGGAGAGGAGTAGGAATCGAGCCAGGATGCTCTCACTCCCGGTGGATGATGCGTCCCTCACGAAGAAGCAGGTTAGAACACCCCCCTGCCATTTTCTTCTCTTGGCACTGAAATCCCAACCCTGATGAGCTCATGAATGGCCCCGGGCAGCCACAGGGCTGTGGCATTTTGCTTAACCCTTATTACTTTCCATGTTTTCACTAGAGCTATTTGCAGGTGGTCAAGAAGTTAACAGGCTGTAAATGCAGTCAAACAGAGCATTAATAGCTAATTACAAAAAAAAAACACCCCAAAACCCAAATAAGCAGATTTTCGTTCAGAGATGGAAATTGGAGTGACCGCCCACTGCTAACAATAGCACCTGCCGAGCCCTGGTCACTGCGTGTTGGGGACAAGAGGTGTTGCCTCCCTCGCCAAGTGCTGGGAAAGCCGGTGGGGTGTCCGGGGCAGAAGGCAGCCTGCCGGAGGCCAGGACCGACCGCGCTTGCCTTTGCCCTGGCCGTGCCCTGTCTCAGCGGACGACCAGCACTGTTTCAGCATCCATCCGCCCTGTGCCACCTGCACACTCTCTCCCAGCAGTTTGCAAACTCCCTGAGTCGAGCAGGCCTGTCACATCTGCCGCCTTTGCACCCAGGACAAGGCTGCCCCAAAGGGCCACATTCTCCAGGTTGGGGAAATATTAAAACAGGATGTCCGATCACCCTCGCCTGCGACACATGGGTAAAAGTCTAGCAGCATAAACGGGCCACAGAAAGTCCTATTGCTCCTCGGAGGGCCTGGACCTCGGGAGGGCGTGGACAAGGCGTAGGCTGTCAGGAAGTGACCCGCCGATCAATGGTGTGGATGAGATCAGACTTGTTCACCGGGTCCCGAAATAGTAGCATCTGAGCACCAGGACGGAGGCAAGTTCGGGCGGAAATACGATACCCGCACCAGGAAACGAATCTGAGGTGCTCAAGCTGGCAACACGAATGGGTTCCCCAAGGGTTTGGACAGACGTGTCAATGGCTGAGCTACGGGGAAAGCCGAGGTCAGGGTGTTCCTGCAGCCCCTTACACTGGGCGTGCATGTGGGGTGCGTGGGGTCTTCGTGGAGCAGAGGCCTGGCTGCCCTAGAACTTGAACTTGAGCCATTTGGCAATGCCAACACTACCTCCCTGAAGCTACTGTCTCGATGGCCTTTGCTCAGGAAGACAGCAAAGCCTTGTTCTTTTTACTCTTGCCAAGTGTCTCCTGCTTTTTGTTGGCGTCTCATGTGTGTTCAGTTTTAGCGGCTTATTAAACCCCCCCCCCACACACACACAACATTTCGTTTTCCAGCTTAATTACAGTCATTCTAAGAAAATAACTCCTCTGTGACACCCGCCCCACTCCAGTCCACCCCCTACAGCCCTTTAATAAAAATGCATAGCTTTTTTGTTTTGGCTTTGGGCTTCTAGACAGGTTCTGAGAGCCTGTTTTTGTGCCAGCGGTTTTATTTATCTCAAGCAATTCCATTTCCGTTCAGGTGTTCCCTGCTGAACGGTCAAACTCTGGCATCAGGGCTTCTGCTTAGGAAAGCTCCGAGACGATGTCCCTCAGGGCGACCTGTACCGCCCCAAGCGCGGCCGGCCGGTGCCGAGGGGCAGGGGAGCTTTACGGCGGGAGCTCCGAACCTTGGCCCTGGGGGAACTGCATCCTGGGATGTCTCGTCTAACACTCCACATGTGTCTGTTGCACCCCGTTTCCCCCCCGCCCCCCATCCGTCTGCTCCTGTGCTTTCCGTGTTTCTGAGCGCTCCTGCAGGTTCTCTCGATGGAGCAACCCTTCCAGGAGTGGGGCTGGCGTGTGAGTCGGGTGCTGGCTTAGTAGACCATTTGCTTAGACCCTTGGGCACAAAGAGGCTCAGTTTTCATTCTCTGTTTCTGGCGCACAGCCCCCCCCAGAGTTGTGTCCCGAAAGCTAGCTTTACAGCCCTGCCAAGGGGCCCGGGGCAGCGGCCCTGTTGGAGTGTAAACAGAGGCCTCGGGGCCCATTGTCTGCAGGGTCGGAGGTGGGAGAGCCCCAAGAGTCGGCATTTGTCTGTCTGTGGTCCGCCTTGCTTTCCGCATTTGGCTTGGGGATGGTTACTCGTGGATGGATCTACTGATGGATTGAGAGAGCCCCCTGGGTGAGCTTCCTCCAGCGCTCACAGACGCACATTGCTGTCACTCTGTCTGAGCGACGCCTCGGAAACCCCCGCTTGCCCATCTGCCCGCGCCGGCAGTCATTCGGCAGTCATTCCGCAGGCAGCAGCGTTGTGAAGTCTGGAATTGTTTATTCCTCTTGCCCGGAGGGCCCGCAAAGTGGCTGTGCCTTGGAAACTGGCTTCCTTAACTAGTTCAGTGACTCAGCTCAGGGACGCCCTGCAAGCCAGCCTCCCTCCTCATGCTGGCTCGCCCTCAGCAGGTAACAGTCGGCTGACACCACCCAAGGAGGGACAGCCTCCTGCCGAGTTGCCGGCATCCAGTCACCCCCTCCGTCTGTCTTCAGCCTCCCCTGACTGCTGTCTGTGTGGCCGGCACTGGGTCTTGCCATTTCTAATGCACTATGACAGTGGTTCTCAACCTTTCTAAGGCCGCGACCCTTGCATACAGTTCCTCATGTGGTGGTGACCCCCAACCATGAAATTTTGCTACTGTTATGCATCGTGATGTAAATATCTGCATTTTCCGATGGTCTTAGGCCACCCCTGTGAAAGGGTCGTTCGACCCCCAAAGGGGTCGCGACCCACAGGTTAAGAACCGTTGCACTACGCGCTGCCGCTGGACCGATCTTGTAGATGGTGAGACTGAGATCTTGGACATTTTCAAAGGTGTCAGTGATCGGCTCCATGGAAGGCAGAGTCCAACAACCTGTTAGCCAGCCGTACCTTCACTCAGCATACACACGTGTTCCCAGCACCACGGGATGAGAGTCTGGCGTGGGGGAGCTCACACTAGATCAGGTTTCCAGAACTTCCCGGACCCAGACTCCATGGCTGCTCAGAGCTCCGCCTCACTCAACCGGGCGGGTCTGGGAAGCAGCAGCCTATGTCCCCGAGGTGCCATCGAAGGAACTGATCCTGGGCTGATCAGGGCGACAGTGATAATCCCTGGAGCTTCCCCATCATTTTTGGTTACAGAGACATCTCACACCTGTCTGTTACCTTAACCCCGCCTTCGCCGGGCTGCAGGGGGCCGAGAGGCTGGATGGGCCCAGGAGTTGCCTAATGGACCGGAGCCCGGGTGCTCTGGCTGCCACACCTGGGTCTCTCCATCCTGCAGCGGAGCCTCTTGTGGAGGGGACAGACCTACTGACCACCTGGAAGAGTCCAGAAGCAAAGTCTAAAGCAGCCGTTCTCAACCTGTGGGTCGAGACCCCTTTGGGGGTCGAACGACCCTTTCACAGGGGTCGCCTAAGACCATCAGAAAATGCAGATATTTACAACACGATGCATAACAGTAGCAAAATTTCATGGTTGGGGGTCACCACCACATGAGGAACTGTATACAAGGGTTGCAGCCTTAGGAAGGTTGAGAACCACTGGTCTAAAGTGATCGACTCAAGCAGCATCTGGGGTGGAGGGGGACTCCTGTACTTGGGAAAGCATGGGCTACGAAAGTGCCTCTCAAACTTCTCCACCCAGGTAACCCTAAAGGGCAGGGGACCGCTGCTTTAGGAAAGCATCCCTTCACATCTGTGGCTTCCTATGCACTCGACACCCTTTTCCCTACCCCTCCAGGGGTGTGGCACCCCAGCTTGGGAAGCATAGGATCAGATGACATAGGAACCCACAGCCAAACTGTGCCCCAACCAACGGCACCGTTGTTTATGGAGAGTCTCCAATGACCTCTGCGTTGCGCGGGGGCACCATGATATGGCCCTTGAGGAATGTACCGTCTAATGGGGAACTGACCCACGAAATGATGAGCCTGGAGGAGAACTGCTTATAATGAAGTGCTACCTGCTGTAATTTGGATTTAGGGAGGGTGAGGCCTGGAGCACTCATGGGAACCTTCCTTAAGCTGGCCGGAATTGGGAGGTGCAGAGGGACTCGGAGGCGGGGGAGGCGCGTTCTAAGTTGGGTGCCATACAAACAAAGGGTGAAGGAGGAATACACGCGGTAGGACTTTTTGGTAAATAACATTAATTATTTGATGATTTTCTCTCTCTCTCTCTCTCTCTCCTCCCATTAGAAAAACTAGGGAAAGACGAAAACTTATGCAGGAGAAAACACAAAATACCATCCATCACCTGGTGACTAAAGAGGGGCAGGGCTGCATCTTGATGCGGGCCACGCCAGTCTCTGAGTCGGAGAGGAGAGTAATTTGTATGTCGGTCGTTTGGGTCCCCCGCAAATTGAACAATGGACTGACTACTCGCAGGGAAAGTTAATCGGGTGGACTTCTGCAGGATTTATTCGAGTGTGGAGAGACTGGGAAACTGGAGTTAGACATTCCAGCCTGCGTGGAGGTCACTGTCTCCTCCAGCTCCTGCCTTTAAAACTAGCTAGCTAACTAGCTAACTAACTAACTAACTAACTGCCTCAGTGGTGGAGAGTTCTCCATCATCGTCACGGTAGCAATCCAGGAGCCCCGTGGAGGGTTGCTCTACCTGGTGAGAAGCTGTGTGGCCCTCACGATCCTTTCCAACCCCGAGCTCCCAGGGCTGGCGTCATTAGTGGGACAGTCACATTCCAGGAGATGAGGGTCCTGTGTCTTTCCTTACAATCTGACAGCAGTTGGTTGGTTCAGCACCTGTTGGGTAACACGGTGAGTGCTATTGGGAGGTAGAAATCAACCATCTTTGAGGTGCGGGGTTGAGTGCCTATGCTGTGTTCTCTCGTCATGTTATCTGTGAGCCAGCCTTACATGGGGAGCATCCAGCCCAATCTCTACCTTCCCAGGGTCCCAGCCCACCATGATCTCCTGCGAGAGGCTCTCCCGGACCCCCCAAGGCGAAGGTGGAGCCAGGCCTCTGCATTCCCACGGGGCTCTCACGTGTCCCAGAGCCTGTTATTCACTCTCACACGGGGCTGCAGGATGGTGGACGAGAGGCTCGGGAGCCTTTGAGGGAGGACCTGGCGGGCATCTGTCCGGGGGAGCTACCCCCTGCGAGTGCGCTGGCACTGGTTCCTCCATCCTCACACCGCCTCTCGGTCTGCGGTTCCGTCTCCCCAAAGCCCTGACTATTAGGGACTGCACAAGGAAAGGGGCGCCAGAGAGGAAAAGAACAGAATCGAAGGTGACTTCGGGTCAGGGTATGTGGTAGGAACAGGGTGAAGGAGGCCCCTGACACAGGGCCGGGGACACGGTTCCTAAGATACCATGACCTGGATGAGGAGAGGACTTTCCTGCCCCTCCTGCCCCTCCTGCCCCAGGTGCTCCTTCTCACCAGGTCCCATCCTGCTCCAGACAAAGGAGAGGGGATCAGCCCGACAACTCCCCGCCCGGTCTCCATCCTCGCTCAGGGGCCTGGTGTGGCCAGGGCGAGGGGAAATAGCGCGCCAGCTCGGGGAGATTTCCCTGCGGGAGTGAAACCTGGCAGGATCTGAGTGCCCGAGCCACCGCACAGGTTCTGCCTGGAGTCTGAGCTCAGAGCAGAGCGCGCCCACGAGCGTCTCTCCCTCCTCCTGGGGAGTCCCACAGTTCTCAGGGCTTCGGAGAGCCTGCGGGGCAGAGTCTCTGCTCCTATATATGGCCAGACAACAGCCCAATCTCGGCCGGCTTCCTGGTTGGCGTGCTCCAGTTTTTCCAGACCTGCAGACTCCAGAGGCTTCCCGCCGGGCCTGCGCGTCCTGAGCGGAGGCAGTGGAAAGTCTGGCCTGTCCTGCGCCTGCCCCCAGCCATCCAGGTCCCCACCCCTCCGCCCGGACCCTTCCTCCCTCGGCACGCTGCAGCTAAAAGCCAAATAATGAGGCGCTCCCAGCTGCAGCCCTGCTAAAAATAGCAAGTTTGTTTATTTTCATGGTCACGAAGCCCGTTTCCTGCTGTTGCTGTTGTTCTGAGCCGGGCCAGTTGGGCTGTGCGCTGGTCACCCGCCAAGTGCCTTCTCTCCTGCGTTGGGGGGTTCCCATCAGAGCCTCTTCAGGGCCAGAAAACCCCGTGACCTGTGTTCTGCTTGGGGCCTCTCTCAGCTGACACCTGGTCTCCTGACCTGGGGCTGTGGGTGTCTTAGGTTCAGGTGATCTGCACGAATGCACTTCCTTTCAGAGATCTGCTGGGAGGAGAGGCACGGCCAGGGGAAAGGATCCTGGGCCAGGAGGCAAGGAATCTGGGGTGGTTCTTCCTGGCTCTGTGACCTGGAGGGGGTCCCAGCCTCTCTGGTCTCAGTTTCTCGTCTAGAAAACAGGGATAATGCTGTAGGCCTAGAATGTGAGTGGGATCATCGATATGAGTCAACTCTGAAAAAAGTTCTAGATATCTGCAAGGCATTGTTTCCTGCTTTGGCTAAACAAGCCCAGGCCCACGTGAATGCCTAAAAGACAAATATTCCTTTTGCCTACCGGCCTTTGGAGACAGACTCCCCTGCTCCCCAAAGGAGGGGTGTAGAAGGGGGGGATAAGAAAATAGTACAGGGGGCGTATCTTCGGATCATGGTTCCTTTGAGATCTGCAAACAGCAAACGGCTGTTGTAAAACCGGAGAGGTGATCTGGGCTGGAATTGAGCAAAGTGACATGGGATTTGGGAAACGGACAAAGGGAAGGGGGGACTCTTCGACACCCCTGGTGACCTGTGGGCTTTGGAGCCAGGGTCACCCTGCTGTGTCCTCTCTCCCTTCCCAGAACGCAGAGCCATCGTTCGTGATTCTTGTTCCCAACTAGAATGGACCTCAGGCTGCCCGGCCACCTAGATCACTTGGTTTATCCCACACACCTAGGGCTTGTCCCATGCTCTCCCCTCGGCATCCTGGAGTGTCGCCATGGACGCTTTCTCCTCAGATGCTCACAGCTGGTGGCAGAGCTGGGTTGGATACTCATCCGGAGCCACTGAGCCTCTTGCGCTGGCTTGCCTTCCGGGGAGAACCCTGGCGGGCCTGGCACGGTCCTGGAGCCGGCGTCACCTTGGGCCCCTGTGTGCTGTGGGCGGCTCTGCATCACCAACACAATGACAGCGGTGGCTGATGGGAGCAGAAAAGGGATTTACTTAAATTTTAATTCATTACATTTTAAGGTTAAATTAACATTTAATTAAAATTCAGGGCTTCTGTGACCTGGATGGATCACTTTTTAATTTTAATTTTTTGGGGATGGATCACTTAAAAAAAAAACACCAAGCCTCCCACTGAATTCAGCATTTGCTTACGTTATTAATGGAGGCAACAAACCCAGGAACTGGGCCTTGGTTACCTGCAGAAATCAGAGGCGTTTTCAGCTCCCATTTCAATTGCTGCAGGCGTCCCAAAATGTTGTTCATGCAGCGGGTAGCAGCAGTTATTAGGCCTGCCAATGGATTTATTTAACGCACTAATAGAAAAGCACACATCATGCTATCGCATATTTTTAAAACGCGGTTTCCCTGTATTTCTGTACGACTGGCTTCCTGTGCGTTCCATGTTGTACGTTGGGAAGCGTTCTTTGTGTGCTCCCGAGCTTCCAGCCGCCGCCCAAGACTGCGAGGCTCGCAGAGGTCAAGAGCTCCCTGACCCGCAGCGCATTCACAGGCTCGCAGCCGGGCCGGTGACCCAGATGGGCAGGGCCCAGTGCAAAACAAAACCGTGAGGCCTCTCCGTCCAAAAAAGGTGAAGAGCTGGAAGGTGGACAGTCGCGCATTACTGTCAGCCCAGGACGGCGCCGAGCCTGGAGACCCTGTGTGGCGCCAGGTGAAGGGGGCCGGCTCCGAGGACTTCCGGAAAGGTCAGGGGGCCTGGCTCTGCCCTTCAGCCCGTTGTGCTGGCTCGGACCCCGGGCTGCTCCTGCCGGGCACGGATGCCACCCCCCTGCCACACGGGCACTGCCACTGCGTGCTGGGGCCTGCCCCGAGGCTGTCACCACTGGCATGTCACTAGGCTGGATGGAGCTGTCCCCACTGCCAGGATGGATTCCGTGTCACTCTCCAGTTTCCAGTCTGGACCAGGTGCCTTAGCCTGGCAGCCTCCTTAGCTCTTGGCCAACCCTGTAGCTGCAAGCGGGGGGGGGGGGGGGAGTCAGCCAACCTGTCATTGCTCCGTTCCCAGAGGGAGACCCCCAGCTCTGCCCCAGTGGGAGGGGCCCCCCAAACATAGAGGGGGTTCAGATGTTAAGGTGGCCAAGAAGCATGAGGAAAGTGCGTGGCTGTACCCACCTACCCCGTGGGCACCCTGACCACTTTGGAAGAAAGCCCAGGAGCTGGCAAGGACACGTGGCCACGTTGAGGCGGACGAGGCTGGGAGAGAAGGCAGACTAAAACGTTTTCACTGTCTGCGACACGGGGATGGTTTCTTGGGTCCAAATGGCAGAATATTTGGACTAGAGGTCATTCAAAAAAAACTCCCAACCTATGGGGATAGGACATAAAAACTTGGGACTTTCGCCAAATATCCTCAACCTGCCAGACCAGGCAGGACCCGGAAGAAGGGGTGGCCTCACACTGCCAACACAGTGCAGTTAATTTAAGAGTTTTCTTAAAAAGACAGAGAGGCCGAAACCGGGTTGGCTCAGTGGATAGAGCGTTGGCCTGCAGACTGAAAGGTCCTGGGTTCGATTCCGGTCGGGGGCATGTACCTTGCTTGTGGGCACATCTCCACAGTGGGGTGTGCAGGAGGCGACTGATTGATGTCTCTCTCTCATCGATGTTTCTGACTTTCTATCTCTCTCCCTTCCTCTCTGTAAAAAATCAATAAAATATATATTAAAAAAAATTAAAAAAAAAGACAGTGAGTGTGGACAGATGAACAGTCGGGCCAAGCCCAGGGGACCCAGTGCTGCTCTAGAAATAGACACGGTGCCGCGTGGGTGAGCCACAGGTTTCTGTCTGCCTGTCCCCTCTGAGCGGTGGGTGGGCTGTTCTTTCAGGAGCGGAGCGAGGACACAGCTGCTGCCAGAAGGCTTAGCGAGCCCAGCGGACCGCCAGCCGCTCTGGAGACGCGGGGCTGACGGGGCCCGAGCGGCTGTCCCGGGCTGAGCCACCCAGCAGGTGCTGGGGGGGCCGGGAGCCCAGGGCCCTGCCTGCCAGGATGGGGGAGCGTCCTCCACACACAGGGGCCGCCGGCCAGCTTCCCCGAGGGCTGACGGAGCCCTGGCCAGGCGTTCCGAGGAGGAGGGGGGAAAGGCCACGTGCCCGCCCCGGCCAGGCCGCCTCTCTGAGCGCTCCTCCCCCCCCGCCCGGGGGTGCTGTGAGGGGTCACGATCCCCATTTCACAGCCCAGAGCCCCACTTCTGGAGCCCCCGCTTCTCTTGACCGCCCCAGCATGGTACCTTCAGAAGAGCAGCCACCACCTTTTGGTTGATCTGCCAATAAAAGGCTGGCAATTTTTGCCCTTTTAATATACTTTCCACTGTAGAGAGAGAATAATACTCGCCACCCCTCCCACCCACCAAACAAAGGTTCTTTGGCAAATAAGTCTTGACATTTTTTTTTTGTTTCTATTGTAACATAAACTCTCGAAATAATTTTAGATTTATAGAAAAGTTACACAAGTAAATACAGAGATCCAATCTATGTTTCACTCTGTTCCCCTGAATGCTGGCATCTACTGTAACCCCGGGCACAGGTCAAATCTAAGAAAGTAGCAGTGGTGGTAAACTATCAGCTGAACTAGGGATTGTTTGGACTTTCTCAGTTCATCCACTAATGGCCTTTATTTTTTATTTTTTCTCTGTGTTAGGATCCAATTTAGGGTGCCACGTGGCTTTGGGGAAACCTTGAATTGTAAGAGAACTTACAGATGGCCAGTGGAGATTTCATCAAGGATGAAAAAGTGGTTTTATTTGTATTTTCCCTCACTTTTTTTTCCAAAGTGCATTGACTATTAGGTGCTCCTGAGAGCCCGGTGGCCTCAATGAACTCTTAGCCGCTTCTCTGAGATGCCCATGCAGACAAGCTGGTATGGCTCGAGAATTTTGGTAGAAGGTGCTGCAAAAATGCAAAGTGTCTGGGTCTTTGGAAACTTGGGGTCCCCAAGTCTGTTTGTTCCCCACGGTTTTGAGTACTAACAAGCAGGACCCTTTTCACAAGAATTCTCCCCCTCTCCGCCCCCCGCCCCCATCTCCTGTGGAGCCGTCAGCTTAGGCTCGGTCTTCCTTCGTGCCAATGGCTGGAGCGAGTGGCAGGAGGTACCGATTCCCTGGGCAAGACTCTGCATTGGTCATGGCACCAGACTTGTGCTGGCACCACTCCAAGTCTCAGAGCGTCTTCTCATATCTGTCTGGGCTTCTGCCTATCGATTGGGCATCCTGGCTAATATAGCTTGTTTTCCCTTGAAATGGAACTGAAAATGAAACGATAGTTAGGTATTTTTGCCTCTATGATGGGCCTCCTTTTACAGACCTGCCTGGTGCATTCAGAAATCTGTACAATCTCAGCTGGTGTGTGTGTGTGTGTGTGTGTGTGTGTATGTGTATGTGTATGTGTGTGCCCTGCCTTGGTTATACAGAACTGCGATTCCCCCAGAATGTACTGGCTATTAGAGTTATTTATGAGGCTTCATGGACTAGATATAGCAAAACCATAAGTGCTTGATGGATCATTTAGCTCCCTCTCCCCCACCATTACCCACCATAGCATAAAAATGTGTGTATGTTACACAACCGTACATATAACTGTCCATCTGCCCTTACAGCCCACCGGATTCTCAGGGCTTTTATTGATTTTATTTATTTTTCCTTGGGGCTTCCTTTTAGAATAGCGACAACTGCTGATATTGGTAGAGCATTCGGTACGTGTTAGGAGGTCTGCCATACTCTTGAAATGTTTTGGGCAATTTTTCCCAATTCTGTGTGTAAGGACCATGACCATGTTCATGTTTTGGTTGAGGAAAATGAACAAGCTTAATGTATCCAAGGCCACCCAGCCAGGAAGCCGGGGCCAGGACTCCAGTCAGAGCGCCTCACCCCAAAGCCCGTGTTCAGGGGCCGCCTGCCGCACCGAGCCCGCTCGCTGAGACACCTTTCTAGGCCCCGACGTCCTCCTCCTCTTGAAGCAAAGATTCCTCGTGTCTCAGAAACTAATAATCGGCGTCACATAAACTGTTCTCTACATGCAGAACTCTGCCCTTGATGCTGTGAGGGATGGAGAGAGAGGAGAACATGAAAAAGTCCGGGAGGGGGAGGAGCCAGTTCTCACTGACTGGTTCGACTACATCATGCAGCCTCTCTGGGCACCAGCTGAGTTCTTTGTAATGGAAACAGGTGGGATTAGATCAGCAGTTCTCAACCTGTGGGTCTCTACCCCTTTGGGGGTCAAACAACCCTTTCACAGGGATCGCCTAAGACTATTGGAAAACACCTATTTCCCATGGTCTTAGGAACCAACAGACCGCTCCTCAGTGTAGCAAAGTGTAGCAATGTAGTTTACTGTTGTCATATTAAGACTGTTACCCATGCTACACCATGATTCAAGACAAAATTTCATTTATTTGTAATTAGAAATAAATATATCACAATATATAATTACATATTGTTTTTGTGATTAATCACTATGCTTTCATTATGTTCAATTTGTAACAATGAAAATACATCCTGCCTATCAGATATTTACAATTACAGTTCATAACAGTAGCAAAATTACAGTTATGAAGTAGCAACGAAAATAATTTTATGGTTGGGGGTCACCACAACATGAGGAGCTGTATTAAAGGGTCGTGGCATTAGGAAGGTTGAGAACCATTGGATTAGATGAACCTAAAGGTCCCTGCCAGGTCTCGGATGCTGTTCCCACAACGTTGTGCCCGATATGGCATAGGATAAATGCCAGGTGCGCCCTCCCAGCAAGGACATGGGACCAAACCTTCAGGCATGCGGAACAGCTGAAGAGCAGGGACTGGTGAACTGTGTGCTGCGGGCTCTCGGCAGTCCCTGGAGATGACCTTCCTGGGAACTTGGCACGGTGACTGATACCAGCCACCAGATCATGAAGTGCTGATGGGTGGTGGGTGGTCACTGTGGGATGATGAAAAAGTCCTGGCAACCAACAACTACTGAGTTCTTAGGCAGGTGCGCACAATTTTAGGGATGCAGCCTAGCACCCCAGAATTCAAGAGAAGTCACACTGAAGGGCAATGCTTTTTAAAAAGGAAACATCTTCCCGATGCACAAAAATCTCTAGATTTTAATTACAGTCTCTGAACTATTGATTTTTCCTTTTGTCTCAGCATAGCTCTGCATGCTAGCTGCACACCTTATTGCAGTGGTTCTCAACCATCCTAAGGCCGCGACCCTTGCATACAGGTCCTCATGTGGTGGTGACCCTCAACCATGAAATTTTGCTACTGTTAATGCATCGTGATGTAAATATCTGCATTTTCCGATGGTCTTAGGCGACCCCTGTGAAAGGGGTTGCGACCCACAGGTTGAGAACCGCTGCCTTATTGCTTTACGTCCAGGATCTTTTTTAATCCTCACCCTGCCCCAGAGGATTCGATTCTATGATGATGGATGAGGAAGCTGAGGCTTGGAAAGTAAGAGGCACAGAGGTGGAAAGGGGCAGGGGTGGAACCGGAGCCCAGGTCTCTGGATGTATAGCTCATGCTTTTAAACTCGGCCTGTATGCCCTTACCATGTACAGACAGAGCTCCCTGCCCAGCGGGCTGGGGGTGCTGCTGGGCTGGGCGTGGGCTCGCCCTGGGCACCGCTGAGGCCCTCTGGGAGGGGTGCTCAGTGGAGCTGCACTCCTCACACCTGGTGCCTCTTGGCTGGGACTCTTGGGGGAGGGGGCTGTTTTTTTCCTACCCCAGTGGCTGGACTGAACCCCAAAACTCCAGGGCACACTCCACACTCATTTTACCCTGAGGTAGGGAATCGGGTGAAGAGCTGGCTGCCTGACCCACAGAAGAAGGGGCCGTGGCGTGTCTCCCAGCGCCTCGCAGCAGAGGAAGGCGTGCAGCACGCAGCACCCGCCTCGGCCCTGTTTGCCTTCTCGGGCCCATCTGCAGCGCCGAGCCCGGCTTCCGGCAGGAAATGAAACCGCAGGGCAAGGCTAGGCCCCTTTTTCAAGTTACCGCTTTGCGGGCAGCAGTCATTGTCTTGTAGCCTGACAGTCAGCACACATTTGCCCAAGATGCCACGGCCAGAGGAGCCCAGGGGCGTTTCAGCGGAGCTGGGCTCTTTGGACCAGGAATCCACCCCTGGGCCTCCGGGGACGAGGGCTTAGATTTCTGCTGCCCGAGACCCTTTGTTGTTAGTGCAGATAGAGGCCCGAGATAACCAGATGTGGGCGCAAAGCACAGTCAGAAGCAACAACTGCCAGGAGGGAACTGGCTTTGGAGGTGATCTGGTCCAGGTCTTGCTTTTACAGGAGAGGAATGAGAAGCCCAGACGAATGAGGTGACCTTGGGGAAGGTCACGTAACCAGGTGGGGGCAGGCATGGCACATGAAACTGGGTCCATGGCATATTGCAGTGGCAATTAAAAAAAAAAATATATATATATATTTTTACAGAGTTGAAGGGAGAGAGATAGAGAGTAAGAAACATCGATGAGAGAGAGAGACATCGATCAGCTGCCTCTTGCACACCCCCTACTGGGGATGTGCCCGCAACCAAGGTACGTGCCCTTGACCGGAATCGAACCTGGGACCCTTCAGTCCACAGGCTGACGCTCTATCCACTGAGCCAAACCGGTTTCAGCTGCAGTGGCAATTTTAATGCACCATAGGGCCATTTGGGTGACGTAAAAAAGCACTATTGTTAACAGCACAAGGGAGATTTGACTGTTTGCTGACCTCACCTCACCTCGCCCCCTGATCTCGGGGTCAGTGGAAGGCGCACTGAAGTCCTCCTGTGATGCCTGCTGGGTAGGCGGTTGTGCGACACACGGGCTCTGACACAAACAGGACCCTCTGCAGGCGCAGTGCCCCCGCCTGTGCGGGTCCCTCTGTCTTGTCTTTGTTTTTCATCGCGATGGGAAATTTTCTAGCTCTGCATTGTGGGATACAGATTTCCGACAATTCCAAAGTGTTTACGTCTCTGGGATGTGGTGTTATTTTGCCGGGCCCCTGAGATGCCCCTGCTGGGAACTTGTGTGTCGTCCTTCAGCTGCCTTCCTTTCCGTCCCACCTCGGGACCTCGATCACTGAGGGTGGCCTGTCCCAGAGAGAGTCAAGAACCTATGGGAGCAAGCATGGGAGACCAAGGGCCCTTTAATGACCTGTCACCAGTAAACACTCCGGGTGCTTCCTCTAAAAATATTCGGCGAACCCGAGGAGTTCATGCAATCGGGAGTGTCCTTGGAAATAATGGTTTGCTGCCAATTTCACGAGGATAGTAAGCTATCCAAACACTATTCATTATGTACATTATGAATGTATATGTATGTATGCATGCATAATGTGTGACTGATAAGCGTCCCAGTTCTTAGGAACTACCCACAGTTCCCTGATTTCACCCCTCTATTTGGTTGTTGGGCCTTTGTCCCAGGGGCTCTGCGGCTGGGACTGCCCCTACCCTCTGTGAGTGAGGCAAGTGCCTGATCTTGGACGGGTCAGCTCGGTGTTACTTCCCCTGAGAAATATCCCCTTACTCCTCCATGGGAAATGACAACAAAATAAGACATTTCTGTGAGCAATCTGGGTATTGGAATTTTGCAGAATAGCGCTGCCTGAACTTGAAGGAGGGTGGTTTGGGTTGGTGCACTGTTGAGAAATACTTGTTGAGGAATGAGTTTTTTACTTAAGTTTCTGCTGTCTTTTATGTGGGGAGTTTCTTTGTGCTGCTTATGTCCTGCACAGACCTCAGGGTCAGCCAGTCATTTATCTATGGGTCTACCTCTCCCCCGGAGCGCAGGAATGACGTCCGTCCATCTTGTCCCCAGGCCCAGCACATGCCAAACACGAGGAGCTCTGTGAGGCTGCCAGGTGAGCCACGCCCTCGGGCAGTGATGCTCTGAGTGTTCAGGCAGGCGCCTTGGTCACGGGTGCCAGATGGCCTGCTCCCTGGGTCACGTGAAAGGAAGTGATAATGACATAATGAATACATGAACTACTTTTGTTTGTTTTGAGCAATTTTACCAGTAAGATGCCAGCATTTTGGCTACTGTGTCTCTAGGTGTTCATATAAACTTGTGGCTATAAAAGAGAATCTGATTTTTCTTTCAAGTGATTTCCAATGGCTTTTACTATTGCTTTTAAAGAATAAGACAATTATTGACGTTTAACCATTATCCTGTGCTGCTACCACAGCTGTGTGGTTGTTTTTTTTTTTAATGCTGTTTTGATGCTGTTATCTTTTTCTGTCTCTGTGATTTTTCTGCTCCGACAATGCACTTGTCAGTCAAGAAGTATTTACTGAGCGCCCTGCAGGGTAGCTAACCTTTTAACACACATGTTTTTCTGAAGTGTTCTCCTGGTGTAATAACTTCAGCTTCTAATACAGTTTAAATGGAGAGAAATATTTCACTGCAAGGTGTTGTGAAGTTTGTAATCCAGAGATTGGTGGCAAAAATCCAGAATTTATTGGCCAGGCAGTATATTCCCCAGGTACACAGTTATCTTGGTTCCTGTCCCTGTCCCGAGTGGAAGTGGAGTTTCACGGCTCAGGAAACAGACTCAGAGATGCCAGGCTCTGTAAGTAGCAGAGGGTCAAGCCAGGACTTGAACTCCCCCAGTTTGAAGCTAAAGCTCCCACTTTTCCCCGTGCATTTTCTTGTTACATTAACCCATCCTACAGGCGAACGTTTGGAATGATTACAACGGGAAGTAGATTGTAAACTCCTCAAGGCTGGGACAGTGCATTAACCTGAAATGTGCCATTTGGCGATTTTGACACATCTTCGTGTCTCTTTGTTCCCTGTGCATGATCGACAGGACTCACACTGGTTAACCTCTCTGAGCAGCTGGAAGTGATGGGTGATGTCTCACACCCCGCCTTCCATCAGCCCCAATGACCAAGTCCCAGGACATAACCCTCACCCTGACGCTGAGCAGTGGCAGTCCCGATTCCAGCCTTTTGTGTCTGCGCTCCTGCTACACCGGGCTCTTCCTGTGAGTCCAGTGGCTTTTCAGTGTCTGTCTGTTCTCTCCATGCACTGTCCTGGAGCAAAGAAAAACAATACCTGTGTAATTTACAAGGTATTTCAAGGTCACTCATTCATTGGGTCACACATCCAATGGGACAATTTGTTTATCCATCAGTTTTGAGCTCTTTGATTGTCTAAGGCAGTGGTTCTCAACCTTCCTAATGCCGCGACCCTTTAATACAGCTCCTCATGTGGTGGTGACCCCAACCATAAAATTATTTTTGTTGCTACTTCATAACTGTAATTTTGCTACTGTTATGAACTGTAATGTAAATATCTGATATGCAGGATGTATTTTCATGGTTACAAATTGAACATAATGAAAGCATAGTGATTAATCACAAAAACAATATGTAATTATATATTGTGAAATATTTATTTCTAATTACAAATAAATGAAATTTTGTCTTGAATCATGGTGTAGCATGGGTAACAGTCTTCTTCATATGACAACAGTAAACTACATTGCTACACTTTGCTACACCGAGGAGCAGTCTGTTGATTCCTAAGACCATGGGAAATAGGTATTTTCTAATAGTCTTAGGCGATCCCCGTGAAAGGGTCATTCAACCTCCAAAGGGGTCGCGACCCACAGGTTGAGAACCACTGGTCTAAGGCGTATCTCAGAAATGCCCACTGAGCCTCCTCAAGGAACTCAGGCAAGCTTGCACACAGCCTGAGCAGGACAATATATTTGCTCCATTATTCCCCTGAGCAAAGGATAAGGGACTTTGGGAGAGTAATAAATGAATTGTATTGGGGAAGGATAAGGAAAGGGAAGAACAGAAGCCTGCAGGACGAAGGAGTGAGGGGAGATGGATATTCAGCCATCCCTCAAACATTTCCTTGACCACCTCCTACGTGCCCGGCACTACTGGAGGCACTGAAAAAGCCATCGTAAGTGTTACTCGGTCTCCATCCACAAGGCACTCTCAGTCTCGAAGAGGGGGAAAGACTGTGAGCACCTGAGCCTCGGGTCCAGGAGAGATGTGCATGGTAGAGAGGGCTGCAGCGAGAGAGGGTGGTGAACACTCTTTGATCTGGGCCCTTCGGGGGAGAAAGAGGCAAGAACTCCCACAGGACGTGGGTTTAGCTGAACCTTGAAAGATAGGAAGCTGCTTTGATGCTCTGAAAGCTACAAAGGTGTTGAGGGGGCAGGAAAGCATGCAGAGAGCATGAGGTAGACGGCAGGGCACATTAAGGAGCCTGAGGTAGTCAAGAGCTGGAGAGAGGGATGTGTGTGTGTGGGCAGCAGGGAAGGGTGTGGGCCTGTGTCTGGAACAGCAATGACTTGAATGATGATCTAAGAGTTTGTGTCCTGTAGGCCTTGGAAGCCACGGAAGATGTTTAACCCAGGGAATGGTAGCATCAGAATAGCATTTGAGTATATGTTCATCAGTGATTAATGGAAGTACTGTGTGTTCTACACCCTTGTACATCAGGGACTTGAGCAGCTGTGGATTTTGGTGTCAGTGGGGGTTCCTGTAACCAATCACCCGTGGAGACCAAGGGATAACTAGAACTAACTTTTGGGGAGGTCAAAAGTTGTACTTGGATTTTCAGCTGCACAGGGGTTGGTGCCCCTAACCCCCTCATTGTTCAAAGGTCAAGTGTAAACGTTAAAAAGTGAAAATGTAACATTATTTTTCATGTAATTACTGAAAAAAATTAAAAGCACTTATATATTAAAATTAAAAGAAAAATACAAGTTATAAATTTTAATTACATTTTTAATTCTGAGATAAATGTGGATTCACACGCAGTTATAAGAAAGGTCCCATGAACCCTTACCCAGTTCCCTCTTATAAAACATCTAGAGGCCCAAGGCATGAAGATTCGTGCAAGAATGGGCCTTCCTTCCCCTGGTTCTGGCACCTCCTTCGCTCGGGCCAGAGCCACCTTTCCGCCTTCCCACACTGCCCAGAGGCCTGGAGTGGCTGGGGCCGGGAGGAATGCCCCCGGCCACTTGGTGCCTGTGCATACAAATTAATCTGCCATCTTTGTTGGGTTAATTTGCATACTCACTCCTGATTGGCTGGTGGGTATTGCAAAGGTATGGCCAATTTGCATCTTACTCTTTTATTAGTGTAGAAGATTGTACAATTTTACAACCAGGATATTAATATGGATAGTTAAGGTTTTTGCCCAGGGTTTTGAAGTTGTACTTAATGACAGCTATCGGTATATCTAAGTATATCTATTCTCTCTTCTTCCCTGAAGAAGTATCCTACGGCAATGTTTTAAAGAAAGCTGAATTTTAATTTGATGTCTTTGTAATTTAAGTATTTTTACAAAAACAAAAGCACCTACAGTTTCAGCAGTCAACAGTCTTCCAGTAAATATATTGACATCATGCTTCCTCCACATACACAAATGTAAGGGTGACGTGACTTGTTTAATATTGCAAACTGTCCCTCACCTGCTACCTGCATCTGTTTGCAAATCCTGTGCTCCTTCCATCAGAAGACAGAGGGAGGGAAGAAAACAGACACCTGGTGCTGCTGGGAAGGGCCTTCCAGCATTTGTATGCAAGGCGCATCCGCGAGGAAAGATCTGACAACTTAATTTGTCTCTTCTCTTCCACTAAGTGCTCTGGCGCTCCAGTCCCCCAGGGTTCCGTGTCTGCAGGACCAACCCACAGCCCTTCATGGCATGCAGACCCAGCTGCCTTCCGTGGTGAGGATCTGGGCAAGGGACATGACGTAGTTCCCTGCGGCCTGGAGGACGCTGGGAGCCAGAGAGGATGTGCGGGTGCGGGCTGCTCTGAGCCACCACTTTAACGAACACCAGAGCCCGGGAGGTGTTCTCAGGACTCAGTGACTGTGTGTGTGCAGGGTGTCTGTGGTGCATGGAGGTGTGTGTGGTGCATGTGAGGCGTGTGTGGTGCATATGTATGTGTGGGTGCGTGTGCACATGTGTGCTGTGAGGTGTGCGAGCCCCTCTCACACCTCACAGGAACCCCCACAGACACCAACAGGCCTGGACCTCTGTTGCCCAGAACCTAAGGTTAGTTCCGTGGTCTTCTCTTTGCCAAGTGCTGGGAAGACGTGGAAGCTATCTCGCCACTTGCTAAGGGCCTTTTGTATCTGTTTTCTCATAATCTAGCGTGAGGCTATTAACAATGTAAATGAGGCAGAACAAAACATCTCCCCGTTCAATGGAGAATTAACTCGAGGTAAACACAGATCAGGAGGTGGTGAGCGTCTAGCCCATAATTTAGGGCACGGCTTTCCTGGGGTACGCACTGCGCCCGTGCGGAGACGGGTGTGGGCAGGAAGCATGGATGTTTCTCCGAATGGTGGGGGAGAGGCTTGTTTTTACGGTCTATTTCACTTTTTTCTAGAGTCAAATGCTTGATATGATAATTAAAAATCCATCAAGTCACCCAGAATGGGAGCCGGTGAGCGCTTGGTTCGATGGCAGCATAATTGCAGCCCTTATCTTCCATTTTCAGACTAAATCTCTCCCCGTTCCGTTTTAATTGGCTGCAGGCCTCGCCGTCCTGAACTTGGGGTTTGTTTGCCACACGGTTTAGCTGAGCTAAGTTGTTCTGTAATGAACACTGTAAATCTCTCTATGTGATTCATTTTGTTTTTTGTGGTTAATATTTTAAGATAACACCCAGCTCTCCAGAATGTGAAACACAGAATCACTCCGTTCATGTCTGTGGAAAAGCAGTGGCTTATTGAATCACATTTTTTAAAAATATATTTTTATTGATTTCAGAGAGGAAAGGAGAGGGAAAGAGAGAGAGAGATCAAAACATCAATGATGAGACAGAATCATTGACTGGCTGCCTCCTGCCTGCCCCACACTGGGATTGAGCCCGAAACCTAGGCTTGTGCCCTGACCAGGATTCGAACCCTGACTTCCTGGTTCATAGGTCAGTGCTCAACCATGGAGCCACATCAGCTGGGCTGCATCACATTTTTAAAAAAATATATTTTATTGTTTTTTTACAGAGAAGAAGGGAGAGGGATAGAGAGTTAGAAACATCGATGAGAGAGAAACATCGATCAGCTGCCTCCTGCACACCCCACACTGGGGATGTGCCCGCAACTGAGGTACATGCCCTTGACCGGAATTAACCTGGGGCCTTTCACTCCACAGGCCAACGCTCTATTTATTGAGCCAAACCGGTTTTGGCTGCATCACATTTTGAAAACTCTCCATGAAAAACAAGGGTTTGTGCTTTTGTTTTTGTTGCTCTAACTCCCCTAGCAGCAGCGCATTAGAGGCTCAGGGACCCGCTGCCGTGGGGCGTAGGGCCCTCAGGGTTTCCTCGCCCCGGGTGAACCCCGGGTTTGGACACGCCGTGGCAGCGGCACGGGCAGCGGCTGGGACGTGGCCACGCGGAGGAGCTGTCGCTGTGAGGCCCGGAGCAGGCCTGAGGCTGCTGCTGCGGGTGGGGCTGCGTCCCAGCTGGCGAAGCCACGTCTGTGGCCGGAGGACAGCAGGCGGCTCGGAGCCTGCAGGACAGCGGGCAGCAGCTACAAATCAAAGCAAAATGGACACTTTTCCTTTGCTCTCTAATGAAGGTGAATTAAAGTCATCGTTTTATTCACGAGGCCAAGGAAAAGAAATACCGTGTGAAGCACGCGCCTTTGAAAACTGTTCCTGTTAGAGGAGCCCGAGGGTTTGGCTCCGTGGCACCCCTGGCTGGGCTTGATAGGCCAGTGGGGGGTGGGGGGGGAGGTTCGGGGGGAGTGGAGGGGGAGCTGCCAGGCCTGAGGGGCAGGGGGAGAATTCTCGTGGGGGTGGGGAGAGCCCGGAGCTTTGTAGGAAGGCATGGCCAGTGAGAAATCCCTAGAGAATGTTCCAGAAATGGGACAGCTAGTATCAGATGTTAGATTGTTTGCTGTGTGGTGAGAAAATGTAACCCATCCCTCCTGACCTACAAACCGCCCATCGCAGCTCTGCCAACGGGCCACGCGGTAGGAATGACTGCTCTCAGGGGAGGCCGGCGCTGGTGGAGACGGTGCAGGAGGAGGGGAGCGGAGAATGGAGAACTCAGCGAGGCGGAAATCGGAGCCGGAGGGGACAGGAGGATGTCGTCGGTTCCCTCACAGTTTGCAGAAATCCCCAGACAGGCCTTAGATTCCCCCAGTACTCGGAGGGGGGTGGAGCCAAAGAGGTGTATGTTTTAGGGAGCACCGTGGTCCCCGCTGACCTCTCACTAACGCTTGTCTAAAGGGCCTGTTCGCGCTGTTTGTTCTCTTCTGAGTTGGGGTCACGGGCTCGGGGGGGCTTGCAAGGCTGGCTGCGTCTTGTGATGTTGGGCTGCTGAGGGAGGGGTGACGGAGGGAGGGGTGACTGGGTGACGGAGAGAGGGCAGCCATCATTGAGATGCAGAGAAAATCCCGGTGGGGCCTGATCGCTTGGAAAGCATGCACAAGGCTTCATTATAAGGTTTCCGGCTCAGTCCTATCTTATTCCCACGAGGGACAGGTGTCCCTCTACCCTTTTCTGAGTGAGAGGTCTCACAAGAACACGTGACCTGAGCTGTCCCCACGAGCTCCCCCCACTCCCTGACCTTCGGGAGTGTGGGGAGGTGCAGGCAGGGGCGGGCAGGGCGCTGTCCTTTCTCCCCTGCCATTGGTGGACAGGTTTGATCTGGGGAATCTGTGAGCCTTGCGCTGTTTCCCACGAACAAAGAGCCAGGCCTCCGCCTTTCCTCCTCCTCAGTGTGCCGAGTGCATGTCCCCACTCTGTACAGGAACTCGAGGGGGTCAGGTGGGGGTGGGTGGGCAGGCTGCGTGGAGGTTGGCCATCCGCGGTGAACCAGGGCTGCAGGCCCGGGATCCCTGGCTGGCTTGTTTCATTTGCCACCTGGCCTGCACGTCCATGATTTTATGATGTCGTCTCTGGAGACGCGATGTCTCCCTGAGGTGGGCGAGGACACGTCTTCCGGTGGCAGATGCGGCCTGAAGCACTTGCAGGGCTGAGGGGTGTGGAGCGGTGAGAGAGGGGAGGCGGCCACGTGGGTGAGTGGGCCCGTGCATCCCTGCCTGGCCGGGCGCTGTCCCAGATCTTCCCACACCGGCTCCTCCTCCGCACTCAGACCCCACTCCTCGACCTCCAGGGAGAAGCACCCCAGCCTCTCTGGTCCCTCACTCTCCCTCCAGCCCCCTGTGTCTTCTCTGCACCCTCACCGCTGCCTGAAGGGCCTTGTTGATGGCTGGCTTCCCTGTGGTTACTCCCCCCAACCCCTCCTCTAGATGCCTGTCCCTTTCTCTCCAACCTGAGAGAACGCTAGCCCCACCCACCCTGGAATCTCAGCGGTGGGTTCACTATGTTAGCGTCAGAGCCCAGAAGATCATCGCCTGGAATGGATCAGGTGCTCAGTCAATATTCGTTGGGTGAACCGACACCCGGGCCCATCAAATGGGCCTCATTTTCCATCTCTCCTGGTTTTTCTGGAAAAGCCAGAAGCCCGCCTTTGCAGTGTCATCTCCCCACGTGAGAGTCGAATAAGACCCACCTGCAGGATTCTTCGTCCTGACAACTTGCCGTCTGAGGCCACCGCCCTCAGCTCCAGCAGACACTGTGTGGAAAGGGGAAGGCTCAGACCTGGGAGGGAAAGAGGGGACAGAGGCCTCTGGGGGGTGCAAAGGGTGCGGACTGCTGCTTCGCTCCCTGACAGGGTCTGGGGAGCTGGCCTGATTTTGGGTAGAGAGGTGAGGCCCCAGCTCCCCCGGGGAATGGGCTCTGAGTCCCCTCTAAGAGTGCATGGAAAGCACGGCGAGGTTCGATTTCAAAAGGCCACGTGGAGGGTGTGAGGCAGTCACCTGCGTGGGCTGCAGAGGCCTCACAAATATTTTGGGTGGCAGCGGCAGCCCCAGGCCCTTTGCACAGCCCCGAGGGGGCCATTTGATGGCGTCTGGCTGTCTGTTCACGGAACACGTATTGATTGAGCCGCTGCAATGACTGGATTGGATTTCTCATTGACGAGGGACAGGGATCTCTGAGTCAGAGTAAAATATGAGTCAATACAGCGACATGACATTTCTCAGGCCACCGAGTCTGTGGACTCATACTCCATCTTTGGTTTCTGTCAAAGCGGGGGAGACAGCTGGGGCGGGGATGGGGAAGTTCTAACACCAAACCTCACCCCAGCACAGGTGCCTCACCCCAGCGGCCCCTGTACTCTCTCGGGTGCTTCCTTGTCCCCTCAGACCCTGCCCTCCCACACGCTCGCCCCACCCAGAGGGAGGGCCCAGCTCGCCCCCAGGCTTGTCCCTGAGGACTCTGCAGTCACAGTGGTGGCCCCGCAGGTTCTGAGAGCAGGGCCAGGGCCTCTACATCAGGGCCCTCTATGGTCCAGGCGGGAGCAGTCAGCGCCCCTTTTCAGCATCCGGGCTGTGTCCCTAGCACCACGGCTCCGGCTCGGGAAGGGGAATTCCCAGGCTCTGTGGGCCCAGCCCATTTTTTTTTGGAAGAGAACAACAAAACCCTTCCTGACCCTTTTCATCTTCTAAGCACCCTTCTCCTCCCACCTTCCTTTTCCTCCCTCCCCCAACCCCCTCCAAGGAATGGCCCGCAGGAAGGAAAGCAGCTGCCTCAAGCTGGTGACAGGGTGCGACTGTGCAGAGAACTTTCCCTGGAGCCAGCAGCCAGTGCTGGTGGAGGGGGAGTCCGCCCCCAGAAGTCAGGTCTGGAAATGGGCTGCCCAGCACGTGGGGATGAGACTGGGGGCCCCTCTCTGTTGAGCGTGCCCCGTGACTGCCTCCGAGGGCCCGAGGCCTCTCGCTATTTATGACACGCGGTCTGCTGTGTTCACCGAAGCAGCTCAGGCGTGTCTGGGCAAGTTGGCCAGTGACCCAGCCAGGGGCTCAGGAGCCTCCTGAAGATCCCCTGTGCGGTGGCAGCAGGAACCGGGCCCCACAGTCTTGGCCCGGTCCCAGGACCCTAGGCTTCTGCGGGGAGGCGTGATGTCAGGTCAGTGCGTCTCGTGCATCTGTCTCAGCCCTGATGCTGCCCCAGGGAGAGGCGCTGTGAGAGGAAGTGGAAAGAATCCAGGGAAATTCCACAAGACGGTGGGCACCAGCGCCTCTGCTTCGGAAGGAAAGCTTTGTGACAGACGGCCTGTGGGGCGGGAGCTGCTCGGCCTTCTCTTGCCATTGAGAATGGAGTGTGTCGCTGGGACAGGGACGACGGCATAGGAAGTGCTTCATGGGGACCCACGGGGCTCAGGACAGGACGGTGGCAGAGAGAGGGGGCGGGGAGAGGGAGGAAGGTGGGAGAGGGAGGGAGAAAGACATCAATGTAAGTAGATTCCCTGAACACAATTAAATGATAGAGATTTCCATCAGGACATTGATCCTTGGACCATTTGGGACCTGTAAGCCGTTGCCTGGCCCATGGAGCTTCTTAAATTTTTTTTGATATTAAAAATGGATATGAATGTCTTGCTTCTTGATCCGATAAGGAGTGAGCATCTGCTCGATGCTGGGCCCTGTGTGGTGGGGCATATGTGACATTTGGTTTCTGGGAGAGCGAGGCTCAGTAGGGGGTGTCAGTGTGTGATGTGGTGAGTACAGTTAAGAAGGTGTAAGCCCTGGCTAGTTTGGCTCAGTGGATAGAGTGTCAGCCTGCGGACTGAAGCATCCAGGGTTCAGTTCAGGTCAAGGGCACATGCCCAGGTGGCAGGCTCCATCCCCAGTAGGGGGCGTGCAGGAGGCAGCCGATCAATGATTCTCTCTCATCATTGATGTTTCTATCTCTCTCCCTCTCCCTTTCTCTCTGAAATCAATAAAAATATATTGTTTTTTAAAAAAGAAGAGATAAGAAAAGTGCCTTGTGGTCCAAGGTAGCACTGATTCGGACGGGAAGTGTGAAGAAAGCTCTTTGGAAAAGTCGGTTGAGTTGCAGCTTGGAGAGGGGCTAGAATTTTGACAAGCAGAGACGCAGGGAGAGGACCTCCCAGGCTGCCCGGTGTTTGAGGAATGTTGATGAGCCGGGTCTTGCTGGCGTGTTCTGGGTGTGTGTCTAGCCCAGGACAGGACTCTCCCAACCTCCGGCGACTGATCGGGACTCCCTCCACAGTTCAGGTGGCCCCACGAGGCGGGGAGATGGCTGGAGTGGTTCCAGGGGCTGGAGGGCCAGAGGGAAAATGAAAGAGGAAGCGTGATCTGAAAGGTCAGTGATGTTCGGAAAGGCCCTGACCGCCCTCGGGGGGCGTTGCCTTCAGGAGGTAATGGGGGCTCTGTACGGAGGCAGGGCAGGGGGGGGGGCATGGACTTGTGAGAAGTCCTCTGGCTGGGCGTGAACACGGGTTGAAAGGTGGTCCGAGGCCTGTGTGTGTGTCTGGTGAGAGTTGGGGAGGGCAGAGCCCCTGCAGAGGCAGTGGGAGAGGATGTGAGGGGACCCATCTGTGAGATGCATGGATGTGTTGAAGGAAGCACCTGATCCTGCAGAAGCTGCTCTGGCTGTCTTGGGAGGTGATGGCGAGTTTACCTGTTTTAACAGTGTGTCTTGCATCCCCTCCCTCCTCCCTCCCCTTCCTCCCCGCCAGTGGAGGCTCATTGATGGCAGAGAACCAGGCTCTCATCTTTGTGCTCCCCTCAGCCTTGAGCTCAGAGCTCTGGCCAGGTGGAGGCAAAGCCATGTAAATGTGTGTGACAACCAGGTAGCCCAGGAGGCTCGGCGTAGCATGCAAATCGCAGGAGGGAGGGTCCGTGGGTTGCGCTGTGGGCATGGTGCCTGGTACCTGAAGTGAAACTAGGTGGAGTCCACATGTGGGGCTGGGAGCTTGTGTGGGAAGTCCCCACTGACACCCATGAGCGGTCACCTCGTGGGGCCACCTGACCTGTCGAGGGAGCCCCGATCAGTCGTCGGAGAGGGGGAGAGGGAGAGGGTCCCGCCCTGGGCTGGACAAGCTCTTTCAATGAGAAGCCAGGTTGCTGGGACTGCTGCTGAGCAGATGGCGGATCCTGGCCAGTCCGGGGGCTGGGAGTCACCACTTCAGGACCCACAGAAGCCCCTAGAGGTCGGTCATTGCTTATAGGTTTCTGGGTCACCCAGACAAACTCACCTGGCAGTGTGAAAAAAGTGGACTAAATATTTTCTTCTTTATATTTGACTTACTACCACCCTTCTCTTTGGAAAGAGTCATACATGCTTGCTGTGGAAATGTGGAAAATAAATATAAATAAAATCCTATATAATAAAAGGGTAATATGCAAATAGGCCGAAAGGCAGAATAACTGAACAACCAATCAAAGCATAATATGCTAGTGAAACGCTCAACTACTCACTATGGTGGGCACTGACCACCAGGGGGCAGACACTCCAACTGGTAGGTTAGCTTGCTGTTAGCCGATCAGGACTGAGTGAGATGGGGATGCCCTGGAACCTTCCTGTGGTCCCTCCCAAGCTTGATCAGGCACCGGTGGGGTCCCTCAGCCAGGCCTGTACCCTCCCGCAATCCCAGACCACCTGGGGGATGTGGGAGACCTGGTTTCAGCCTGACCCCACAGGCCACTCCCCTTGGGAGGGTGCCAGATGCAGGGTTCGGGCAGCATGAGCCTCTCCCCATAGGGACTGATTGGGCGAAAGCCCGCGGCAGGCACAGTGGGGCCGGGATGAGCGGGAGCAGCAGGGAGGAGCTGCACGTGGCGTTGGACTGCTTGTTTGGGCTCGATCCCTGCAGGCCACCCAGAGGGACCCCATCCTGCATGAATTCATGCACTGGGCCTCTAGTATCTATATGAGCACTCATTGTCCTACCAGTAAAGAGAGCCAGTGCTGAGTTTTCATGTTGTGAGGCGGTATGTCCTTACCGTGTGTGTAAGATAAATACCACAAACCTAGTCATTACCAGATCAGATAAGGGGTGGGAAAGTAGGCTTACGGTTGTAATACAAGTGAATCATGCAGTAGTCAGTGAATAATAATACAAAGAGAAACTGCTTTGCAGACTCCCAACAGTAAACCCCCATGCCCACTCCGTACACGGCGCCATTTCTTTCCTCAGTCACTGGGGTCCTCAACTGTCCTTGTTTGCAGGACGTTCAGGATCTTACTTTGAGCCCCTTCTCTCTCTCGTTGTCCGTGAACACCGGGGTGGCTCACTCAGCCCAAAGGGGTGCCACGACCAGGGGTGTCAAACACCAGGGGTGCCACGACCAGCCCTAGATGGGCCCATGACATGGTTTCCCTTTGCTGCCACGTGGCGTCACCGTTGAAAACTTTGTCAACACTGACGCCTTCACTGACCCAGACTCCTTGCTACTACGGAGGAAGCCTGGGTGGGGACGGCAAGGTCCCAGGTCTCTGAGCTCCCATTCCATCTCAAGCATTGTTCCCCGAGACGGAGGCCCAGCTGCTGGTGCGTGGGTTTTTTACTTCCTGCAGAACAAATTTCACCGCGGGAGTCCAGGTGAATTTTAGGGACTGTGCATTAAAGCTGGGGACAGGGAAGCGAGGGAGGGCCTCGGACGGAGGGAGCGACAGGAGAGGGATGCAGTGGGGAAAAGAGCTGAGGCTGGGCTGCTCTGGCTCTCTAAGAAATCAGAGAAAAGAGGGCCTTGGGGACAGGATCAGGGGTTAGCCTGGCAGGAGCTGCCACTGCCCATTGCTCCCTGGTTGCAAGCCTGGTGGGGTCCCTTAGAGTTGAGGAGATGCATGCCTGTGGGGGAAAGGGAGGCACGAGGTTGGGGGAGAGAGGTGAGGTGTGGGTGTGCTCCTGGGAGAGAGAGCGTGTGTCGGGATTTTGTTTTGAGGGGTTTAAAGTCTGGGAGTTTAGGGGAGGTCTTAGGGGAGAATATTCACCAGCGTTGTGCTGATGTATCTAAATGAGGTTTATTCTCCGAATTGCATCTGTCCTGGGGTGTGGCTGGCAAATGGCTCTAATCAGACTTCTGCTATCTGTCTCCCTAAGTAGGTGATTTAAGCTATTTACCCTCTGGCGGGGGAGAGGTGCTCGCCATTGGCTCTAAGTGTCCGTGGCTTAGGGAAGGAAGGATTTACTAGGTGGCTGCAAACTGCTGTTGAACATCTGTCTCCGTTTCCCCATTCCTCGAGTGTGTACTGGCCTGTCTCCACGGCAGCAGTGTGAAGAGCATCGGCATCCACCTTGGAAAACCTGGAGGAGCTCTTAGGCTTCTCTAACATGGATGTTTCACAGGGCGAGGCCGACCCAGGAAGCTGGGAGGGGGCGTTTCTGGTGACGGACATAAAGAACTGACTGACCTTAAATGGTCACTTCTCTTACAGTTCAAGTAAGTTGCTAAGGGAAGTAAAGCTTGCTGTGGCGACTGGCATTCAGAACCAGGGTGGTTGTGAGTCGAAAGTCTTCGCTTTCTGACACCATCCTGTGCTTCCTGTCAGTGCTGTGCATTGGCTGCTAAGTCCTCTTAGACTATTAGAGCTAAGTGGAAAACTGGGTGGCAGCTGGCTGCCAAGTCAAAGAGGGCTTCACCCCAGGTCACCCGGGCCAGGCAGGGCATTCTCGGGGCTGGCTGAGGATTGCCCAAGTACATTTTTTTCTTGGTTATTTTTGAGGTCAAGCCTCCAGGGATTGGCAGGCTCTACAGTCCTTCCCTGTCCCAGCTATTTTAAAATCTTGTTTATATGCTAATGGTACTCCACCCTCAGCCGGCCTTCTATCATCTGTCAAGCAAATAGTGGCTGTAATGAGAAAAGAAACCAGAAATGCAAATGAAGGGAAACAGAAGAGTGAGCAGGAACCAGCTTAGCAGAAACGTATAAATTCCTGCTCGGAGACACATTGTCTCATAGCTACACTCACACCTTTATTTTTTATTTGTTCTGGCATAGGAAGGTTTCTTGCATTAGTAATGAGGCTGTTCATGCTTTATAGAGCTTGGAACTCCTCCCTCCATTGATGGAGGGCTCCTAGGCTTATTGAAACACTAGAGGCCTGGTGCATGGATTCGTGTACTGGTGGAATCTCTTGGCCTGGCCTGTGGGGATTGGCCTAAAACTGGCTCCCTGACCACCCCCCAAGGCGTCCCGGATTGTAAGAGGGTGCAGGTCACATCGGCCGACTGGACAGCTTAGGCTTTTATATAGAGAAATATACTGAGTTTGAATTAGACCAGTGGTCGGCAAATTGCAGCTCGTGAACCAAGGCTTGCCACTTTGTTGACTAATGAGTTTGTCGACCACTGTGTTAGACTATCCTCTACTCCAAGGACCTGAGCATTCTTTGGGGGTGTTGGTGACAATTGGGACCCTTCCATTGTTAATGTACACTTCTCTATGCTCAAAGCTGCTTCAGAAGACCTTCAACCTCCTTTTTTAACACATCTGGATCTCCCCAAAGTCTTGACTTCTGCACTCCACACCTTAGTTCTTTGTTCTGCATCCATGCAGCATCCTCCTGGGAAAAAGGTTGCCGTTCTGACTCTCACTCCACCTCCAGACCTTCAACCTTCAGGTAGAAACTCTTTTTCTTTCCAGGTCAGGTTCTTTTCCTCCTGGTCACTGGGCATCTGCCTATTTTCTAGTGAGTTCCCTTTCTTCACTGTGTCCATTTATTTTAGACACAGTGCGAGGGTATTTTACCATTTGTAAGACAACCCATTCAGCGATCCAGGCTCCAAACTCTTAGACTTCATTAACTCCAATGTCCTTTATCTGTTTCCTTTTCAACCAACCTCGGTTGGGCAACACTCCAGTATCCTCCTCTCTGTCCACACTGTCCTGTCCCCAAATGTCTCTCCCATAACTCTGACCTCCTAGGCACTTCCTGTCCCTCAATCACATCATTTTCTCGCAGCTGTCTGATTTTTTCTCGATCCCACGGGTTATAGAGCAATTGGAACTACACTTTCACAAGCCTCTTCAGTTCCTTTCCATCCTTTATCCTTCTGTCATATTACTCATAAAACCCCAACCTGGAACAAAAGGTATTATTATCTTCTACTTCCTTTGTACTTGCACTAGAATAGGGGAATAGCCTGGAAAAATAGTCACACGTTGGTTGGCATGTGGAAAAATTCATGATCTCCCAGCTCAGCTTGTCCCTTAACACGGCCTCTCAATCTTTTGTCTTTAGTCAACCCTTCCTCTCCTTTCCTTCACCGACTTTCAAATCATATGTTTCTGTAAGGAAATGAAGCATCACTTCTACTGCTAGGTACAAACTTTTCCACATATGTCCCTATAGTGGCAGACACTGTGGTCACCTACCCAACAGCCATCCCCACCCATTCTTTCTTGACAATGGAGCCCAGATTTGGTCGAGGTACTTGATGGCCACGCTCTCAGGGAGGCTGGACTCTTGCTGAGCCCCTTGCATGAATCACATTTAGTCTAACCCACTTTTGAGTATGTCATTCCTTTGTCAGGCCTCTGGGCTGACCTTCAGATCCTTCCGCTGACTTGCTGGAAATCTTCACCAAGATGCCACTCAGCCCCCTGTAGCCTATCAAACCCTCTCCCTCCTTGTATTCTCTAGCTCCACTGGTGGCCCCTCCAATTACTAATCACTTAAGTAAGACACTTGAGGGCCATCCTGAATATTTTACTCTCTTCCTTCTCCTTATTCAATCTCCCACAAACTATGGTTGGTTTTGCCTCCCACATAGCTCTCAACACTATTCCTGCCTCTTCATCCCCATAGCCATGCCCCCAGTTCAGGCCTCCATCACCTCTCTCCTACCTACAACAGTGACCTCCTAATGGCTTTCCCTACCTTCATTGTTTATCTCCTTCAACCTGTCCAGAGAATTGCATCTTCATAGTTAAGTCTGACTGTGATATGCCCGGATTTGAATTCTGTGCATGGCTCCCAAGCCTGTATTTACAGGGTGAAGTGCAGACAAAGTTCTTCATGAGCGACCCCTGCTGGTTTCTCCAGGCTTATCTCCTGGCATTTGCCCCCATATGTTATTCTTCAGCAATAAAACGTTCATTTTGTCCCCTATGCACGCCATGTTACTTCTACACACACACACACACATACACACACACACACACACACACACACACACACACACACACACGGTGCCTAGCTAACTCTCTAAGTTGGATGCCATTTCGTAATTCTCCCTCAAGACTCTGCCCTTTTACCTCTACTGTGGGCCACACTGCTTTGTCATTTTCTGCTTTCTGAATGTCCAGCGCCGTTTCATTGATAATCTGGGCTGCCAGTGACCAGTCCCCTGGACCATCGTACAGATTCCTTAATACTCGCTGAATGAATGAACAGCATATCCTCTGGGGCAGCGGTCGCCAACCAGTGGTCTGTAAGGTCCGAAAAGTTGGCAACCGCCACTCTAGGGAGTTCTGTCTGTGTGGACGGGGCCCCTGTAGCTTCAACTCCAGACTTGAAGGATGAACTCACAACAGCGCCTGATCCCTCTGCGGCCCCTTGTCACTGCTCCCACCTTTCCCATCCTGTCGTGATTCTCTAATTGTTTTGTTACCCCTCTAGTATTAGGATAATAAGAGAATTTCTCAACGGATCCACAGGCAGGAAATAGTGAAAGCAGCTTGTGATTCTGGGATTACTTGCATACAATTAACACGGACATAAATACGCTGTTATGTTCGTTTCCAGGCTGCCAGGGCGGATGCTGCTTGCTGAGTTTGTCTTTCCTCTGCCGCCTCTGCTCCCACTTCATTGCTGGATGAGAGTGATCTCTCCTCAGGAGAAGGACATTCTTCGACCTGCAGGAGGCAGAGACCCTGCAAACGTGGCTTCTTCCTGGATTTTATGGAGAATGGCATTGGGCTGGGAGTCTTTTCTGGTTTAGAAATGCTTTTTAAATGCTCTCACCCCACCCCTTTTGTCCCTCCCCATCACCCCTAATACCAACCTAGGAGGCCCTCTACCCTCCTGAACCTGTAAAAATTCCAGAGCGGGGTGAGTCCTGGGCAAACGGTGGAGCGCATGGATTTAGATGCATTTGTTTCCTGCCCCCCCTCTGGCCCTGCAACTGAAAGCGAAGGAGGGTCCTTCCATCAGCCAATTAGTGGCAGAACCTCAGAGAGAGGCAGGCAGACGTTTTGCCGGTTAATGCCTTCAGACCCCATTGCAGAAGCCATTGCCTGCTTGACCTGTTAGTCGCGCTGGGGAGACATCTGCCTCTGCGCAGTAAGGTTTAAGACTCTTCCACCTTCCTTCCTATTCCTCAGCTTCTTTTAACCACTGGGAGTTCTCAAAGCAAACTGCGTGAGGAGTGCTGACACTGATAAAATGATAGGCTTTTCTTTGTTGCACAGGAGGTCCTAATGCAGGCTGTGGCTGAGGTCGAGACAATTCTAGACGGGAAGTGCCCTGTGTGAGGGCCAGGAGGACAGCAGGGATACATGCTAATAAGTGGCAGACTCTGTTCTTCCCCTGGTCACCTGCTGCAGAGACAGGAATCATAGCCACATCTTTCCAGACCAGGGAGGCCGCAGGGTCACGCGGCGGCTCCGGTGCGTGCTGACACACGCCCGGTCAGACGGCCTGATGTGACTAGCAGCTGCCGAGTGGTCATTCCCTGCTGTTAGGGCACAGACATGGAAAAATCCCAGAATTGTACTGCCCTGGAGTCTGGGACTCCCAGACCCGCTTCCCTTGGCTGCTTGGTACCAAGTAAGAGTTGGAAAATTCTGGGGCCGTGTCCTGGGCAGAGGCAGGGGGTAGTAGTCGGCGTTATAGGTAGCTGAGAATGTGCATTTCAGGAGGGGCACCGGGGAATGGGGTGGGAGGTCTGAAGGACACATCCCCCTTCCGCATCCTTCCTTCCTTGCCCGCAGATCCCAGAAATGTCAGAGCTGCAAATGGTGGCAGTATATTTTGTCTAAGAAAACATTATTCTGCTTTTGATTGTAGGTAGTTATCCTTCAAATAGTATAATCTTGTAAAAATGTTCAAAATATAGATGAGCCATAAAGTGTCTGCTGCCCAATTCTTCATGGAGGAGACCCATAAATTTTAAAATTCTCAAACTCCCTAATTCATATTATGAAGCAATCATAATTTTAATCTCAAGATCTTCCTCAAGAACCGAAATACAAAGGAGAATTTAGATCAGTTGAATCAGAGATTGGCATTTGAATCAGAGATTGGCACACCTCTTCCTCTCCCCCGTCCCCGCCCCTTCCCTTCCCCCTTCTCCCCTGGTCTCAGGAATCAGAGGTCATGGACACTCTGGAAGCAGAGGAAAAGGAGGGTCTAAAGCCAGGAGAACTGGTTCAAATTATTTTAAAGAGAGAGGTGGGGTCCGAAGTCAGTTCCCCGTCTGTGTAAGAAGATGGGGCCCACTTCCACTCTGGCAGACGAGAGGGTCATCCCGTGGAGGGGATACAAGCTGATGCTCTGGAAGGTGAATGAATAAGCATGATAGGGGGCTGCTGGTTTTGCCCACCAGGAAGTGGTGGTGATTTCAGGTGGAACAGTGTTATTGGAGTAAGTGGTATTCGGAAGCCAGATTGCAGTGTACGTAGGCCCAGGAAGCAGTCAGCTGAAACCAGTTATTTATTTTTAATATGTGGGTTTTTTTAAAATTTATTTTAGAGAGGAAGGGAGCACGAGAGAAAAACATCCATGGGGGAGAGTCACTGATGGGCTGCCTTGTGCACACCCCACACTGGGGATTGAGCTCGCAACCCAGGCATGTGCTCCGATTGAACTATGACCTCCCGGTTCATGGGTGGATGCTCAACCACTGAGCCACGCCAGCTGGTGAACCCAGTTATTTTTCTTTTTTTTTTAAAAAATATATTTTATTGATTTTTTACAGAGAGGAAGGGAGAGGGATAGAGAGCTAGAAACATCGATGAGAGAGAAATATCAATCAGCTGCCTCCTGCATACCCCTACTGGGGATGTCCCCGTAACCAAGGTACGTGCCCTTGACCGGAATCAAACCTGGGACCTTTCAGTCCGCAGGCTGATGCTCTATCCACGGAGCCAAACCGGTTTTGGTACGAACCCAGTTATTTCTTAATGTCCACCTCTCCAACTCAAGGCGGACTCCACTCAGGCTCCCAGCCCATCTCCTGGGAGGGAACGGTGTTTCCAGCCAGGAGAGCTCTTAGACACCCGACATTGGGTTTCTGCCACGACTGTGTGAGACCATCACTGGGGATTCATGGGCCCAGGCCAGCCCGATCGCTGCGTTCCTTGGTTAGTTATTTTTATGTTTTTAATGTGAAACATTCAGTGGGATGAAGCGCTGAGGCCGGCCGGGAAAGTGGCCGTTAAATTGCCCTGTCCTTCACGCAGTTTCTCCGTGTGGATGGAGAACTTCGCACCTGGGAAAAGTAAAGCTTTCCTGTACAGTGAAAGGGCCGTGCCCACTTGTCACTGGAACCTCTGGGGGCCCAGTGTTGCTGCGCCAAACCCCCATCATTCACTCATCCCATAGTCACCACGGTCATGGGCGCTCCCGGGAGCAGGGCCCTGGCTGGGTGAGCGCCATCCCAGGCACTGAGCGGTCCTGGTTTGATTCCCTGTCGGGGCACACACCTGGGTTGCAAGCTCAGTCCCCAGTAAGGGGCATGCAGGGGGCAGCCGATGGATGTCATTTTCTCTCCCTCCCCCTCTCCCTCTAAAGATCAATTAAAAAATGTTCTAGAAAAACAAGGAGCAGATAAGGAATGGGCTCTCAAGAAGCTTACCAGAGAAGCAAAGGGGTGTTTGTGTGTCCAAATAGCCCCAGCAAGAGGTACAAAGACAGAGGAATCTGATTCTATGGCGTCTTCTCTCTGAAATCTCTGTGCCTGGGGCACGAAGAGGAGGTGGGGTCATGGCATTGCGCCTCGTGCGACCTGAGTGTGACCTTAGCCTTTCCAGGGCTGTGTGGGCTGCATACGGCCAACCCATGGAGCTCCTTCGGCCCACGCGAGGGGAGGGTGCAGAAGTTCCATCGGAAGCTTGTGTTGGGAGTTCCTGGCGGTCGCCCTTCCCTGTAAAGGGATCGTGAATGTGGAGTGGGAGTAAAACGATACTCCTACCTGTTATGTATGCAAAGGGGTGCATGAAAATGTAAACGAGGAATCTCAGCCCCTCTGATTGGAAGGTCCAGACCTTTCTGTGGCATAGCCAGATGGGTGCTATGAAACCCAGTCAGGTTTACAGGAACGCCCCAAATCTCAGGGCGCAGAGCCCACGCACCCTCACCAGGCAGGAAGTCCTCTTGCTTCCTCTCCCACATAGTTTTGGGCTCTTCCACCAAGATCGTTTGTGCATCTCAAATGTTCCCTTGGCCTCCTGGCGTCTCCCTCAGGAGCACAGTTGGGGCCAGTGGCTCTCACAGCTGTAATCAGAGCCTCGACTGGCAGCTCTGCCATCTTGTCTCTGCCCTTGGTTGGGTACAGATGTCTGCCAACTAGGGACAATCTGTGTGTGTCCCGATGGCCTATTGGTTGGGGAATGCTGATGGCTGAGCCTGCTCGCTGTGTCTTCACAGACGCTGAGGAAAGAAAGAAAACTTGATTTTCCTCAAAGAAAGAAACTCAGGTTTGGCATACAAATGGACATAGAGTGTCCGCTGTGCTCCCAGTTATGCCTGGAGTGGAAAGAGCAGAGATCGAAGGAGACTTAACTCAGAGGAAAGAAAAATATTGGCTCCTCTGGGGAGCACAGACCAGTTGGCCAGTTGCTTAGGCTTTTATATATATAGATATACTGAACAAATTTCACAGCAGAGCTGCTGGTCAAGACTCTGATTACAGCCGCGAGGGTGTTAAAGGAAAAAACACCTCTTTCACTTGATTATCTGTTTTTACCTGCTGAGTTGGGCCCCAGGAAATTGGATGCTGGCTTAGCACTGTATCCCTTTGGTGCCAAGAAAGGCATCGCCATGAATCTCCACTTGGACTTATATTCAATGGGCATGGGGACTTGCTGGCGTTTTCCCTGCTGCATGGGGAATGTGGAAGAGCAGCACTATCAGTATTTGTAGATTTAATAAAACCTGGCCCCTTAGAGCTTTGCTGGGCCTCACTGACAGAGGCTGAGCCTCGAGTCCCCAGCAGCCTGCACTTCTAGTTTGGTATGTAGCTGCGCCTGAAGACAGTTACCATCATATCCCTCCATGTTCCCTTCAGCCCCAGGGCTCTGCCTCGTCCCGGTTAGCAGGGATTCACTCTGAACGATCGCCTTGCTGCAAACGTGCACGGTCAGAAAACGCATAGCTCCGTTTCTGGTGATGCATTGTCTGTGTACCCGAAGCAGACTTTGTGCTAATAACAATAAAAAATGCAAGTGAATGTGTATTTTATAGAATCTCCTTAAAAGCATTGAAGAATGGGTAAAAGACAGCAGCAGGGGTTTATCAGTCCATCATCTAAGGGAAAGCAGGAAGCAAGAGGAGAAAGCACGGTTTTTACCCCGAGAGCTGGTGCTGAATCCGATGAACTTGAACTTCCATTTTCATAGTTTTTTAGGACAAGGTGTGCGTGTGTGTATGTGTGTGTTTGTGTGTGTGTGTGTGTGTGTGTGTGAGAGAGAGAGAGAGAGAGAGAGAGAGAGAGAGAGAGAGAAGTTCAGTGCCTGTTCCCAAATCCTGGAACCACAGGGGCCACAGACCAGGTGTAAATACCATTCCACACTAAACCCCACTGCACCTTCCACACACAGGAAATGTCAAGACAAGTTGCCCAAGTACCAGCCAAAACAAAGTTAATAAAAAACCCAACCCAAAACCCCAAATCAACTCTTCCTGGTGATGAAAATCTGAAGCTGACCTTTGTGTGGAAGTAAAAGTCAAATTTATGTGACCTGAGTGGCCCCCACACCGGCAAGCCTCCTGTCTTCCACAGCATCCGCGCAGTCACAGGCGAATCGATGAGCTTGTGGGCAGGGTAAATCACTTCGCAGACCCCTTAAGTGTCTGGCAGTAAATCTAAGGAAAGATGCATAAAACCCCTCCGAAGAAAATGAGAGTCCTTTGTTGGGAGACATCACAGACTACATAATAAGTTCAGAGGTACTTTGTGTTTATTGACTAAAGGATTCAAGATTGTGGAGAGGCCCATTCTTCCCAATGATGAGAGTCAACGCCATTCCAATAAAAACTCCATTTTACTCGGTAGAACTTGACAAGCTGATAGTAACATTTATCTTGAAGTGTAAAGAGTCAAGCATAGCCAAACTCTCTCAAGAGAGTTGAAGAAAAAGGACAAAGTCGCTGAAACTGGTTTGGCTCAGTGGATAGAGTATCGGTCTGTGGACTGAAAAATCCCGGGTTCGATTCCAGACAAGGGCATGTACCTTGGTTGCGGGCACGTATCTTGGTTGCGGGCACATCCCCAGTAGGGGGCGTGCAGGAGGTGGCTGATTGATGTCTCTCTCTCATTGATGTTTCTAACTCTCTATCCCTCTCCCTTCCTCTCTGTAAAAAAATAAATAAAATATATTAAAAAAAAAAAAGAAAAAGAAAAGAAAAGGACAAAGTCAGAGTCTTTCCCTACAGATATCAAGAGTTCTTTTAAAGCCACAGTTAACGGAGAGAATGTGGTCCTAGGTCTGGGCGTGACCGGAAGGCCCTGGTAGGAAGATGGCCTCGCAGTGAGGAAGGACAGACTTTTAATAAACGGTGCCGGGGAAGGTTATTTTTCATAGGGGAAAACTATAAACATGTCCCTGTCTCACACCATAGATGGAACCATATAGAGCTGTCATTTTGTAGTTTAAAAACAGTCCGTTGTAGGCAACTACGTATAATTTTATTGAGTAAAAAATAAATAAATAAATAAATCCAGGGGGATTCAAAAACCTAAATGTAAAAAATAAAACCACAAGTAACACAGGAGAGCATTTTAAGTCTGAGGATCAGAAAACGACCGGCAGACACAAACCATCCAGGGAAGATGGGTAAATTTGATTACATAGAAACCAGAAACTCTCTCTGTCCAAGACACCATCAACAGAATGGAGACCAGCCATGGAGCACAATGAGGTATTTTAAACCACAAAACTGACAACTGCGTCCCATCGAGGATATATAACAGTAACCCCTAATGTCAATGAGAAAATGACCAGTAGAAAATCCACTCAAGGAGTTGTACAGACCTTCCAAATTGACATAGTTCCTCATGCAGAATTTTAAGTTCACATCTTTTACCGTCGCCACCGACCTCTTCCGACACGTCCTGGCCTGTGGGAAAGCTGTCCAGCGTCGCGTGGCGGACACGATTTTTTCAAAATTCTGATTGTCTTTGGAGAGCTCCAGCGTCATCACTAGCTGTGAGCACTGGCGACTGTTGTCCTCGGAGCGATGGGCTCACCGGGCTTGCTGTCGGGGAAACGTCTGCCGACGCCCACGTGGAGAAGCCACAGCGTCGGTCACTGTTCCTCCAGGAACAAATGAACAAGAGCCACGAGGTCAGCTGGAGACCCAGCCACGCAGTCCCTTCCCTCCAGACGGAGACGGCGCTTGAGTGCGTCTTCTCCCGGTTGGTTAGCCGCAGCGAATTACATGGACAGGCCAGCACTCTTCTACTTTTTCGTCAAGTGAAGCTGGCGCTTTTATTATATTGTTACTGCGAGTGAAGAAGACGGCCGTGCGTCCAGTTTGCAGCCATTGACTGGGCACAGGCTCGGCGCCTGCAGCGTGGCCCTCAGTGCGAGGGTCCGTGCACCAAGAAGCTAACGGCTACTTCGTAGTCTCATAAGAGAGCCTGGAGCTTGAGGGGCTCCCGGAAAGGGCTCGCAGACCTCTGGGTACCCGTGGGCCACAGCTTGACCACTGGGGCCCTAGACGGGGTTTCCCCCGTGGCAACAGCAAGGCAGGTGTGGACACACCTGGAACCCAGGTGTGATTTGTCTTTTCCCTCAGGGTCCTGCAGGCCCATCCGGCTGGGCTGGTGGCCAGGGACGTGTTGGTGGGGGATAGGACGGAACTCCTTTGGCATTATCCATCTGACTTCACGGAGGACGTGGATTTGGGGATGGATATGTTGATGTCAAAGGTGAAAAGAGGTCATTTCAACCTTTCTTAATATATTTTTCCCAGAAATGGACGTTAATACTAGGTTATTTTTAGACTGCATCAAAAGTTTCCTGGGGTCTACATGTTATGAACCTACTTACCATATTTTAGTGGTTAGGGTTCTTTTAGTATCAAATAACAAACAAACAAAGAAAAAAAAAACCCACTGTCTTCAACAAAAAAGGAGATTCATAAGTGCAGGTCAGTCTGGGCTCAGCAACTTAAAGGACCAGAACCCAGTTTCTTTCCGTGTCTGTGCTTGGCCCCCTGTGATGTCAGCTGCATTCTGATTCTGGCCTTTTTCACGGAGAGAAAAGGGGTGCACGATCCGAGTTTTATCCACGTACCACGCAGCTCAGAGGCAGTGGCCTGTCATGTCAGGAGCCACCACATAGCGTGGGCTCTCCTCTTTGGGGACGGAATAGGGACTTGTGCTCACCCAGAACCAGTAACTGAGGCTGGAATAGGACCGAACCGCTGTGCTCTGTCCTGGGAGCAGGGTGATTCCCACTCCCCCCCCCCCCCGGGGACATTTTGGTTGTCATAACTGTGTGTGTGTGTGTGTGTGTATGTGTGTGTGTGTGCTCACACTGGCATCTGATGGACAGAACATGAGCTCAGCAGAGAGCCTGGATCTTGGGAGAGGAACGAGCGGTCCTGGAGATCCCAGCGTGAGTGCCGGGCAGACCTGTGGGGGAGGCACTCCCTGGCTGCTCCTGTGGCTCCGGATCAGGAAGGAGACTCTGGAGAAAAAGATCCCGATGGGAGGCAGGGCATCCGTGGCACCGAGATGGGAATCCCCAGCCCCCCTTGCTGTGAGCTGCGTGGCCCCACCCACGCCTGCAGGAAGGGCCCCCCATGGGTTGCTCAAGAGCCTGAACCAGACCGGTCCCCTCTGAGCAAGAGAAGCGAACCTGAGGGCTGTTGCTGCCCGTCACCCTGGATGTGGAACCCCCTCCCCTCCTCCCACCCGATCCCAGTGGCCTTCACAGCTCACTGAGCGGGACACAGGTCTGGAAAGGTGACTGCACTTTCTAAGCACAGAACTAGGCCTCTGGCCCAACAGGCAGGGCTGGGACTACAGGAAAGAAAAAGCAACATGGTGGCTTTTCTCTGAAAAAGCCGGAGGAAATCATGGTGTTGCACCCCCTCCCTGTGCACACCCCCCCTCCCTGCACACCTGGTCCCCCCACCCCTCATGCCGGAAGAGCTAGCGTGGAGGGTGAGTGGGGGTGAGAGTGGGGTCAGGGGAAGGTTGAGGTAGACGTACTTCTTAGCCACTTCCTGAGGCTGCAGGGCATTTCTTTCATGGACAGCTTTCTATTTTCCGTTGGCTTCATCTCTATCCTGTGGCACAGTTTAAGTTTTCTCTGGCCCCGAGGTCTGCTCCCCCGCATCACAGGGCCCTTAGGCATGTGCCTTTGGTGTCCACATCCTCCTGGGAGCGTGGACAGCGACCCTGGCTGCCTTGTTAGAATTTTGGGACAAAGCCTTCCCTTCCTCCTGTCCTCGGTTCCTGTTTCACCCTCATTTCTCTTCTTCGTAAGAAGCCTCCGGGCCAGAGGCGATGGGGAGGGGTTTGGGGATCTTAAACCATCGGCCCCATTAATTGCTGTCCTTCGCGGGCAGCAGCAGAGCCTCGGTCTACTTCACAGGCGACCCTGGTTTGGAACGTAATGGGTTCCCAGGGAGCCCTGACTGTGCGACTTCCTGGGCTCCCGGGTTTTATGCGCGGAGGAAAAGCCATCCCTAGATTTCCAGGAATGCCCCTCAAAGTGTGTACACAGAACAGCGGCTCTCCGCTCGGGCCCTGCTGCTCACTGGGGGCGCCCTGCACCTGGACGCACCACCTCGTAAATTCCAGTCCGACCTTGGCATCTAATCTCACGCCCGGAGTGAGCCCAACGGAATGAAACTGAGAACACGGGCCGCTCTTCCGACATCGATGCGTTTTTAGGCGCTGTTGCCCTTTAAGGCCTTAAAGAAGAACCTCGATCACCACTAAGCACTCAGTCATCTCTTGTGGACATAAATCCAATAGGAAAGCTATCACCGTGCTCCACGTGGGGGGCTGTTTTGTCTTTTGGACCGAAAGGGGCTGGAGGGTGCGTCTTAAAATGCGGCTTTCATGGAGCCCGAATCGAAGCTGCCGTCTCCTGGTGATAAACCTCAGAGCAGCGACTGGGGCCATGTTGCTCATGAGGGCACATGGCGTTCGTCAGGGTCGGCGGATGTTGGTTTGAGACAGCGTGGGGGAGGGGGTGGTCCCGCTGGCATTTGGTGGGCAGAGGCCGGGGTGCTGCTGAGTATTTTCCGACGCACAGGATGGTTTCCTGCCCCAGAGAAGGATGGACCGGAATGTCAGCGGCGCTGGTGTATTGCAGCCCCGCCCCCGGCAAGCGTGGCATTTCCAATCGGGCTAAAGCTCAGCTGGTTTCTTTGGGAAAACTAAAGGGGTGTGTGTGGGGGGTATGTGTGAAAGCTGGATTTCCAGGAATGTCCCTCTAAATACGTACAGTACATGGCATATGACGCGGTGGGGAGGGGGTGGGGGCGGTTAGGGCAGGAGGGCAGGCGGCTCCTCGGCTCGCGTTACTCCTCCCTCGTCGGTGACTCTGGTCACGCAGTCGGCGAGCTGCGCTCATGGAGATGCGGGCTGTCCCTGCTGACGGTTGTTGCAGCGGAGCTTTGGGTGTAAATACGCATTTTGGTGAGTGCTCTGAGGGTTTTATGCACGCAAGGAAAGTTATAAAAAAGTGAGCCTGGCCCACAAATCACGCCAGGTACTGCGTGCGCACAGACATAATTCACACCTCCCCTCGCAGCCCTCACCGCTTTCCTTGGCTCTTTAAATTTCCTGCACAGCCAGCATATTGAATTTTCATAATTGCTACTGCATTTCTGGTAATTTATACTCACTTCCCAGAAACCTCTAAAGAGCTTATTGTTTGTTGCGAAGAGCAGGCCCAGAACGTTCACACAAGAGATGAATGAGTGCTTAGTAGTGGTGATCGCGGTTCTGTTTTAAGGTCTTAAAGGGCAAAAGCACCTAAAAATTCCAGGACAGCTCTTTTCTGATGCACTCTCCCCCCTCCCTGCCCCCCAGGAAGATTCTGTGGCGCTTAAGCCTCTGAGAAAGGTTTCTGTTAGCATCTTGGATTCAAGAATCGCCTTAATTGTCACTTTTCTTAGCATTTGAAGTGTTTGAGATGTGTCTGAGTTAAAAACACATTGTCAATATTGAAATGACAACCCGCGTCCTAATTAACTGAATTCTGTCACTGTGTATCGCTTTCCAGTTCCCTGTGAACACACAAACGGAAACGGGGAGAATTGATTCTCTTTGCTCTTAAAACCACTGAAGCGAAGGCCTTGACCGGCAGGTGTGTGGGACGTCCAGGCTGGGGAGTGGGGAGCTCTGTGCAAACGGATGGGAACGGCAGGGGGCAAACAGAGATGGCAGGGGACCAGGCCTTTCATCCCTGCTCATCCGGAGGCAGCCCCGGGTCCGGATGTGCTCACTGAACGCGGACGGTGCAAGAGGGAGGAGGGAGCAGAGAGGCCTGGTGTGTGCATGTACACACGCATGCTCTCTCACACTTCCTCGAGAGCCCGGGCAGCGGAGCATCTCACACATGCCGCATGGGTGGGAACACAGGCTCCAGCGCCCTTACGGCCATGAGCAGCCTTCACCCTTACTGCCATGAGCAGCCTTCGGGCTGGCTGGCAGGGAGGTCCCTGCCGGGCCGAGTCCCAGGACGCTGGGGTCTCTGCAGGAGAGGATGCAGCTGCGGCAGGCCGGTGCTTGGTAATTTGCTCAACACCCGTGCTGCTCACGTTTCTCTTGCTTAATAACCCACTCTTCACTGCGCCCGTGGCGGCTCCCAGTGCCCACCACACGGCACCACTTCGGTCCGCGTTCAGATGGTTGTAAAGGCGCCCGGAGGCCTTCAGCAAGGGGTGAAAGACACTCACTGAAGTCAGAATTGGAGGCGAGCAAGCAGCCCCCGCAGGAGTAAACCCAATTTGGACATGCCTGTCGGCGCTCCTTTCTCCCTCCAGCCCCCTCCCGCAGTGACAGGCAGGCTGTGAGGCTGGACGGTTTGTCTGCTGGGACGGCGCTCATTCCTCCGGGAACAGTCCCGAGGACGGGAAGGGCGGCTGGTTTCAAAGGCCTCTCTTGTCTGAGGGTCCAGAGATGGGGCTCTGGGAAATGAGTCCCCGGGGCGGGTGGGCAGCGCTCTGCCCCGCGCGTGGTGGCACCTCTGGGAGATTGTCACTGTGGCTGGGAGCCGGGATTTTGCCGGTTTCCAGGGTTGAGAAGAGGCCTGCTGGTGCCTCCAAAGGTCTGGGAGGAATACATCGTGTGTGTGTGTGTGTGTGTGTGTGTGTGTGTGTTTATTTCCAAGTTTGGGTTTCTGTCCTTTACAAAGTCCTCTCTCCGTTGGACATGGGGACATGGAGAAGGCTCTCCCCCACTTGGCTGGGGGAGTCTCCATGTTCAGTCTGTCCCTGCCCTTCTCGGGGAGCTGTCATTAGAGCGAGCCCCTCAGGGGTCCCCGGGGTCTTGGCCCTGCTCCCACAGGGTGCGTCCTCTGCCTCGGACTCTGTCACATTGTTCCCAACCCACCCGTCCTGTGGGATTATTCCCATTGTTATCACACCCAGCCGGCTGGCCTGCCCGAGCGGCTCTAAACACGCCCCTGCACCTCCACTCCAGCGGGGGCAGCGGTCTGGCCCTGGCACCGGGGCCGCCTGTTCTGCCATCTGGGCACATACGTGGTCATTGGCCCCCATGCCCTCCTTGGGGGGCTATTACGGACCCTGGCTGGGTTGCACCTAACGTGACCGGAGGTTACGGCACTGTTACAAGGTGCCCTGGGCCCATTTTCAAGGGAGCAAAGGGGAATGGTTCCCAGGTGACCCATGTCTGAGAGGCCGGTGGGCCATGGAGGCCGGAGCCCAGGGAGGCGCCGGCCTGTTGGGTGTTCTCCTCAGGGCCCATAGGTGGCACCAGAACCTCGGAGATCTGGCTGCCACGGGGCCTCCAGGGTTGAGCAGTTGCAGTGGCTGATCCAGGGCTCAGAACCACAGACAGGACAGTGACTCTGGGCACCTGCAGAGGCGCCACCCAGTTCACCTCTCCTGAGGGCGGAAGCGAACAGGGTGATGAAGAGTTCACAGCTGGTGGGAGATGGGGGGGTGGGGGAAGGAGGCCAGGGGATATGAGAGAAGAGGGTCCGGAAGGTGAGGGTCGCAGATGGGGCACAGGGCACAGCGGGAATGAGAACAGCCCCCCTGGCAGGGTGACCCGGGAAGATGGCTGGCAGAGGCGGCGGGCAGACGCGTGGAGTGGGTCTGAGCGAGGAGGCAGACCCGCCCCGGAGCGAGGCCTCCCCCCAGGCCCAGCACTAGGAAGGCGACATCGTCCTTCAGGTCTTTTATTAACGTATAGAAAATGTGTTTAAAAAAGGAACTATACAGAGGCTAAAAGCTACCGGGACTAAAAGCACTAGTTAACAATGGTTAACAGGCGGAGGTTCGTCTCTGAGCCACGGGCCCGCTCCCTTCCTGCCCCGCGTCCCCTGGTTCTAGTTCATTGCCGCGTGGCCGCCTGAGCGGCGCGGTGCTCTCCCTCTTCCATCCCGTCTCCTTTCGCGTGGACGCTGTTCCAAGCGCGTGGTAGCTACCGAGTCAGTAAGTTGGTCTTTGTTATTTTTACCTGAAAAGGCGGTTAAAGGTTAAGATGGCAAGCGCAAGCTCGGAGGCGGGAGGACTGGGCGTTGGTGACGTTTCAGAATCGCCTCCCCACCTCACAGGGCTCTCTTGGGGCGCCTGGCAGTCCTCCGGGCCCAGTGTGTTGGAGGCGGGAGTAATTGGGGGCGGGGGTGACTGACAGGAAGGAGGCCATGTGTGTTAACTTCTGAACCTTGAGCCTGGGGGCCATGAGTGAGTCTAGGCCTCAGAGGGCACCTGGGCGGGTGGGATGGGTAGGCAGCGCGTTCTGGGCCGACGTGATTGCATTGACCATGGTGTCCGGTGCCTCTCACACAGGGGCCGTGGCGGGCAGGGTGCCCTCGGGGAGAGCTACCCATCCCTGGGCATAGAGAAGCCATTCGGTTAAGAGGAAAGGGTTCGCTGCTAGGGTTTGGGCCGGCAGCTGAAAATACAAGAACTGGTTTCCTTATCAATTCCCCGAAGTGGCAGAGAGGGGGCAGATTGTAGCTGGCCGTCCTCGGTCCTCCCCGGCCCTCTGGGGCGTTGGGCAGAGGTAGGGTGAGGGTGGGGGAAACCAGTGGGTATGAGCAAGTGGGTGTGTCTCCTGCCTGTGTGACCTGGGGCAAGTTCCTTAACCTGCCTGTGCCTCCCTTCTCTCCTCTGGAAAATGGCGAAACTCGAGCCCGGGTTCTGGTGAGGACTGAACCAAGCAACACACGTCCAGCCGCCAGCCCCGGGTCTGGGAAACAGCAGGTGCGCGAGAATCCCCATCCTCTTAGCCTTCGTTTGGGGAGAGGAAGTGAGAAAGCTTAGGCCAGACCTGATTGCAGCTCCCTTCCTAACCAGCCCTGTGACCTAACCTTTCTGGGCCTGGGGGTGAGATGAGAGAGGGCCAGATACCCTGAGTCCCCTCCAGGGCTGAAGGTGTTCCTAGCATTGGCCTGTTGGGGGCAGTGTTGGGCATGGTCGTGTTCAATGACAGAATGTTCAGAGGCTGGAGCCCAGGGTCTCCCTGGGGCCAGGAACCACTGAGGAGAAGAAACTAATTGTTCTCATCCAATCCCCAACCCTCTCTGTGGCCTAGGGGTTCCTGGCCCCCCTGGGATGTTTGCACGGCCTTCTGTGAACCCCTGGGGCCCACGAGACCATCCCAGCCCTTGGAGAGCTGATGGGGAGACAGAAAGCGTTAACTGCTTCTGACCTGGAAATTCAAGGGGGAGCTGTTTCACCGGCTCACAGCGGGGACGGAGTTGGTCTGAGGAACAAGAGCTGTGCTATTTGGATGTCCTGCGAGGGCCTGATGAAGCTTGGCGCAGGAGGAAGGATTTCCGGTTTGGAGAAAAGGCAGCACTGTCCAAAGACCGAGAGGCTGGCCAAGGACATTTGGACAATGAAGTGCTGCAGGTGCAATGAGGTCATGCTTCTGGCAAAGGGTGACCTCGAAAAATTAATCAGAAATGCTGGAGGTGGCAGATCGGGCTGTGGCTGCTTGGGCAGGAACGTGCGCGTCAGTTTCTGTGCAGTGACAGCCCCCTGGGAGCTCCACCTTCTCGGGTGGAGTGGGGGAACTGACAGGGGTGCTGGGGACTGTGGCGGGCACAGAGAGCAGGGAACGAATGCCAGCTCCTCAGCCAGGGCCCTCATACCGGTCTCTGCATTTTTACTGTGGGCCCATCCGGAGAAGGCTTGCTCTTAGCCTCTAATGAACCACCAGCTTTTTTTTTTTTTTTTTTAACATTATTTGGTGGCCAGGCAGAGCGGCAGCAGCTACCAAAACCTGGAGCTGTGGGCACCAGGCGGACTCCCACCTTCAGGTTGCACCCCAGCCTCTGAGGTCCAGGGCCGCTCTCTCAGCTTTGGCAAGTCTGAGGCAAGAGAGAACTAGTTGTCCCCTGAGGTCAGGGGGATGGAACTCAAGTTGGAATCTCCCAGAGGTTCCTGGAAGGGGTTTGAGAGCAGACAGTGAGTTGCAAGGCAAATGAGCCCTTTAGAGCAAAGGAATGGGAATAAGGGACTGGACTGGATGTGAGTCTGCTGACCAGAAAGAAGCCACAGAGGAGCACATGTCCTGAGCCAGCGGTTCCGCCTTTCCTGAAATTCTGGGTGGAGGTTTAAAAAAAAGTTTTTTTTTCAAACCCCAGGAATATTTGCAATTCCCAGCCACCAGCTAGTGGGCATCAGCGCCCTCCACTTTGTGCACCTGCTGTTCTCTCAGGTTCTGTGTCCCCCAGAGGAGGGGACAGAGAGGAGCTCTAAACCCTTTCTCAGCGTGCTCTGACAAGAGCTCTTTGAAAAGGTTCCCCAGTGACCGTTTGTCCCTGAATCTACAGCTCTGTTCTGGGACTGACTTGCAAAGTCTAAGTGGGGATGGGGTTGTTTGGTTTGGCACCGAGCTCACGGGCAACCCTGGTTCTCCAGGTCTGTCTTAGGAAGGCCAGCTCTCAGGGTGCCAGAGCAGCTGTGAGGCTCTTACGCCTTTATGAGGATGGGGCTATGAAGGATCAGGGGCATTGAACTGTTGGTGGAAGTTTGCTCTGCGTTTCTTTGCTGCATGTTTCTTTTTTTAAAACAAATCTCTTGCTAATCTGTTGGCCAGTTTTCCTTTGGTGTGGGTTCTCCTGGTAACCTGGAGGCACTTGCTGTCCTCATGCCCAGATGACTCACACCGGCCGACAGGAGGCGCTGCGGTTGTGATCGCCCCCTAGTGGGGACGCTTAGCAAGCTTCCTCCTCCAGTTAAATCTGGTCTAGAGACCAGCAGGAGTTTCCCACAGATTTGTCTTCCCCATTCCTCTCCTTCACCTTCCAGAAATAACCCTGGAGAATGTGAGTGTACTGAGCTGGAAAGGATCTTTCTCTGACGGGGAAAGGCAAAAAGGAGGAACTGTCTGGACGTTGGGTGTAGGCAGTGAGTCTGCAGTGCTCGTTGGTGGGTTGTGTGTTTGTGTGTAAGGACACATCCTGGGGTGTCCCCAAACTGCCTCTGGGCAGGACACACATCGTCCCGTCCCTTGAGGGAAAGCCTGGTGTAGGGCGGGGGCTCTGTGGGCGCTGCTCAGGAATCCCCCCTCTGGGAGAGCACGTGTTTGGGGGAGTAGGATTAGCAGGAATCAGTGAGGGAGGTAGAAGCTCTGAGTGAAGTTGTACATGGGCCTCGGGGAGAGAATGGGCACGATGTCCTTAAAAATGATAAACATTCGTGACAAAATGACTCTACTTGATAAAAGGAACCTGTAAGTCCTTTGATTGAAGGTTGGGTGAGCTCCTCTTGGAAGGCCCGTTCTTGCTTTAAGATTCTTTAAAGCGGATCAGGGCCGCGCTGCCAGACTATTTATAGCAGCGTTCCACAGGGCGCTGTGCTTCCAATAACAGGCAGATTTGGGTTTCCGCAGCGTTTCCTGGCTCCAGCCTGAGTGGCGACATGAGGGTTCAGACCGTCTCTGTGTCAGTCCCTTGATGGGATGGGCAGTATCGGTGCCATCCAGGTCCCTGGGCTTTGCTTTCGAGGACAAAATGAGCGCAGCCTCCTAAGGGGCATAATCCTTCCTGCAAAGTGTGTGAGTGTGTGTTTCACTGATGACTGCTCCCTCCATCCTTGCTTCCCTCCCTCCCTCCCTAAATAAAACAGCGTTTCTGGGGCACTTTCATGGCTTGATTGTGCTCCCAATAGCTATGCAGATTTTCAGATCAGAGAGGGGCATCACTGACTGTCAAAGCTCAGAGGGGACTGCGTTGGCGCTCTCCCTTGTTAAAAAAAAAAAAAGCTGAGAGGGGAGTGAGAAGCCATTCTGGCCTCATCTTGCATGTGACGGGTGAGGGGATGGAGGCCCAGCGAGGTGAGGCGACCTCCTTGATGTCCCAGGGCCGGCAGAACGGCCTATCGCTCCGCTAGCTCTCCAGCGTGCTCCCCGCTGTTCCCTGGCAGCCACTCCACTAAGTCTCCTTTCGCTCCCAGGTTTCTGGAAAGGACTGTTTGCTTTTCCCTGCTCCTCCTCGTTCTCCCGAGGCCCGCAGTGAACTGAGAAGTGGAAACGCCACCTCTGTTTCTCGGTACCGGGCATGTCAGTCACATCCGCACCGCAGCCCGGACATGGCCTTGGCGGCCTGCTAGAGGGACGGGGCCCACAGGCATGGCCGTCAGTCAGCCCGGGGGATGGGCGCCTGCTTATCAGAACCTGGCTTGACTGGTTCAGGGTGGAACAGGTACCTGGATGCCCCAGCTGACACTACGGAGGAGAACTGGGGCCTGGAGGAGAAGGAGAGGAGGGGGAGGGCAGCTGGGAAGCAGCCTGGGACGATGGCAGCTGACGTTTGGTTTGGAGAAGCTCAAGGGTCCTGGCTTCCAGAGCCTCCGGCTCTCGGGGGCTTAAATCACAGGCCAGCCCGTGGAGAGAGAACCTCTCGGCAGGGGGAGGTGGCCCACAGCACCCCCTGTTCTCCTCAGATTTCTAGATGTCCTTCATTTCTCCTCTCAAAGGCGGAGGAAGAAAAGAAGGTGGAGAAGCCTTCTCAGGAGCTCATCTCAGTCTCCATGGGACCAAAAACGGGAAAAAAATAAGAACAAGACCCCCAACTCCCACCTCTTCCAGGGGTTACCAGTTAGGAGAGTGCCTGGCTGGTGATATAATATCTTCCTCTGACTCTTACTAAGCCTCCCACACGAAGGAGAGCCTGGCTAAGGATAGCGATCCGTTTGCAACTCAGAAAAAACTGTCTGTGACACAGAGGACCAGAAATAAAGACCCGTGTTCCCCATGGACCTCGAATCTCAGTGACAGGGGCCCTGAATTCTCCTCCTCCTTCCTTTCCCCCAGGCCGGACCCCAAAGCGCTAAAACCGCCCCCCTCTCCCTGCGCCCCTCCCACGGAGACCCCCAGGGACACAGCCAGGGGCAGCTCCAGGCCAGCCACGGGCGCCGAGCACCTTAGGGACCGTGGTCAGAAGCAGTGGCGGGGATTGTGGGGCCTCGGGGTGGGGGGCGGGCACAGGCTCCGAGGGGGCTGGATGGGAGGCCGCTGCTCTGGAGCAGTCCCAGGGCCACTGGGCAGAAGCGTTGGAGGTGAGACCCTCGGCCTGTGAACGAGGCGCGGGCTGGCGATGGGGCAAGGTCGCGCTGCCCCTGAGGGGCGTCGTCCGCAGGACTCTGGTGGAGGCTTCCCTGGGGTGGGGAGGGGGGCAGTGACAGGGACACATGCCAGGAAGGGGAGGGCGTCTCCGTGGGAGGGCAAGGGGCGAAGGCACGTGCCCGTCACCATAGCGACCTGACTCCACCACTGGCCTGTGATTTGGTGTTTTAAGGAAACAGCTCCCCCTCCTCCTGGGTGGGAGAGGGGCCGGCGAAGGTGGCTGGGGAGGAGGGAGAGCGGACCAGGTCAGGCCCGAGGGCAGCAGGAACCACGAGCAGCTGGTTCCCCGATCGGCTGCCCCCCTTCCTCCCAACGCTCAGGACGTGCTGCGATGCGAGGTGCTGCGACCCTGCCCTCGCCTGGTGTCACAAACACACACGGATGACAGAAAGGCCCAGCCGGCGGCCGCCCCTGGCTCAGAAGTGCGAGGACCGCCGCTTCCTCCCCGCCAGGGGCCGGTGGCTGTAGGGGCGCGTCTTCATTTCCACGAAGGGGATGGAGAACTCGTGGCCTTTCCAGTGGTACCAGTTGATGCCCTGGGAGGGAGGACGGCCAGCTTGTCAGATCCCCCGAGAGGAGGCCCGGGCCCAGCCTCCCCCGCCTCTTCCTTTGACACCTGCTGTGGCCGGCTCTGTGTTTGGCCTTCGGGGTTTGCGTGCCAAACCCCCACAGCACAGAGGCATTCTGGAGGGTCACCCGGTGCCTGCTCACTGCTGGTGGGGGGCCAGGTGGTTTCCGCCCCCGGGGACCCACCCTGGGTTTCCCGGGACCACGGGCTCGCTGGCTGCTGCTGGCTTTCGGGGCTAATGCTGGGCCTGTCCCAGCGGGTCACCTGTCACCCCACTCGGCCCATGGCATGTGGTCTCTCATGGGGACAGACAGGCCGGTGACTAGCGGTATTTCTCATTCTCTGCTCCTGGGACACTTCAGAGGGCGGCTTCCTCTTCCTGCACTGCCTCTGCCTGCCCCGCCTGCCCCGGCGCCGGCCTTGCCTCCCTCTCCATGACCCTCCGTCCCTGAGACTGAGTGAGACGCCTGTGCTGGACGCGTGCGCTCAGGGACCCGCCGCTCCCCCACCCGGCCGGCGACCTCCACCCACCTGGCTGTGCCTGGACTCCCCGTACTTCCCATTGAGGTTGGTTCGGTGGCAGTTCTTGTACCACCACGCCCCCTTGTACGACAGGGCGCAGTTGGTGACGGCGATGTCATTGTCTCTGTCCTTGGTGGAGAAAGGGCGCCCCTGGTGATAGCTGAGGGAGTCCCCTGCGGAAAAGGAACCCGCGTGAGGCCGTTCAGATCGTCCCTCCTTCGTCAGGATTTCCTGGACGGGTGACCGGCTCCCAACCACACTGGCCTCCCCTTAGGGGATCTTCCACGGAGCCCCCCTTCCCTTCCACCTGCTGGCGGTCTGGCTGAACTGAGCCGCCTCCCCTCCCGGGGCCAGCTGCTGCTGCAAGGCTGCCCTCTCCAGCTCCCCTCCTCCTTCCCTGACCTGCTCTGAACTCTGTCCACTCGGCACCCCCAGCCTCTGTCCGTTTCCTCCAGGCCAGCATGGGACACAGACAGGCACAACTCCTTTTGTCTTGGGTGTGGGGGTGTAGGGGGGGACAGGCTGGGTCACCCCCGTGCAGCCTCCTTATCTGAGAATGATTCAGTCTGATACTGTGTTTGCTAGAGTGCATTTCCAGGGCTATTTTATGGTAAACTGGACCTTCCGTGGGCACCCAGGCAGGGCTCGTGGCCATGGGGAATGGTCTGAAATTGGAAGCGTCACAAAGGGAAGTGTGGCTTCTCTGTGGAGTGACGAACCTGACTGGAGAGAGAAGTAACTGGACAGAGGCCGGAACTGGAAGGGCAACGCCGCGGGGGTCCTCCAGTGCCAAGAGGCACACAAACGCGGCTAAAGTTCTACGCCAGCTTTTAGCCCGCAGCTCTGAGGGAACGCCAGACCAAGCGCTCCCTGCCCCACACAAGAGCACATGTGGCAGAAACAGGCTTTATGGAGCAGACGCCAGCGAACAGACAGGCTGCGCCTCGGGACCGGCCCAGCGTTAGGTTCTGAGAAAACTACTAAGGCAATGGGTAGTCATTTTTCTGAGTGTAAATGTCACAGGCGTCTACACAGACACTCTGGTGATGTACGTAGTTCTTGTGGACGAAGGAGCGGACATGTGGGCACATCAAGTGCTGTGGCTTGCTCCTCGATGGCTGTGATGACGGCTTGTGTGTGTGTTGGGGGGGGGCACCTCAGAACATGCGGGATCTGGTTTAATTTCCTAGCTCAGCTGCGGTCCCCCCCCCCCCCCCCCCCCCCCCCCCCCCGATTCTGCCCAGACAGCCCAGGGTTCTGCTCTCCCTGGAGAAGAGCCCACATTGAATAATTGAGATAAGAAGACTCGCTCTTGATCCTCCCATTGAACGTGGGTGTTTAAATCTTAAAGCTCGTCCCCGGCACGGAACTGCATGTTCCATGCTCCAGACGAGGAAACGCGAGTCCCGGGAAACCCATCTCAGGTCGCTGAGTGGTGAGGGGCAGTCCGGGCCGGGCCAGTGATGGGCAGCCGGGGCCCAGCTCACTGGCCGGCAGGGAGTGCCAGCCGCCCAGGCCGGGAGCGAGGGCCCAGGTACCTGCCGTGCCGTTGTAGCCGCCGAGGCGAAGCTTGTACAGGCTCCTGCCATCCTCCACCGCGAACTTGTCGTAGTGAGCGAAGGCGGCCTCCTGGCCGTCGCGCATGTCCACGCGCAGCTCATAGCGGCCCTGGGACGTGATCCTGTGGATGTGGTCCAGCCCTGCGGAGATGAGCGGAGGATGCGGGAGCCCGGCCCGGCGGCTCGGGAAGGGGGAAAGGAAAGGGGATGGTGGCCTCTGAGCTCCGTCCCGGGGAAGAGGAGGGGGATGGGGACTCCGACCCTCAGACAGGTGGTCTGTTAGCAGACAGACCCATCCAGACTCCGAAGCGGCCCCTGCGAAGGGCCAGCCAGGTCTGCGGAGGCCTTCCCAGCACCGGTCAGCTCGGGGGCTGGTGTCTGAGGAGCCCTGAGCCTCAGCACCCCGGCCCCGCCCTGCCGCCTCACTGCAACCCGGTGTGGGTGACAGTGGCCGGAGTAGCACAGGCGCCTGAGTGCTCTGGCGTGAGTGAAGAGGTAGGAACAGTGGTCACAGGAGTTGAGGGTGGACCCCGGGCCCAGAATGTCCCGACACCCACCTCCCAGCAGCCTGCGGTGGGGTTTGTCTACCATTCATTCCACGCCCCTCCTCTCCCAGCCGCCGCATGACCCATAGCTGCCTCCCTCTTGGATAATCGCCTGAACGGGAGTCACTGCACCCAGAAGCTGCACTCTCCGCCCCCACGCCACAGGGCGACCTCCATCAGGGCCTGATGTGGGGGTGGCCCTCTCACCCCAACCCTGAGGAGCAGTTTAGGCTCAGAGCTTCCCTAAGGATCAGACTGAAGCTAGTCCCCAACCAAGACCACACGTTTGCACTTTCCCCTGCTTTATCCTGCTTACCCTGCTCCCCCTCTTCTGAGAGCACCCCCAGATAGACCCCTCAACTAAGAATCCCTGGCTGAGGTTCTGCTGCTAGGGAACCTGACTTAGGACATAAAGCAGGGGTCACAGTGTCACCCAACCTGAGCACTGCTGCCATAGGCACCGCCCTGGGCCAGGCCTCTGCCAGGAGCCCTCACTGGCTTCCTGTCACCCACATCGTTAAGTCCAGATGTCGCCTCCCCACTTTAGATACCACAGCCTTCATTCCACCCGTCCAGCCCCCTTCTCATTCCCCTGCCTGCGCCTCTCCTCTGGTTTCTTCCCTGTCCCTATTGCCACATCAGAAGGATCCCTGTCTCCCTCTCCTCTGGTCCCCTTCCCTCCGGCATCCTGCGCACCCCTGGCTGCCTCCAAGTGAGGCTGGAACAGTGGTCACAGGCCGCTGGGAGATGGGAGGGTGTCAGGATATCCTCCCCGCCCCCCGCTGTGTCTCAGGGTCGGTGGCCTCCTTGCCAGGAGCTCACAGGTTAGAATAGCGTTTCCCGGTGTGGGACGACATCTCTGATGAGACAGGTATCTGGGGTCTTCGGACTACAGAACCTTGAACATCAGGGAGAGAGGTATTTCCAAATCCTACCCTTCCCTCATAGATGAAGGAGCAGCCTTCAGCCTGATGCTAACCTTCACTCGAGCCTCGGTTGGTGCTAGTACTTCCGTGGTTTCACACCCACACTTCTAAGCTCACTGTCACTGCCAGCAGCAGCAGCAGGCTGGGGGCGCTGGTTTAACAGCCATTTAAAGACCTGAGTGTGGCTTTCCTGCATGGATTCCTGAGGCTCCCTTTTAGGGCTGCGCATAACCAGCTCTCCACTTTCCCCCAACAACAGATGTATGAACTAAACGGGGATGTGGAGAAAATGTAAATGCACGTAGCTCAGGTGTTTCAGAGATGGGACGAAGGTCGTGGGGGCGGGGCACGGGTTCGGGGCACTGGCTCGGGCACTGCTGTCTCCCAAGCAGTCTGCAAACTCATAGAGGGCCAGGTGTCTCCTAGTCATTGACTTCTCTCTCAATATTCTTACATGACTTTTCCCTGATATGTTCATTACCTACGTCAGCAAACAGATCTGGTTCCCCCATAAATTAACAGACACTCCCTAAACTCACTGACTGACTGATAGCTACGCTTTCCCTGCTCTCCTCAGGTGCTGTGATAGGCAACGGGGTTAAGAGATGACTATGATGTGGGCCAAGCCCCACAAGTTTGCGTAGTATATAGCCCAGGGGGAAAAGGAAGCGGATGCTGATTTGAGACAGGAAATTGGCCACAAAGGAGGGAAGGTCCAATTCTCCCACCGGAAAGGGTGAGATCAATGGGAAGGATGGGCTCTCTGGTCTGAATGGAGGTGGATGGACACCACAGTGTGCAGGGAGGGACCAGCGCTCCTTGCAGAGGGAACATCAGTGATGCCGACTGGTCGCAGTTGATGTGGGTGGGGCCGTGAGGGAGGGGAGAGGTGCTCAGGGGTGGGCGCAGGCTCCCGGGCAGAGGAGCGAGGCCAGCCAGGAGCTCAGGTGCTTGGCTGTCACCTGGAGACGGTTTACACCTGCGGTTGGCCGCTGTGCAGGTTTTGGGGGTGAGGACGATCATTCCAGGAGCCATGTGAACACTGAGTGGTCCTGGAGGCAGGGAGGCCCGGATGAGATAGTGACCGGGAGCTGTAGGAGGCCACCGGTTGGGAACGCTCATCTCCTCTCCCGCCTCCCGGTACCAATGGCAGAACATCGCACCGAGAGGGAGAGGCAGGCCATCAGGATGTCCCGCCGTCTGCCTGGGCCAGGCGTGTGCTTCCCTTCTCACACCTGCTCAGTTCTCAATCTTCACCTCCACTCCTGTCAGATCCCGGGGACCCTGTTGGTCACCTCTATGCCAGTCTCACTTCCCTCCCTCACTGATCAAGTCAGAGAGTAACATCCCCCTCCCTCCCTCCCCAAAGAAACGAGCATGGCGCCTGCCTCGTTCTCTCTCGCCTGCAGGCTGGCTGGCTGGAGCCGGCCGTGAGAGGTGACGCGCCACCCCATGGCCCTCATGCCCCCTCGCACACCAGGCCGATCCACGCTTTGTAGCTGCTTCCTGTCAAGACCCATCAGCATAAGAGACTATTAATGAGGATGGGAAGAGACAGGGCAGAGAGGAAAACACCACCATGAGATAAAAACAGATCAATAGTGCAGCCAAACAGAGCCAGAGGAACTGAAAGCAATTCACGAGCTGTCAACTTCTCAACGGGCACGGGGTGCCGGTCACCCCAGATGGGCCCAGAAAGGAGGGTGCTGGACCCAGAGCCAAGCAGCTCTCCGAGGGGGGAAGCAGAGCAGGGCCGTTACCCAGCCAAAACTCGTCCTCCAGGTTCCCAAAGCCAGCGCGGTACTCCGCCCACTTCCGGAAAAAGTCGGTCTGGCCATTCTGCCGCCTCTGGAACACCTGGGAAGAGAGGGAGGAAGCTCGCGGGAGGGCAGAGGCTGTGAGCGGGCTTTCTGTGGGAGGACAAGCTCGGACAGGGAGCACTACGGGGCGGGCTGGCGTGTGCACGGCCGTCCGCTCCCTGGAAGAACACAGCGCCTTCTCTCCAAGTGCAGAGGCCCGGTGGAGAGGCCGGCTGTGATGTTAACACTAATTTGCACCCTGCGATGTACCAAGGACTCCGGGACACAGCGAGCCCCCAAACGGGGGGAGTTGGAGGCTCTCGGATCCGTCCTTTGCACCAGGGAGTGCAGCAGAGAGAGCATTTCTCACCGAAAGAACAGGCCCAACTTCCATCAGCAGTAACTGTCGTCATCCCATGCAGGCAAGGCAATTGCATATCATTCACTTTGCGAGCTGTTTAAGTGCTCATTTCATCTAACCTCCAATACATCAGCCTCGGCTTCAATTTCCAATTATGCTTTACGAAGGAGGCACAAATATGTCAGAAAGAGAAAAGGAAATGTCTCCCGAGTGTAGCTATTATGAGCACAGTCCCCATTTCACTCCATTTAAATACTCCTTGCCACGCGCACCCCCCCAGCTAGCGTCGGGCTGCGGGAACCCTCCCATTTGCAAAGGGGCTGAGTGCTGGCAGGGACGTTAGTGCGGCCCGGCCCCCCTTCCCTTCTCTCTGTCCTGAACTATATCAGACGTGGAGGAGGGTAGTCACAGGAAATGGTGTCTCCTTCCCTAACCATTGTACTCCCCGAAGGCTGGCACAGCTCTGGAGATGGACCAGGGAGGCCTAGGAAGGATGGGGACACGGTGGCCTCGGTAACTGGAGGTGGTGTGCGTGCTCTGCCCTCCTCTGCTCCTCACATGCCGTTGTCCTACAGAAAGGTCCTCTGCGCTTGCCACAGAGGCTCACCTCCGTGACTCCTCTTCCGGCCACGGACCCCAGCGGGCAGGACGCAGGCCTGTCTGAGCCCGGGCACCCCTGCCCATACTGCTATTGCAGAGGGAACCCTGCCCTGGGCCAGGCCACTGCAGCCTCCAGATGCTGCTCCTCTCTTGGCCCGGCCAAGCCTATGACGGGGCTGCTGAGGAGGGGCCCGAGGACAGGAAAGAGCCCCCAAGAGGGACAGGAGGGGCGTAGCTGAAGGGACGGGCAGGGGATGTGAGGTGTGGGTTCATGGGTGCTGTGCCCGGGGGGCGAGGACACTGGGCTGTCTGCATGCGTGGGGAGCAGCGTCGTACTTACAATCCAGCCGCCCCCGTCCGTGGTCATGTCGCAGAACACCTGGAGCTTCTGGCCGGGCTCTCCGTGGAGGAAGATGGTGTAGACCCCGCTCAGAGTGTCGCCATTCATCAGGTGCTGGGCACAGTCTTGAGGATGAGGGAACACCCGGCCCCCTGCACAGGAAAAGAGGCGACTTCCAGAAAGCATCCTTTCTCCCTCTCCGCGCAAGCCCCTTGAATCGAACCGGAGAAGGGTTCAGAGGGTCCGTGGGACTTCATCAGGAGCTGTGGGACCTCCACTCTGGCCTCGCCCAGTGTGGGCACCCTGCCTCGCCCTGCATCATGTTGAATTGATGGAGCCATCAGACAGCAGACCCGAGAGCTGGGCTCACGGTCTGGCTCTTCCACTTACCTGATGTTCAGCTTAAGCTAATGGCCTGACTTCTGTGGGTATCCGTGTTCTCGTCAGTGAAATGAGGATAATAAAAATACCCCTTCTCCCAAAGGTGAAGATGCGAGTGGCTACTCAGGTGATTGTTACAGGTTCGAGGACCACCATGCATTCCTGGAGGGCCTTCTGTCACAGGATCAGAGGCATCTAAGCCAGCAGTCGCCAGCCTTTCAGACTTCAGGGAGCACCAGGGGTCTGCAGACCATGGGTCGGCGACCACTGATAAACACAGCCTTCCGCCATCCTCACAGCAGACACTCCGATCGCCCGGACAAGCTCAGTGTCAGCAAGAAGTCGGCATCTATTCCTTGTGCAGAATAACCTCCCCATTGGATTCGACCCAGTGGCTGTGCTCTACAGTTCAGTGCCAGCTTTCAGAAGTGGCGGGGGAACGCCCTGCCTCTTAGCGCTCAGAGAGAGCAGCCCAATTTGTAGGACAATGTCTAATTAGCTGAAATAGAAGCTTAAATCATGTGTCTTGAGGAGCTTAGCTTTAGGGCACATTTTAGTGCTTAGTAGGCAAGCTGAGGAGGAGAGACCAGCAGAAGGAGAGACCATGTGCAAGGCCGAGATCGCCAGTGAGGGGCAGTGATGTGGGGGCCCGGGCAAGGGAAGGTAGAGGTGATCCTGCAGCCTTGAACTGTGTAGCCCTCATGTAAGGACCTCATGGGCCAGTCACCACAGTGCCCCCTAGTGGCAGTACTTGTGAACTGCAGGGTGTGACCCCAGGCCATTTGGAAAGCCTGCTGGAGGTTCAGAGCAAGTGACAGCCTCATGCCACACGAGGAAGGAGACATAGAGCCTTGCTGAAGGCCCAGGTCATCTGAGACACCTGTCACGGGTCGTCAGGGAAGCATCCTGCTTTGGGGAGAGGTTGTGGGGGTGCCACAGACTTTACAAGAGCCCCCTCTGGAGATGAGTGAACCGCCAGCCCAGGCTGCTCTTCACTCTGCCACACCCTGGGCAAAGGTGGCTCCCTTGGCCGGCAGTTTGGGACAAAGGTGCCACCTACTTCAGGGAAAGACAGTGGATTTCTACAGAACGTGTGCTTTGCTAGGTTTTTATTTTCACTTAGTTCTTGGAAGAAACTTGAGAGGAAGGCAGTTCATTGTGAATAAAAAAAAAAAACTTATTTCACAGAGGAGACTGCACTTGGAGAGATCGCATGACTTCCTCCTGTCACCGGAAGGAACTCAGGTTTTAAACCTCAGTCAGGTGCTCTCTGCTAAATGGACTAGGGGACCCAGCTCCACCCAGGGGTAAAGGATGAATTAATGTCTGTATCTATCTTGTAGACACAAAGCCCCAAAGGCTACAGTGCCCTGAAGAAAGGCCCCATGTTCACATGAGCTGCCTTTATCCCCACCTGTAACCCATGTCCTGATTAGCTGCAGGAATGCTTTCCGCTCTCTCTCATCGGCAACTGGTCCTGTGGCTCATGAGTGCTCTCCATCTCACCTGTTCCTGGAAGTGGGGAACAGCTAGCAGTGAGCTCCTCCCCCCTCCCTGTTGCTGTGGGAACCCCATGATTGTTTCCCAGCTCCCAGGCCTTCTCCACCTGGTCCCAGGAGCAGCTAGCCTTCTCTCATGGCCTGGATTTCTCACTTTGGAAGATCAGCACAGAATGTTCTTGGTCTTCAGTGCACTCCTATCTTGTGCTCTAACAGCCCCTTCTCCGGAATCAACTCAGCTTCTTAAAGGAGCCAGAACCCCACATTTCTACCCAATACCCAACAGGTGTGTCTCCATTCATCTTCTCCCAAGTCTTAAAATGACAGCCTCCTACTAGCATGCATATAAAACTAAACCAGACTTCAGAATAAGTGAGTAATCTTATGTGTTATGGATACTTTTAAAAGGCTCAAACATACTAACTGCTTTAAAGGTAGATCTATCAAAAACTAAGATAATAAACTGAGATGACTTGTCCTGGAGAAGAGACATTTTGAAATATCGGAAGGACTGTCGTATAAAAGAATTTATTTTTTTAAGTGAAAAAAAAAAAGGAATACAATCCATTTGGGATGAAATGGTGTCACAAGTGGGATGAGGGGCCTTGATTCAAGTTCAGATTCCTGTCTGCTGACTTAGCGTGTTGGGGGTTAGGGGACTCCCCAGTGGATCCTGTTTTACCAGAGGTCCTCAGAGGAGTCAGGTGCCCAGCAGGTTGGGAATGCCACTCTTCCTCTGGTACATTCTCCTCTTCTCTGAGAGGCCAAGGAGTGGAATTGGTCAGCTGGACTGTGTCCCCAAGGGGCCATGTGGTTGGCTTTCTCTGCCTCAATCCATATAGCTGCCTGCATAGACTCAGTCTCTCTCTCTCTCGATTTCCTTTTCTCCATTTCCTTCCCTCTCTTTCCCGTAGGCGTGTCTTGCGTGAGCAGGTCCCAAGATTTAGATGGGGGATGGGGATGGGGAAGAGGAAAGAATAGAGTCTAATTGTCCTTAAGTTTAAGCCTTGGTTCCAGTGGTTACCATTAGGTGTGCTTTGGGGTTACTGGACTTTGGCTTAGTTAACAATGAAGACCACACTGATTACTGTTCCGCTACATACATTGCGTGTGTGCTGTGATTCGGACATTTTTAGGGAATTGTCGGGACAGATTTCATGCATCCGAGACACTCTCGATGTCCTACCATCTCCTATCAGCAGAAACACGCCTTTAACCTCACCCGGATCCCCAGTAATTTTTCTCAAGGCAGACATTTCAGGGCCCCGAGCAGCACAGGAGGCTTCCTTCCTTTCCGTGCAGTTGCTAGGCCCACTAGACAGAGAGGCTTTGACTGTCTTTAAGGCACAGGCTGTGTTGATTGCCAAGTTAGGAGGAACACAATGCCAAGTGATCGGGACGCTGAAATGGCTCATAGTTAAGTGTTTCTAGATGTAATTGTGAGATCGATAGGACAGGCACTTACCGGAAGAATTGCTCAGAAATTGGTTTGTGTTGGGCATCGGAAGGCTGACTGCGAGTGGAGTGAGGTGAGCTATGTGATGCACAGAGCAATCAGACAGCTCCAGCAGCTGGGAGAAAAGGAAGAGACCTTGCCGGTCCCTGCCCCGTCCCTTCTGTGTGGGGGTTCCTGGATACAGTCTCTAAAATGGTCTGAGTTAGTGGCTTTGGAGAGTGTCTGTCCACTGCCTGTCATTACGGCCTTAGCACCAGGACCAAAGTGAGATGTTAGCATTTCTCTCTGCGAACAGACCCAGCAGAGCAGGGTGTGCGGCTCCACAGCAGCACAGGGACCACCTCTGGCCACTGGCATTTACTAGGAGGTGTCTTTTCCCCAGAAGTGGGTTTGTGGGAAGAGCAAAGTTACCCGGTGAGCCCATACAGGCCACCAAACCTTCCACCTTAGCCACCTTGAGAGCTTCTTCTAACTCATTTACCTGTTTATCCTTTTTATGCATTAAACAACAACAACAATAAAAAAAAACGTATAGGAAGCATCTGTTGGGTTCTGATTACCGAGCTAAGAGATGGAAATATAAAAGAGAAAAATATATAGTCCCATCTTTCAGGTTGCTCACACTCTGGTGGAGAAACATAAAAACATAATCCCAAATTCTATGTGCTGTGGAAAGAGATAAATTCACAAATGAGCATGCCATGAAGCCTGGGGCTGGTGCGGGTAAGGGGAGCGGTGGGGCCTGGGATGGGGTAGGGATTACTAGGTGTTAATCAGAAAGGGTTTCGTAGTTTAGGAACTGACTGATATAGAAGCCACAAATTGGTGGGGAAGGTGTTTCCGGCCAATGAAAATGCATAGACTATTTTGGGAAACTGTAGGGCCAGCCTGGAGACAGAGCAAGGGCGGATTGGATGGGCGAGGAAAATGGAGACTGGATTATGCCACTTAAAGTGCTGGAACTTCTCTTGAAGGCAATAGGCAGAAGAGTCCAGCAATGGACTTCAAGCTCACGTTTTTAGAAAGCTTGTTCCCATTGTGAGTGAGTTGGTGAGACTGGAGGTAAGACTCATTTAGGAGGTAGTAGTATCGGGAATCCAAGAGGAGAGGTGGCAACAGACTTTGAGGAGATGATGGGAACGGAGAATCAACTGAGTCATGGCCAGCTTGGATGTCTTCCTTGTACACAGAGTTGCTGAGGAAGGATCTCAAGCTTTGCAGACCACCTGCTTTCTTCCCATAAGGCTTCTAAGTCTTCCCTTTGAAGACCAACTAAAGGCATCCTAACAGTAGAGAAACATTCTGACATAATCTGCCTTACTATTCCTGGGACTCACTTATATCAGGAGAGCCACTTCCATGGCAGATTAGTTGATCATAGATTGGCAGCTGCCAGACTTGTCTCTGTGTCCTTGCTTCAGCATGGCAAGGGGAGGGTTGGGTCATGGTAATGCCATCTCCCTGGTCTCTTCCTGGCCCTACTTGCATCCTTTCTCCATATGTGAACCAGAGTGACATTTCTATAGTATAAATGTGATCTCTGTCTCTCAACTGCCTCCCAATGATTTCTCCAATGGGATGGCTTCTTGCAACCAGAATACAACCCCAGGTCCTCACCATGACCCACAAGGACCTGCAGGCTCTGGCCCTGCCTGGTACTCCATTCCCCTTATCATTGGCTTTCTTTTAAGCTTTGGAACAAACCAAACTCATTCCTCCCCCTGGGTGTGGTCATCGCTCTTCCCTCAGCCTGAATGCTCCGCCTTGTCTGATTCACTCTCATCTTTCATTGTCCTGGCTCAAATGGCCTGACATCCTAGCTGAGGGCTGGGGAAGGAAGTGGCAAGTGAGCATCAGGAAAACCTTTCTAGTATAGGAGCCGTCCTGGAAATTAGCTCTCCACATCGGTCCCTAGTCCATTACTCTGTTTATTTTTTATGGTCTCGCCACTACTTGAAATTACCTAATTTCCTCCTTTTGTCTGGTCCCCACTGCCTCATGCCCTTGGAGTGTTTAGTTTAGTGTGTAACCCACTGTGAAGGTTCATTCAATATTTGTTAAATATAAGATACCACGTGGACATTATTTTCCTTTCTATGATTATGAAAAGGGAAATAGAAATTCGATTTCCTGAGAACATTTGGGACAGCATGGCTAAAAATAGGCCTGACCAAATTCTGTATATAGTGACATTCAAGGCCCTATGGCAGGTGGCATTACTGCTTGACAAAATTCACTGCTTTCCCTATGGAAGGACCACACATCCCTGTCCAGTAGAGTAGTACAGATAACTCTATCTAAATAAATTCAGTAACATGGACTAATTCCTTGAAAATTATCACCTACTGAGAGACACCTAAGATGAAATGGACAACCTCAGTGGTGCTATTAACTGATAACTCTGTGGATTTGGATGCCAGAATCCAGGATTGATCAATCCTCATTAATTTTCACAACTTCCCAAAAGGAAGCTTGTATTAGAATAGAATCAGAGTTTCCCTAAAAAGCCCCAGAGATCAGCTCAGCTCAGGGACTAGAGCAAAGGCAATAAAGAAAACTTCTCATTCCCCATCTCTAGGAACCTCTGCAAATGGTTGTCTCTGCTTAACTTCAAGGTTAAGACAGCCTCCTTTATAGTGTTCATTGCCTGTGAGGACAGCCTCAGCGAGCACCTTGTTTGCCGCTTATAGGATTAAGAGAGACAATGAGATCTGCTTCTCAGGAGATCATGTCTCCCAGTCTCTGTTGCTCTGCAGGGAGTCTTTGTTTTCTCATTTATATTCGTGTCTCCAATAGACAAGTAGACCTTGGATGAAATTTCAGGCGACAGTAAATTATAAATAATGTATCCATATTTTTCTCTTCTGTTCTACTTCTATTAAATTCTTCTTGGAGTTTTGTGCAAACACCAGGGACAAGAGGACAGGAAGCTATTAATGTGATTGTTAGAATGAGATGGGCTTATGTTCTAAGACAGGCATGCACCCAGGGAAGACAGCTTGGTCAAAGAAGGCTTTGCAGAAGCCAATCTTTTCTCTATTTTTACTTTATATTTTTAACACCTCATTTCTTTTCCAGCCCACTAAGGAGTCATCTGTTTGAAATGAATCTCTTTTCTTGGCCCACCCAGGACAAGATGTGGGTTTGCCAGCGGATGGAGGCCACTTAGGGACCCAAGTTTAAGCTCTTTCATTCTATAAGGCATAAAAAGTACTTAGAATGATCGGCTGAGACCAGCATCCCAAGAATAGGGTGATGCTAAGTGGAAAGTTCAGGTACTGTCAATGAAGTCAGAATGGATGCTGGTTGCTAGACTGAAATTAGCCTCTGAATCCATCAGCCCTGGTTGCCATCATAGAAGCAGCTCTGGGGTTCCTTAGCAGGAGCAATTCATGGGGCTCAGACTGGCAGTGCTCTGGTCTTCCCAGTAAGCACAATGCTCTGATCCTTGTTTCTCCTCCTCATCCTCCTTCTTTCTCCCCATTTATTTTGAAATAGAAGCCCACATATGGAGACTACGGGGTGCATTATGTGGCCTCCAGCGTGTGGGGGAGTAAGTGAGGGTTCTGATGGGTTGGCGTGTCAAGACAGTGAGGACGCATTAATACTGACATTCAAATGACCGTGCAGGTTTAAGTAATTTATTCAGGGAACTTTGCATTTGGGGGTGCTGTTTGTATCTGTCACCTATGTCCTTTTTACGGGAAAGAAATTCTTAATTCAGTAAAAAGTTCCAATCCAGGGCTTTTGGATGGCAGCTTGGAGGACCCTTTAACCTGTCAATGACCAGGGAAGGCTTGGACAAGAAGAGGTAGCACCTTGGTTCTGAGACAGACCTGCCTTGAAGGGGCACGAAGAGTATAGTTGACTTCAGCCCCACAAAAGAGATGAGGTTTCTAGTTGGTGAGGACACATTTTGAATTCATGTCTTGGTTGTGAAACCAAGGTTTATTTTTATTTTTTATTCAAAAGTTTTTCTGATTAATGTGCCCATTTTTAGTACATTGTAAGATTAAAAAGTATAAAAAAGAAGGAAAAAGAGGACTGATTCACAGCTCACTATCCTAAAGAGCCACTGGTGACAGTTGGTGTGTTGGATCTAGTGTCCTGCTTTGTGGTTTAGAGCAAATCTGGTGGGGCAAGTCCCTCAGTGGGGATGGAGGACTTTCCATCACCTCTCTGGGGTTAGGGAGTGGGCTTTGGGGCCTGGGCAGGAATCCGTCACCAGGCAGACATGTGTCTGGGAATAAGGGGCAGTTTCACACTTGCCCCATACAGGAGCACAGTCACACCCCAGAATGTGGGGCAGGGAGAGAATTCAAAGTCCAGACTGGGTGGTCCCATTTTACAGACAGTAGAGAGAGGTACTGTGGGAAGTAACAGAAAGGACTGATAACAGAACAGACGCCAGAGCCAGAACAATTGGGGTCAAATCCCAGCTGTCCTATGGAAGAGCTGTGGGCTCTTGGGGGAGTTACCTCCTCTCTCTGGCCCCATTTCCTCATCTGTCGATAGAACACACCTCACAGGCTGTCCTGAGAATTACATTAGATCACACATGTAATGCAGTTAGAACACTGCCTGTCACAACTTGCACACATTAGGACACTCCTATCCTTTCAGGACATTTTTAAGTATCATCTGCTGATACTTGGATGGAGAAGGCAGGAGGACCTGGATTTAGGAGGAGACCTTGGTTCAAGTTCAGACCCAGCTGCTTACCAGCATGGAAGTTACCTGTTGTCCATGCACCTGTGAAATGGGACCGAGAAGGCCCTCCTCCCCAGTTATTGTAAGGACTACGTTGTGACCATAAGAATGCAAAGTGCTTTGTGTGTGGACAATAACAGGTTTAATAGTGAGGGTTCACTACCACTTCCTTTATGGGCAGATCTCTGATCACAGGGGGCAGACAAAGGGGAAGAACAAACTCTGCTGGAAGAACATGTAAGCAAAATCTGAACAGGAACCTGCTGTCTTTACTCGGTGCATTCAGTTGGTCCAGGTGGACCAGGGAGATGTACTGTGGTCTCTCTGGTTGCGTTGATAGTGAGAGGTTTCCTGGCAGAATTAGAGGGAAAGGCAGGAATGGAGGCAATAATTACTGTCTTTCACGAGAGAAGACAACTGAGTTTCTTGGATGACCTCCTCCTTGGCCCAGTCTCCTCGGCAGAGGCTGCCCGAGGTCACACAGGGGAGGAGAAGCCAGGGGAGGGGTAGCCAGTCGCTCACCTGTGGTGAAGGCGGTGGAGGTGAGGCTGCTCCTCTCGGCATCCTGGGCCGCCTGCAGGAGCACCGTGTAGTCTGTGCTCTCAGACAGGCCCTCCAACCGGATCCACGTGTCCTCTGCGTCCACGATCAGCTCCTGCAGAATGAGCAGGAGGAAAGGTGATGGGAAGGAGGGACCGGCTTGCAACGAGGGATGTGGGGAAGGGAAGTCCGGATCCCATGGCCAGCTAGGTCAGTATTGCAGTGGCCACTGTCATCCTCTCCACCCCACAATAAGTAGAGGACAGCTCCTGCCTCCCAGGGACATGCTGGGATAAATGTAGGCACCTGGCTGGTTGAATGGGTGCTTTTTGGATTGCACTGGGCCTCTTCTTGGGACTCTCTAGAGTCCCTGCTCAACATGCAACAGACAAGCGCTGCTCAATCTGTTCTGCATGTTCAAGTTTCCCAATAGGATTTTACTCTAAAAAAGCCCTCCACTGCTAACCATGTCTGACAGCCTGTGCTTTAGATGGATTGTTTCAACCGATGACATTGTCATCTCTTTGTAGTAGGCTATGTAGTGCTGATCAGTTTGGCATCCAGCTCATGTGTGCTCGGCCCTGCTAGTGAAAGGTCCTTCCAGTTCCACATACTGAGAGTGGCTTGGAAGTTTCCAGTGCGCTTCGCTTCATCATGTTCGAAGCACCAGCACAGCCCAGCAGAGTTGCAGAGGCAAACACCCTCACTGACTAGGGTAGAAGCGAGCACTCAGAGGGTTAGTGTTTTGCCTTTGTACAGAGCCAAGACTAGTGCCCAGATGTCTGACTTGCAGACTGAAGCTCCTTCCTCAGCAGCAGGCTATGCGTCCATCAGGGGAAAAACCCCGTTTGCTCCTGTGGACTGCCGGATAGAAATGGTCCTTCCCCCTCAGTCGACGCTCACCTTGCGGCTTCCGTCAGTGGACTTGTAGGTCAGGACGTACTTCTCGACCTCGGCTGTGGGCGGCTGCCAGGAGATCAGGGCACTCTGTCTGGTGACCTCACTGGCGGTCAGGTTTGCAGGAGGGTCCAGCACTGCAAAGAGGAGGAAATGCCAAGAGTGCCTGGCATTTGATTCCAGGTACATGTACCTGTTTGCCCACCTGTGTGGTCTCTGGGCTGCTCACATGCTGACCCCAGTTCTCGCTTGGACAAGAGCAGGAAGGGTCTGCCAGTCACAAGGTGATCCTTTAGGGTCATAAGCATTCTGACAGCTATTCCCCACTCCTCTGGGCCCAGGAGGACATCTTCCAATCTGACCCTCTGTCTGAATTCATGACCTTGCTGCACCTGCATGTCTGTGGTTTACTCTTGAAAACACTCTCAGGTCTATACCTTTGTCCACTGTTCCCCTGGCCATGCCTATCTCCAGCAACATCAATCCCTTTAATGTCCCGCAGACTCTCTGGTCAGATGCATTTCCAGGACTGGCCCCTCTTGGCCTGGTTTTACTGCTGTCACCAGACCCAAGTCAGAGCTGAAAGGGACGTGTGTCTGCTGACTCCGCTGACTTTCACTGGCGTTTGGGCTGCAGTCAACTAAAGTAAGGACAGCTTATTGCTGCTTTAAAAGCTGTACACTAATCCAGCCCCCCCACATGAAGACTGAGCATCCTCAGCACCCAGAGGAGCCTCCAGGACTCTGGCCATGTGGCTGACCATGCACTCACGCGTGGAGAAGTTGGTGCTGATGATGCCACTGGTGAGAGGCCCATTGGTAGCGTGCATGCTGATGGTGTAGTGGGTGCGAGGGAGCAGGTCGGTGAGCTGGAACTCCTCACTGTCTCCATCAACCAGGATGGTCTCTCCAGCAACTGAAACCAGATGGACATGGACAGGGGTTGAATAAAGAAAGACTTCCCACAGCTATAGGCATTTCACCAGGCTTCCATGTTGGAGAATTTTTTGGGGAAAAAATCATTCAGAGGTTTATTTAGTTTGACATTTTATTCCATATAAGCATCCCCTCTGATGTTTTATATCTTAATTGAGAAAAATATTCCTTATTTTGTAATTGCTAGGACTCAGGACTCTGGAGTTACAAAGAATAAGCCAAACTCTTTGTCTACATGACCCCATCTTCCCCGCCCTCATTACCTGAATGAGAATTCTAAAACTGCCACAGTGCTGGCTTGCTTTCTCCAGACAGATAACAGTTAACCAGTGTCCCTATTAAAATGCAAAACTCGGGAGAGAAATGATTGAGCTGTACTAACCAATAGGATCAATATTAGCTTTTATTTGTTCCAATTCTGTGAATCCTTTAGGTTTTGAGACAGTCTCATAAGGTTGTCACAAGCAGAGTATTACTTATCAAAGACCTTATTTATAAAGCCTCCAACACAACCTTGGGTAGTGGATTTTGTGCATTGATTTCTATTGCCATTTATTTGCCTTGTTGCATGAGTTTTGGACCACTGTTTCAGTTCATTAAAATATATTTGAGTTTGGATTCTACCCATCACAGTTTTGTTTTATATGCAAATTTGGTAAGCATACCTTCTCTGTATCCATTCAAGCTGTTGATAAAACTTCATTAGACCAGGGCCAGGCCCCCTCCTGTGCCTTTAAGAAAACTCCTGAGTCATTCAGCATCGAACCAAGTTCACTAGGCACTTGTTCACACTAGATAAGTGGGACCTGAGGTAGCAAGTTTCCCGTGGTCTAAAGGCATGCAAACAAGTTAAAATCTAAACGAACTCTTTGGAAGAGCATACAAATGCAACGCCGGCCATCGGTCAGTGCCCTAGCCACACAAACTGGCAGCTCAGACTCTCTGTGGTCTCTCCTATCTCCGCCAATGCGCAGGCTGCTCTTGTTCTTGGAGTTCCCTCTTTCCTCCTATTCCCTTTCTTTATCTAAGATCTGCCTCCTTTCTTCCTCTCAACACCGGGATCCCAGTCAGTGGCCATGGATGTGGCCCAAGGTGTTTTGTGCTTGCCTATGTTGTGACACTGCGCACCTGTCTGCACCATCACTGGGTGTGGGTTCTGTGAATCTGTGTGTTTTATAGCCTAGTAGGGGGATGGCACATGGAATAGCATCAAAAGGATTTGTTGAATGAAAGAATGCTAACTGTTGCGATGGAGTTGTACTTTCGCATCTGTGAGTCAGTGCATCTAATTCTCTTAGGGGAATAGCAAAAGCTTTGACAGAGGAATGGTGGTGAAGGATGCGTTTACTGGGCAAACAGGGAAAGAATTTTCTGGTGGAGGAAGCAGTATGTATAAATGGACGGTGGCTTAAGGAGGCATGGGAGGACTTGAAATGGACTGTGTGTGCAGAGGGGTTAGGATGTAGCCACAGGAAAGCTGCTCATTCTCTGAGGAGGGGCATTCAGCTACAGTTCTATGCTACTCCGTATATAACCCATCGTATATTGTCCATCTAAGCAATAAGTGGATTTTTCTAATGTCTTGCTGAAGGTTCTAAAAGTTTTGCCAATAAAAAAACAAGGACATAAAGTAGTTTTGGAAAAACATATTCTTAGGGAACCTGTGCTTGTTTGATAATCTGTTTTGGTTTCTACTTTCCCAAGTTTTGACAACCAGTTTACCAGCATTTCTTTGTAGCTTACAGACTTGGCTTTCTCATAATTTTCTTAAAATTCATTTATTTTTACTTGCATTTTTTGGACATTGGTTAATAAAATAATATAGGTTTAAGTGTAACGCTTTGTAACACGTCATCTGTATATTGCATCATGCATTCACCACCCAAAGTCAAGTCTTCTGTGACCGTTTATCTCTCCTTTACCCTCCTCTTTCTCTCCCCACACCCCTTTTCCTCTGGCAATCATCATACTGTTGTCTTTCTTTTTTAAAAAAAATTTCTTCTTAATTTTGAAGATTAAGACATCTGCCTGACTTTTGTCCTCTGATATCTTTGTTCTCTGGATTCCTGAAAATAACCCACAATAATTCTGTGATCGCATATGTAATATAGGCAGGGAAATAATTTCTGTAAGGCCTAGAGACCTGGACTACTCAACTCTATTTTGGTTTGGGCTTCACTATTCAAATAGTATAAGGAGAACAAGTATGGTGAAGAAGGCACTGAAACTCTGATTTTGGGCTGCTCATGGGTAGAGAAGACCAAAGCAACAGAAGAGTTTATTAGTTGTTGGTCCTTTGTCACTGTTATGTATTATCTGCTCTGAGCATGGTCCTATAACTAGTGTTTTTCTTGCTCTTTAAATATCTAGAAAAGTCTGCTTTCTTGCTCATAGCATTTTGGGAAAAGTCTTAGCTAAATGCTGAGTTTATCTTTCTAATGAGATTTTTCCAATTTTGTATTTGCCCTTGGTTATGTGCTATTCTTGCGCCTTTCAGATCCCCCTCTCTCAATTACCATAGTTGATAGAGTTTGGGGACATTTTGGGGGCAGGAAAATCTCTAATTTGTCTCTTAGATTGACAATATGCCTTTTTTTTTTTAACTTTCATACTATATTCTGCCCCAATCCCTGCCGTGCAGACCTGCAGACACGCACCTGCAAAGCGTGTGAGCACAATGACGTAGCTCTCCACTTCGCCCACAGGCGCCTTCCACTGCAGCAGGGCCCCCGTCGGAGTGATGTTGGTAGCAGTCAGATCCACAGGGTTGTCCATGGCTGCAACAGAAAGTAGGTGCAACCACAGGCTGGTCGCGTGAATGGTCTCCTGTAGTTCCACCCACAGGGTCTGCCATACTGTCACCCACAATGCACCTCTGCTGCTGTGCCTTACAAAACAGTGAAGTGAGTGGAGATGGTGCTCCTTTCTTCCTTTCTGTTTCATTCCATCAACCCCTTCCTTTTCTCCCCATCTTCCTCTGAAGATGGTACCTCGAGATACGAGTGCCCTAACATACGAGATTTTTGAGATATGAGCCGTCGAGCAAGGGATTTTTGCTTTGAAATACGAGCAACATTTGAGATAGGAGTAATCGCGCAGATTGGCTGGCTGCACACAACCCACCAGTTTACTGCAACTCGAGTGTCTCATAGTTTCCCACGCCTCAAGGTTACGGAACGAATTAAACTCGTATCTCGAGGTACCACTGTAATTAACTAACTTATGTGCAGAGTGCTTCTCAGGTGCTGTGGGGGTCCCAAGGTATGGCCATGTGTCTTAGGCGTTTCAAGCTAGATGGCAAAACTGAGAACAAACAGAAATTGTTCTACCTCTTTATAAGGGGAAAATATGCTTCTTAGGCTATTTGTGCTTTCATAGATGTAAGGGCTTGGCTTGTGACATGATCCCTGTTGAGTGTGGTGGGAGCTCCAAGGAGGCAGAGTACCTTGGTAGGGTCTCAATCAATACTGTGCAGTGAATGAATGGGAGTGAGGTTACCTCTCAAGTCCTACCTGACTACTGTATTCTTGCTTTTCTACTCACAAGACTCGCTCTTTACTCAGTCCTGCTCTCCTTTTTGTGACAGAGACAAGGAGATTCTTCCAAGAGTGCCTGTCGGGAGAACCAGGTCTGCTGTTTTAGGACCACGTTCCCATTCTACCTTGTCTATATTCTACGTCTCCCTTCCCCAAACTTGGTATATATTTTAAAAACGGATGTTACTATAATACTAGTAGTTTAGGTGTCAGTTCAAACTTAATGTCATGTAATTTATTTTTAAGGACCATGATGTCCTGTTCTCTAATCGAAGGTTTTGATTGCTTGCCTATGTCCCTCCTTTCAAAGCAATAGCAAGAAAATATTTTTATAATTTTAACATCTGAATTGTATCCCTAATCTGGGCCTTCAGTAACTTCTTCAAATGGAACTTTATGCAAATAAGAGTCTTATGACACTGATCAGTTTGATCTCTGAGTTTAAGCCCGAGACCCTGAAGAAATACTCATTTCCAAAGCTTGTAAAATCATAAAACAACAAATGATAACAAAATAAGACATTTCTGTGAGCAATTTGAGTACTGGAATTTTGCAAAATAGTGCTGCCTGAACTTGAAGGAGGATGGTTTGGGTTGGTGCACTGTTGAGAAATGAGTATTTTACTTAAGTTTCTGCTGTCTTTTATGTTGGGGATTGGAGACTCTTGAAATCCATTCAATTGTCGTCAGTAAGAAGGAGCCTATTTTCTGTATCATGAATTTCTAAGATTTTTAGGAAGGTGTGAAGGGGGCTTTTATTGACCCATTGGATATCACTGTGGGTCAATATATCTTGATATTTTATTGGTCACAGCTAATTTAGTGGGAGGGGTAAGACTGAACCTAAAATATGGCTGGGTTTTCTGCAGTCACAGGCCTGGAAGGAGACCAGGGTAGATTAGGATATTTTGGGATGTCTTTAGAAGAATTATTTTGAGTTTCTGAAGGGATGTTTCTTTGGCCGTGGCCTTAGAGATGCTGTTTCTGTACTTGTTTGAATATCTATAGGAGCAGTGGAGAACCCAAGTTTTAGTCCCTCGCTCAGAAAATACCATTTTCTGAAGGAAATCCAGGTATTTCCCTAAGGATGCTTTTCCATGAGCCGGGGGAACGAAAGCTTAGCTGGGGGGTAAGGTTATCTGGGCTTAGGGACAGAAAGCTTTGGCTGTCCTCACTGGTGACTTCTACAGCAAGTGTGTCGTATCTGCAAGGTGGGCTGGCTGAAGGACAGAGGAGGCCACCACCTTCTTCCTCCATCCCTGGAACAGAAATCAAGAGCTACGGCAGCTCCTTGGTGGTTGTAGCCATATTTGATGAGGGGTTCCATGACCCCACCGGTTGTTACTGGAATAACAATCCCTTCCTTCTCTCAGATGCAATTTTCTTGAGTTGTTTAAAAAATTAGATGACATGATTCAAACTCTGTTCTGAAATTCACTTCCATTGTGGCTCTTTGAAAGGTCACATTTCAAATAGGAAGTTCCTGACCTAGACCTGCATGACCCCCAGGGGGTCAGGAGGAGAGAGGACACTTAGGGGAGAGAGAAGTTGCAAATTGCTTTGTGTGATGCAGAAGTCAGAGGGGCACCCAGGAATGGAACCTCTGAATCAGCCAGAACAACTTCATGCTTTGCCTCTCCTGTAGGCTGCAGGTCCTCAGGCAGGTTCTGACTTGGCCCACACCAGGGAAACAGATCTACCTGTGTGCACAGGAGCGCAGACACACCTACCTGTATGCATGAGAGTGCAGACACGCTCACTCTCCTCCCTGCCCCGTACGCTGTTAAGGCTGATTTCATATTCGGTAGCTGGGTACAACTTGGTGATGGTGAATTCTGTCACAGTGTTGGGCACCACTGAGCTGTCCAGCCGTCCCACTAAGGAAGAGCAGAGGTCACTATTAATGCTCAGCAGAATCACTTATCAACATAGTGCATAGTATAAGCTACATAGGACTTCCCGGTGGCACTTGGTCAGGAAGCACCGAAGGGTGCAAGGCTCAGCACTCAGTGGGAGACAAGGTTCATGGACTGGGAATGTTGGTGCTTAGAGATCCTGCATGCTGGCTCCACCCCCTCACTGTATAGGCTCCTCAGAGCAAAGGAAAAAGAACGATTTATTAGTGATTCTCTAGCATGCCGGTCTTTGTAAAGGCAGTATAGAGGGACTGGCCACAAAGGGTGGTTCTTGCAGACCTTGAACACAACCCCATCCCCTCCTGGGAAGTGAGTGTGTCCTCAGCCAATGCCACATGCACCCAGTAAGAACTGGCAGGATACAAACGAGGTCTGGGCCAACTTCCTCTGACTCATAGCTTGGCCAGAGTAGCAGAAATAGGGCCACTGTCACTGTGGTTTTCTCCAAGCCCCCATCTGGTTCTGCTGGATCTTCACCCATCCCCCAGGGCTCTAGTCTTAGACTTTGCTCTCTCGGGAGTGCACATGACCTGGCTCTTGGCAGATTCTCTCAGGGCTCTTTGTGCCTCACTGCACTGTCCGGGTAATAGGGAGCAGTTGCTCTGATGGTGAAGGGCCTGCTTTCTGGATAAATGCAATCCCACTTTTTAGGAAAGGAGCTGGTGAGTGCAGGGTCCTGGGCTGCTCCTCACCCACCCACTCTCATTCTGATGCCACAGAGAGGAGGGCAATGCAAGCCGGGTGACAGCCTTTGGGATACACTACTTCTCCCAGAACCAAATCCCATTTGTCTCTGAGAAATGAAATGGCTTTATTACCTTGAGTTGGCCGATACGATACTCGGTAGTAATCAAAAGATGCGACAGGAGGGCTCCAGGAGACCACAACTGAGTCTTTAGTCACGTTGCTAATTGTGATGTCTTTGGGGGGATCAATTCCTACAAGGAAGCCGGTGGTTGTGGGAAAAAGACAGAAAGCACAGTGTGAAAAAGGAGTTCCTCTCCCTGGTTTTATGTGGACCAAGAGCTAATGGTGTCCCAGACCGTACTGAGTGCTGAGCACCCATAACACCATGGTCAGGCTGAAGTCTCACCTGCAGCCTCATGGGTGTGGCCCACGCCACATTGGTGGAGGGTGTTTTAATAACCTAAAGTCAAGCTGGCAAGTCTGGGCCTGTGCGGTAACTATTACCTACTTGAAGGCCAACTGGGAAGCTCCCTTTAAATTTGTATGTTTTGTTTTAAACAAGAAATAACATGGCTATTTTCTCTTGAGCAAACCCAGCTCTGTCAATCTCTATCCCTTATTTTTTTAGCAGCCAATTTTGATTCAATTTGGAAAAAAATGCCTATTGACCGGAGAGGGATTTCAGAGAAAATCCACTTTCCTAAACTCTATTTCATTTTTATTGTGCACTTCAATGTTTTAACTGCTAGATGGAAACCAGGTGTGTTGAATCCACTTGTCCAGTTATGAGTTCTTGTCAGCATGTAGCAAAAACTACCCAACACACATGTCCTTACTCATGTTCACGCTTATATTTGCGAATGATGAGATGAGAATGATCCAATCCATCTCAGAGTGCCCATGTTTTCCAAACAACATGCAAATCAACCCCATTCTCTGAGTACCAGGGCTTTACATGTGATTCGGAAGAAGCATCATTTGCATCAATGAGCAGTTAAGAGATGGCTCTCCAGAATAGAAACAAGTATCTTCTTACTGCAGAAGGTTTTCTTCTTGCAGACTAGCTCTCTCTAGGGCTTTCTCCTAGGTTTCTAGTGGGAGGACCTCTGGACCAACACATTTAAGCCCTGGCCTCCGCAAGACATTGGGCCCATCCTACCTTCTAAATGGGAGTTTCCCATACAATGCAACTACGGAAGAAGTGGCTTTTCCACACAGCTCGCAGACCCTCTTTAGCTGAATGAGGCAGTCTCCTGCTCCATGTGTATTTCACTTGGTAAATTTTATTAACTTGTCAAAAGCTACTGTCACCACCTTCTGTCAAGTCCTGCAGCCTCACCTGTGGTGATGGAGCCCACAATGGGTTCAGAGGTCACCGTGCCATGGACGGCCACCAGGTTCACAATGTACTCGGTGGCCGGCTGCAGGCCCATCAGGACAGCGTGCCTCTTGGTGGCATCCAGGGAGACCTCTGTCATCTCTTCCTCTTCATCCCGGGGGCTGTAGTTCAGGATGAGTCTGTCTGCTGGAGGGGATGGGTCACTCCAGGTGATGTTCACGCTGGAGGATGTCACGTGAGAGAAGTGCAAATGAGAGATGGGACGGAAGCCTGAAAAGCAGAGAGATGGGCGGTTCTGAAACACAGATGAGGTAGGGAGGCCACCGGGCTAGAGGAGCTATCTGACGGAAAGGATCTGCTTTCCTTGCTAATAAAGACCATTCCTTTTCCCTCTGCGCCAGAGGTTCCACCTCCACATACTCCAATCTTGCCCACACTCCTTTCTCCAAGCCTATACTGAAAAATGAAGGATAGACCAGCATTACATGTGAGTTATTTTATAATAAGATCTAGGATTTAAAACCTCAATCCTGGAAGGGATTTAACATGATCCATGGGTTTTCTGATCACCCACTGATTTACTGCAGGTGAAGAAAGAGACAGAATCAGCCACTCTATCTGAGCTATGAAATTAGACACAAATTTTTTGATATGCAGGTGGCTTTGCTCACCTCTCTCCTTTACTTCAAACCATTCCCTCTTGACGATTTATTAGTGTCTCCTCTACCTGTTCTTTTTCTACCCACATTCTGCCTTCCTCTATATGAAATGGGGCTCTGGTAGAGTGGGTTGCCTAGGTCAGTGGTCGGCACTCATTAGTCAACAGAGCCAAATATCAACAGTACAACGATAGAAATTTCTTTTGAGAGACAAATTTTTTAAACTTAAACTTCTTCTAATGCCACTTACTCAAAATAGACTCGCCCAGGCTGTGGTATTTTGTGGAAGAGCCACATTCAAGGGGCCAAAGAGCCTCATGTGGTTCGTAAGCCGGTTTGCCGACCACTGGCCTAGATGCCCTGCTCACACTAAGACCCATGGATCCCTGAGTGCTGCTGCCCTGGTACCTGTGAAGGCATCCACAGTGGACTCCAAGCTCTGCTGCCGACCCCTCTCAGCAGTGATGGAAATGATGTACTCTGCCCCGGGCTCTAGATCGGTCAGTGTGTACCAGGTCCTGTCCTTGGGCACAGTGACTTCTGAGGCGATCCCGGAGGATGGGGTAAAGGTAATTCGGTAGTGGTCAATGGGGCCACTGGCCTTGGTCCAGATGAGGGAGATGGAGGTCTCAGAGGAGGCTGTCACCATGAGGTCTCGTGGACTGTCAAGTTCTGAGGATAAATATTAGGAGCCAATTTCACACAGGAGGGCCAGTATTTGTTGAAATCATTCCCCGACTCTGATGCGGACTTCTACACTATCAGCAGGCCTGCTGACCCTTAGCTCACATTTTGTTAGACACCTTCCCTTTGAAAGATGGCTGGGGGCTTGGCTAACAGATTGAAGAAGGGCATTATTAGCTGGCTGCTGATTTTCAAGCTCTGAGAATTCGTCTCTCAGTCTTTCTTAGTAAGCTGATTAGGGCAAAACAAGAGTCACAGGTAGGGCTGTACCATTCCTGGCAACAGTGGTCATCTCTGATTCTGAGGCCATTTTGGCTACAAATGCTTCACATCCACAAATGCTCTCCTGTCATGTAAGGGGGCCATGGGTGTGCAGGCAATCAGATCTGAGGCCTCCCTGGTGACCCATGTGGTTCTCTAGAGAGGTTTTCTATGTTCAGCTCACAATTTATACCTAAGGTACTAGAGAGACTCTAAAATTTACCTGGGACTTGGAAGTAAAAGTACTGGATTGAGAGTAGAAAGGCTATCATGTGGACTTTTCCATTGCTCTTAGATTTCAAAGTCTAGACCTTCACCCCTCAGGTCTTTCTGAGGTCTCCTGTAGTACATTAAAGGTACCACATTCTTCCTGCTGTGGGGTGGTCCAGAAGAAATATGACCTGCTGTGGTGCCGACTTATTTGGAATTTTCCACTTCTGCTCTGGACCTCTCCTTAGACTACGGAGGGCCATGCATAGACCTGTACTCCATCCTGGATGTCAGATGACAGGGGGAGGCATAGGGAATCAAAGAGTTTCAGGAGGTGGTTGTTTTTAGACTGACAGCTGTTGCCCAAGGACCTGCTCATGGGGGAGCATTGCCTCTCACCAATCTTTGCCAGGACAAACCTCATGGTCCCTCGGGATTACAGGGGCCTGGTCTTATTCTGTACCAATTCCTACTCACCCGTCCTGGCATTCATAGTTGCTGGTATGCTTTGCAGTGTGTCCATGACAGCAGATATTCCAAATCCATATTCAGTGCCGGGTATCAGATCTATTGGTAGATGTAGAAACAAACGTTATTCTGTATGTGTGTCAAGGGTGGGGAGGAAGGATGAAAAAGCGGGAAGCCAATCATCTTAGACTCCTGGTCAGATCTTGTGCTTAGTCCTTCCTGAACCCACCCTAATTTTACCTATCCAGAAATCCCAATTTCACCACTTGCAAGAGCCAAGCCAAGCCAACAGGATGGACTAACTGGTCAGCACAGAGCTTCCTTCTTGCTGTTCGTCTCCTTGGAAGGCAGGCTCCCCTTGTCAGTGAGCATCAGAGTGTGCTCTCCTGTGGAAGGTCTCTCCGTGGTACTCAGAGTCGCGGCTTGACGACAACTGGTGGAGGGCTTTCTTGCTTAAACTGTGGAATGCGGAGTGTGTACTCTAGAGGAACTGTGTGGACATAGTCCTTTAAAACTTTTCTTGGCTGTTGTACATGAGATTTGTGTAGTAACTGAGGGCACAGGTGGCCTTCTGGTCTGTTCTAGAGAGTGACAATGGGGGGGAGGGTGTCTTTCTCTCTGGGCACAGGGCTGTCAGGCCTTTAATGCAGGGGCACACAGGAACCCTGCTACTGTGGATTCCCTCCCAAGGTTGATAATTCAGGCTCCAGAATATGGATCCAATTCTAGGATGATCTGGGGACCTGAGAAGATAGAAAAAAATTACAAAAACTGACCAACTAAAGGTGTAAACCTCTTTGGAGAAATCTTTTGGGGGTTTAATTCAAAAGATCACAGGGGAGCCTCCCAGGAAACCTGGAATCATCTGGGGTCTCTATTCTCTCCCACATTGATTTCCAGACTAACTGGTTTGACTGGTATATTAATTTCCTATGGCTTCTCTAACAGATTAGCCCAGCCCAATGGCCAGAACAATACAAGTCAGCTCACGAGATCTGCAGTCTAAAATGCTTCATGGTCTGCATTTCTTCCACCTGAGGTTCTAGGGAAGAATTTATGGCTTTGCCTTTTCCAGCTGCTAGATGCTGCCTGAAAATGCTTCACATCCACAAATGCTCTCCTGTCATGTAAGGTAATATAGTCACAGGTGCCAGGAATTAGAATGTAGACATCTTTGGGGACCATCAAACTCACCCTCATTGATTAGGCCTGGGATTGTAGAAAAAATGCAGCAAGCTCACATCATCATCTGTGGCCCCCACTGGCCAGTTTCAGTCCTTGTGGGCCCCCAGAGCCTTGGCTGGTGACTGTTCTGCATTTATGGAACATTCGTTCTCTTCAGAACACTTGCATGTGTGTGATCCTACCATTGTTGAAAGGTGGTGGTGAGGATGAAAAGCCTTTCCCTTCTGCATTCATGTCCAGGGGCTTCTATGGAAATGAATGGACATAAACTGAGAGAGTACATTTATGTTGTTTTAAGCCACCAGTGTTCTGGAGGCTAGAGAGCCAAAATCAAGGTGTTTGCAGGACCACACTCCTTCCAAAGGCTCTGTGTGGAGACTCATCCCCAGCTTTGTCCTCGTTCTGGTGACGGCCAGAGGATCCCTGACATGTCAGGGATGATTTTGAGGCGAGGTTTCCTTAAATGGCCTGGTCTATGGAAGGGGAGTGTTGTGTGGCTTCAGTGCAGGCTGAGCAATACATTCCCCCCACGCTCGATGGGGCAGAGCCCACCTGTCCTTGCTGACCAGGCTCGCCTGCAGGAATGCCTGGTCTCATCTATTCCCTTCCTCAGCCAGCCACACCCATTTCCTAACCCTTAGTTCTTTCTCGGAAGTGTCAACACTAGTAGTGGTGAACTCGGAAATCAGATAGAGTTTGAGGTCTGCCAAACTTCCTTCAATATTCGGGTCTGCCATTCTCCACCTGGGCATTTTGATTCCTTAATTTTATGTCTTTGAGCGCCAGTTTCTGTGGAAATGGATGAATAACAGTATCTATCTCAGAGGGTCACTGGGGGTGTGTGTGTGAACTGAACTGATGTGGGTGCAGTGCATTGTGGGGCTCATCGTGACAGAAGCCAACATTCTTGTTACCTTGCTTGAAGAACTACTCCCGGATTCTGGGTCCTTTCTTCTTTCAGTGTGTTCCCCAGGCTGGTCCTCAGCACACCTGTTGTTGGTTTGCTGATGAAACTAGAGATTTGGGGAGCCCAGGCGGCAGTGAGGCAGGCCCTGGCTAGATTGATGGGGTGATTGCAATGCCCCAGACCTCTTCGAAGCACACATTTATCTCCGTCACGCGTCCCAGGCACAACCTTGGTTGGAGAAATTAGATTACCTTTGGGACATAAACTACTTTTCCCAGGCAACTGATTGAGACCTTCAATTGCTGATAATGAAGTAGAAATTCTCCGACGCAGATGAAGGGTGACAGGTCGAGGAAGTAAGACAGAAATTACATGCTGCCAAGCGGATCTAACAGGAAATGTTTTCATCCGAGTTTCTTATTTATGAAGCTTAAATGAAATGTTCAATAATTTACAATGGAATCGTCTTCTTCCAGAAAACCGTGGAACAGAATTTCAAGTGCTCTTTTCCCTGGCCTCCCGTCTGGGGAGCGGGGAAGCGGGGCTGGCTTGGTAGGTTCCCACCTGCTGCTTTCCTTTCATTTTCTGCAGCTTTCTTCAGGTGTGGAAGTGAGCGCTGCTCTTTGTCAGCAGGTAAAGTGCGGTTCTGCCCAAGAAGGAAATGTCTATCTGCGGCGCATCCAGTGTATTTATACATCTGCACTCCGGGGGCTCCGAGGGGTTTCTCACGTCTTTGAGAGCTCATGGCTCTCTATCAATGCCCCCTTTCTCTCTCCATCCCACTCCTGAAAGTGGTAGCGTAGCAATGGCTCTGTTCCCTTTCTTACCAATAGCTCAGAAAATTCGCCCCATCAGAAACCGCCAGCCTCCATCTCTTTCAGAGCCTCCTTTGTTCAGCTTGGAGGGTGAAGCTGTTTTCAGCTCTCTTTCCAAGGGGCTCTGCTCTGAGCTCCTGCGGCACGCAGTGCATGCACTCGCCAGATGTTATTGAAAGGCTCCTGTGTGCCAGGCACACGGCTGTGAAAGGGGCACCAGGGTGAGCTGAATGCACATCATCCTTGCCCTTCATGAGGTTTAAAAAATCTGGTGAAGGAAACCAATGACTTCTTAAGCACCTATACTATGCCAAGCACTGGGCTGCAAGCAATAGGTGATCTAAAAAAATAAGGAACGAGAAAGGGGAGGGATGGAAGGAAGGATAAACACTGAAGAGGAATTTTTCAGTGTCTAATGGTCAAGAACACTATTATGAACTAGTTTGTTAGAGAGCTGCGCATGGCATCTCCTTGAATTCTCCGCAGCTCTGCTGGGAGGGCATCGCTGATGAATAAAGCACTCAAAGAGAGTGGTTTTTTTTTTTTTTTTGATGAGGGGGTAGGAACAGGGAGAATTAAAGTTCCTAGGGAGGGATTGTTGCAGGTGGTCTGGAATGACCTTCTCATCCTGGCCAGGGTCTTGTTTTTATAAACGCAAGTGACTGTGCTTAGAACCAGAAAGAAAGGGGGTGGAGCTTCTCCCTCATTTTGCCTCCCCTCCGCCAAGGTCCTTCCTTCTGCTCCCCCAGAAGGCAGCTGGAGAGCCAGCAGTCCTTGTGACTTGCATCTCAGCAAGTACAGATAGAAGTTTCCTTATGTGCCTATAAACTCTTCTTAAGTCCCACAAAGCCATTTGCCTTTATAAATCTCCCCAGCTGCAAGCTCCCTGGGATAATTATGAGTAATATATATTTGTAGGTCAATTTCATCAGCCCAACTCTAATAAAAACATCAACTCTGCAAACCCTCGCCTTGTTAACAATTTGTCCTTTCCTTATAAATCTGCAGCGCTGATGTGCTGGCTGTCCCTCCCATCCTTCTTTAGCAGGAGCAGCACAGAGCGGGAGGCTTTTGATGAGGACTTGGAACTGCCTTGGAGTCACAGCTGTTCCCCTTGCTGGCTTTGTGAACTTGGGCAAGTTTCCAAGTGCCCCGAGTCTCAGTTTCCACATCCATAAAACAGGGATGCTAACATCCCTCAGGAGGTGTTCTGAAGATGAAATGAGCTGTACCTGCGTGAAGGTGACTGGAATAACACTGATGGTCAATGAAGGCAGAGTCTTTATTCCCCCGGTAGAGGGAAATGATGACTGGGATGTGACTGTGCTCTCCTCTATATCGCCATCCTAACAACTAGCCATCATCCTTGGAAATTGCTAATTGCCAAGTCAGCCTGAGGCGTAGGCAGGGATGGGCTGCGCTTAGCCTCGGCTCCCTGCTGCATCATTTCAGCTTTCTGGTTTAGCTTAGTTTTTGTGAATGTCTCCAGCTCTCGGTAAAAGCCCTTCTGCCAGCTGGTCTTTTCCAGCTACATCTAATTCACCCCCATTAACCTGCTTGGTCAGCATATCCTTGCGTCTCCTGGCTGTGTTTTCAAAAGCGCATCTGCCTGGAAAGAGCATTTATTATATTTGCTTTAACCAGCCTCATTGGGCAAGGCGACTGGGGTTTCAGCTCAGGAGGAAACCGCTTTGCTTCTCCTGCCCTTGTTTACTGTGCTGCCGTCTGCTGAGACTGCCCGTGCTCCGGGAGGAAGCCACGGCACACTGAGCAGGGGCTGCGCGTGGGCAGCCCTGGTCTGACGCTGCTGTGCACGTCGCATGTAAAACGCACTCCGCGCTCCCGTCATCTACCTGCCAGTGGAGTCCACCAGGCGGCTCTGGTGGGTGGGTGTGTCTGAAGCCCAGGAGGAGCGCTGGCTGGGCCCTGTCTCCATGGGAACAGGGAATGCTCCCAGCCAGGCAACATGGTGACCTTGGGCATCGTCCTAGTCCACACTACCGTCATCCCTACCATTGACTCCAGCACGGCCTCGTGACCAATGTCTACCTCTGCCCCTGTCCCCCTCGCCCCTTCTCTACACTGCAGCTGCACAGATCTAGGCCTTATATCACCTTATTTAAAATCCCTCTGACGCCCGCTCTATACAGGGTGTCTAAGGCCCACCGGGCACTCACCTTATCACTGGCCTCTTGTGTATTTCTCAGTCACAGTGAACATTTATTTATAGTTCCACCCATCCACCGCTTATTTACAACTCAGTAAGTGCTGGACGCCATGCTGGACATTGGGGAGCCGATGACGAGCAGAAGCAAACACGGTCCACCTTCCACAGAGCGTTAGGTGGAGGGTGGACACTGACAGCTCCATCACCCAGCACGGTGCACAGGACAAACAGGTGCTGGGACGGGAGTGGTGACCAGGGAGAAGAGGCTGCAGACAGGACCAGGCGGGCTCCCGGGGAGGGAAAAGGTGCTCGAGGGACTGAACGAAGCGCCCCTGTGGGCCTGGAGCCCAGGGAGGAAGGGGAGAGCGGAGAAGATGGCAGGAAAACCAGGCAGGCCGTGTGGGCTCAACCAAGGTTTGGTGTTTATCCAAGAGCAATGGACGTCCCTGAAATGTAAGACGGGGTGTGACAGGCGATGGCGTGCAATGACGAGCAGGAGCCATACGCGAGCGATATGCTCGGGACGTGAGAGACTAAAGCATGGCATTGGGCTGTGGTGTAGGTGGGCGGGAAGAGCTGTGCGCGTGTGGACACGAGCTCACTCACCAGTGAGGGTGGCCCTGCTGGTTGGCCCCACGCTCTTGGGGACCAGCAGCTCGTGGTACTGCTCGCCCGCCAGGGTGCTGTACACCACCTTGTACTGCCGAACCTCCGCCTCACTGTTGTCCCACTCCAGGTCCAGGCTGGTGGCTGTGCGGGAGCCAACCCGCAGGTTCTTGGGGGCGTCAATCTCTAAAAAAGAGTCAGACATGACCCGGATCACACAGGATAATGTGCATTTGTCAGGCATCTTGAACATGAAAAGCTCTGCAGTGACCGCCCACACCTCCTGACCCTGCTTCTTGTGGGAGTGACCCCAGGCTGTCCTGTGGCCACCACACATTCCAGGGAGTTCGGAGAGTTTACTTAGGAGTTAGATAGCAGCACACTTTATTCTTCCCCCATTTCCACTCGGAATTTCCAGTGGCATTGAGACATTTAAACTGAACCAGTTTGCACCATAAGCTTGAAACAAAGCAAGGAAAACCCTGACAGGACAAAGCCAGAGACACCTGTCACAAGTGCTGGTAGGAGAAACTGCGTGCAGGTGAGCGAGATGGAGGAGACTAGAGCAATCTCACATCTGGCCACCAACAGGAAGGAGGCCTGTTGACGGCAAGATTCTGAAGCTGCCCTCCCTGGTTTACCCGCACCGATGCTGCCGGAAGGTTTACAGGTTAGAAAATGCTATATACAGGGGTGGGCAAAAGTAGCTTGATAGTTGTTTATATGGAAAAATACACAAGAATAAACTCTGTTCTGTGTGATGTGGTGGACAGAACATGAGCTTTGGAGTAAGGCCTCAGTTTGAGCCCCAACTCTGCCAGTTACGTGTCACCTCACTGGGCCTTGATGGCCACGTCTGTAAAATGAGCTAACAGCACTGGCATTTTAGGTTGTTGTGCAGATTAGACGATGCAAATGATGTGCGTGGCCTGGTGGAACACCTGGGGCCCAAGCCCTTGGGCAGATTTCCCGTTGCCTCCAAAGCACTTTCTGAGTTCCAACAACAGGGATTCCCCCTATGCTTGCTCTCTGGGGCCCAATAATGCCAACGCAGTAGAGAGACCATTGCCACAATCCTGGGGGCTGGTTCTCTCAGGCTTATTGTAGAAAGAACACTGACACGCTGCAGGGTAACAAGGTAATAGGCGCTGGCAGGATAAACGGCCGCTGAAAACGTTCTGAACAGGTCTTGTCGTCGAGATGTGGACTGGACCGTGCAGTGGGCCAGCCGCTGGATCTGAGGAAGCCTGGAGTGGACTGCTTCAATTGGCAAATGCCAGGCCAGCATCCCCCGGCTGCTCCAGGGAGGATGGGTGCATGACTCTCTACGAGCAGCTTCAGGGTGACAGGTGTCCCGTTTCGTGAGGGGAACGCGGTGAGACTTTGGGCAGATTTATGTCTTTGCAGCTACTTTTTCTGGGAAACGTTTCCTTGTTCAGTGTGGCGTTAGCATCAGAAACTGCATCTGCTCGAAGTGCAGTGTGTTAATCCTGCAGCACTGGGGTGCAGAGAGGAGCTTGGACTGAGAGGCATGTGGGAGCGCCCCCGTACTCCCCAGCACCTCACAACACTGAGTCCCATGCCCGAGGGGAGGCTGGGATGAGGGACTGGACCGGGCTGAATGAAACTGCAATGAGAATGGCTTAGGCTCAGCTCAGGCTGAGATCTGTACCTGCTCTTCAAAAATCCCAGACCTTGCAAACTTTCTGTTTGTTTTGCCTTAAGGCCTGTGCCAGTGATTAAGGACCAGACATTTCCAATGTCCACAATATCAGAAGAGGTCAAGCTTGACCTCTGGGTGTTGGGCTGGTCCCAGCCATGTGCCCACAAGCCAGGGGCAAGGCAAAAGCAGATGTCCAGTGGGGCCCCAAGGGGAACATGGGTCTTGGGGCTCTGGTGCAGCCCATCTAGTCTCTAAAACGTAAAGTAGACCCAGTGATTCCCTGCTGAAATCTTGCCTCTTGCTCCCTATTAGGAACTCTGAGGGTGGCTGACAGGCCCTGCGTATTCAGCCCCCTGCCTTGAAGACGTCATGTTTGTGACACTTCCCTTTGTGCACAGTGCTCCAGCCCCGGATTCACATCACGTTCTTCCCGCCTCAGGGCCTTTGCACTGGCTGCTACTTTGGCCTGGAATGCTCTTCCGGAGCCTCACTTGGCTGAGGTAACTTATGGAGGTCTTGATTAAATCTTTCTCTCCTCAGACAGACATTTCTGAACTTCTCTCTGTCGTCCGTTTCGCTTCTCAGCATAATCCTCAAGGCTGAGGTGGCCCATGTGTGTCTTCTCTGCTTCCTTGTCTGGTGTCCCCACTGGAATGTAACTCAGGAGAACCTGGGCCTTGCCTGGCTTGCCTATGCTGTAGCCTCAGTGTGTGGCACCCAGTAGGTGTTCAGTGCATGCATGGGAGGTGCCTGGATGAATACCCGCAGCTCTCTGGCTTGTCTGTTCCCTTAAAGCCGCTGGAAAAGCCTTGTTAAGTATTCCAGCTGCGGGGCTCTGGAGGAGGCCAGGGAGGAGGCGGTTCAGGGACATGAACAGCTTCACCTAAAGGCAGCTGGTCCTGGGGAGGAAAGTGGCAGGTGCTTGTACTGCTGAGCAGGCAATGGCTCCCCTGTGGGGCTTGGCTTTTGCGTTAGTGTCCTGGGGCTGAAAGGACAGAAGTGTCCTGTCGCATAGATAGAGGCCAGAGAGGGGCGTTGGCAGGGTTGTTTCCTTCTGAGGGCTGCGAGGGAGAACCTGTCCCGTGCCTCTCTCTGCTGGTTTGCCTGCAACCGTTGGCTTGCTCCCTGCCTTCATCTTCCCATATGCGTGTCCACCTGGGTCCAAATTCCCTCCTTTCCCAAGGACACAGTCAGATTGGCATGAGGCCCATCCTAACGACCTCCTCTTATTCCATCCACCAAATTAGGTCACATACACAGGTACTGAGTGTCAGGACTTCCACATCTTTGTAGGGGACACAATTCAGCTCATAACAGCGTTTAACAGGAGTTTGTGCCTTCAGTTAAAGCAGTAGCTGCTGGTTGGCCAACGCTGTGGTGGCTGCGGGATGTGCTCGGAGGGAGGGGTCCCAGGCAGAAAGGGTCCCAGGAACTTCCTGAAACTAGAACCAGAGCCACAGTGGGGCAGGGAGGTGCAGAGATGGGCCTCTGGTGTCCCCGGGCTGGTGCTCTCTTGCCCATGGCCTCGGCGAGGTTCCATCTGAGTGCTGTGCTTTTTCTGAGCGGCTCTAATATCCCACTCACCACGCGGGAAGCAAATCTCCGTTTTAATTGTCTGTGCAATTAGTGCTCGCCTGGTGTCGAAGCCATCACCTGGAAAAGCACTTTGGCTAATGTGAATTTAAGCGGAGTTCTGAAATGACGGAGGGCCCTACCGCGAGGGGCCAGGCACTCTCATCATCCCGCTGGCACCTGCCAACCCCTGGCCCGGAGGGCTGACGGGCAAAGCTGCTCACTCCCCCTACCCCCATGCTCCCCTTGCCCCTGCCCCCCGGAGCAGAGAGGGGCAGGTTGGAGGTGCAGGCTGAGGCCCCATTGCGAAGGCAGTCTCCTAACATCTGCCAATCTGCCAGGCAACCCCCAGCAGAGAATCACGCAGCAATGAACCGAAACGCAGGGCCGCTTCCCGGAAGCAGAATGTAATCGTTTTGATTGGAATTTTTCTGGGCCACCGGCCAATCCTGCCTCCATCTTGTCAACCTCCACATCAAGCCTTCGCTTTTCATCTGCTGCTCAAGGGCTCTCATCCCCTTTTCTGCCTCTTTGAACTCCTTATCTGAGCAGAGCACAAATAAACCACGTTGCA
>JAAGEH010000042.1:24629817-24673151 GCA_011751065.1 Lasiurus cinereus | reverse complement strand
CCCCCCCCCCCCCCCCCCCCGTCAGCCTGGTTGCCCCATGCAGCCTACTTGTTCAGTTTGGTCATCCTTCACTAACCGCCTTGGCTGGCCTAGTCATAGGCAGCCATCTTGTGAGGATGTGATGATCAATTTGCATATCACCTCTTATTATATAGGACTTCCCCCCCACCCCATCACCATTTATTCCCTCTATGCTCTCTTCCACTCTCCCACCTATCTCTGTAATAACCACACGGTTGTCCATGTCCACAAGTTGTCTCTCTCGTTTTTTTTTTTTTCTCAATCTCCCCACACTCCCACTAGAGCTGTCTGCCTGCTCTCTATCTGTGAGTCTGTCTTTATTTTGCTTGGTTTATAAATGCTCTTTAATATGGGTCATCTTTTCCCTCTGAGAATGTATATGAAGTGATGATGATTGAATTTGACAGATATATATGATTTGACATGTACATAATCACTTTACATGGAGGGTTGAGAGACACAGCTACAGCTGGAAGATGGAACCTTCTCCTCTGCCCAAAATCCTACAGGGAAAATTTGTAACAGGCTGACAGTCTCGTCTAAGGACTTATCAGGCTCCTGTAGAGATAATTTCTGATCTTTTTTTATTGCCCAGAGTATATACCTTCACGAGACTTGTGGCTTAGAATGTGCCTGCTTTCTGAATTGGGACTTTATCATCTTTTGTTTCAAGTGGAAATTTCTTACTTTGTCCTCTTATACTAAGAACACACACTTTCTCCTTAGACCATTGCTCATGATGTATGTCAGAGATCTTGCCCTTGTGATAGTGGGCAAATGATAGGCCATTGGAATACAGGGAAAGATCAGATTTTGCTGCTTCCCTTGGCCTGAGGACACCAAGAAAGGGAACAGGAGAAGAAAAGAAAGTGGGGGCACTATCTTTGCAATATTGAATTTGATATCATGTTAAATCATTCACGTGTTTTGGAGAGTGTAACAGACCAGGGTCAAGAATCCAGACCACGTAATCCCCAAAACCACATGCTCCTCATTCCAAACATCCTAAAACATATCACAGGGCCAGGAAATCTTTTTTATTTTGGTAACTAGACAAAGAGATTTGGATTTATGTCCATTAAAATTCAATTCCATTACACTGGCAGGGTGGCTTAGTTGGTTGGAATGTTGTCCTGCACACCAAAGTTTGTGGGTTTGGCCCTAGCTGGTTTGGCTCAGTGGATAGAGCATTGGCCTGTGGACTGAAGGGTCCCAGGTTCAATTCCGGCCAAGGGCACATGCCTGGGTTGTGGGCTCAATCCCCCCAGTAGGGGAGTGTGCAGGAGGCAGCCTATCAATGATTCTCTCTCATTGATGTTTCTATCTCTCTATCCCTCCCCCTTCTTCTCTGAAATCAATAAAATATATATTAAAAGTTTATGGGTTTGATGATATATATATCTAGATTTCAGATTAAAACTCTAGTCAGGGCATGTACAAGCAATGACCAATCAATGTTTTTCTCTCCCCATTCTCCTTTCTCTAAAAATCAATAAATATATCCTCAGGTGAGAATAAAAAAAATTATATCACATTGCCAGGACATGTGACATATATATATCTTCAGTATGTTCTTGCCTGAACTTAGAAATATTGTGCTTCGTTGGCTTCTCTATTGTCTCTTTCAGCAGCATGTTCGAATCCAAGGTTATTATATAGTCCTCAAATGTCTTCTCCTCGTTTAGACTCTCTCTCAGAGAAGAATATTTTCTGAGCTCATTTCAAAAACATCAGCGTCAATCTGTAGACTTGTTATGGGCTATTCAGACCACTAAATGCAGGATTCATTTCCACAATATTCCTTATTAATGATCATCAGCTTCTACTTTCCTACATCCAGATACTGCCTGGCAAAGCATCTACTACATCATGATGGGAGAGTTCTGGTTATTGCACATTATTTATATCATAAAACTGATTCTAGTTTTACCTTCTAGAATATTTTTCAATGGGGGACCTGTGGAGGTTTCCTTTCAAAATCATATTTTTTGGTACATATGGTGTTTTTTAAAATAATGAGCTAACATTGAAGAAATTGAGAGGTTTCAGATAAAAATAGATTTTCTATCTCTTTTTAAGTGAGAAATATCTTCTAGTATTGCACACATATTCCCTCAGGGCAATCATTATCTGCACCTGACTGGGGACTACATCCTTAAATGGGACCTAACTTCTCCAGTTCTCCAAAGCTCTCCACTCCCTATGAATTTTTACACTCTGTGGCCAAGTGTTGCCTGCCATTAATTGTCATACATACACTATAGTTGTTGTTTTTTAACATATAGCTTCCTTTTCCCCTTATGTTACTTCTCTGGATCCCATAGGCACATTTGTGACCCCAATAATTAGGTAGCACAGAGTAAATATGCTCTTAGTCTACATGAAAGAGATACTCCTTTTTGTAAGGCATGTTTCTGTTTCTTTAGCCATACCTTGTATGGTAGAGCTTCTCGTGCCATCACTCCTTTGGACATACCTTTAATTTGTCTAGGCTCCTTTTAATACATGGTACCCAGAGTGGAACACAGTGGTGGAAGGCTAGAACCATGGACTTCTATTACCCTTTCCAGTTCTTAAGTCACAGGTGTCTTTAGAATCTGGAAACATTGTAGGTTGAGTGGCAAGACTAAACATTTTCTGTTATGTTTGATAGCTCTGATCCCTGCTTCTGTGGGTTGTTATCCCCCCAAATTTGACTTCTAGACCAGCCTATTTCCAGCTGCGGAGGGGAGGCAGTGATGGACAGCTCACTCCATCAGCTCTCTTCCAAATTCATCACCTCTCTGATTATCGAAAAGGGCTATAAGGTTGTAAAGACCCACACTGCCAAGAGGACTTACCTACCATGGGCCCTATCACAGTCCATCCTTCTAGACAGTTTGCTAACCCATTCTTTAATTTATTTTGTGAGTAATAACCTTTTGAATTTGCGTATAGTTTCCTGTCCCTCTCCTTGCTTATGGTAACTGAGCAAATGCTTGCAACATTTCCTGGTGTTGGAGTCTGCAATGTGTCTCTCTGTGTGTATGGATGTATTTGAAGATCGTCATGTTCTTTCAATAATAAATGAGAACACGTTGGTCCAGTTTTGAAATGTTTAAATCCCTTTGCAATTTAATTAGAAATAAGAATCCTAAGATAAATGAGTGTGTATTTAGATGCAAAGGGATATATGTACTTAAGTCAAGGAAAAACAGACATTTTTGAAATTTTTAAAATACAGTTTTAAAAATATGTATATGTATGTAGAAAGTTGTGCAGTTTTGTAAAGTCAGTAAAAATAGGATAATTTTCCAGGTACTTCCCCCCTTCCAAATTTCAAAAATAAGAAAAAATTATTTTACGGACAAATCAGATTAGAAGAGTTTTTTTTATATTGCTAAAGAAAAGGAAAAAGTAGCTTTAAACTTGAAAAAACACAAAAACAAAAAAAATTCAATTTTTGGATATATTTATTTCTAATACTTTTTTCATCATAAGTTACTTTTTAAAAGTGTATACCTCTAAATATGTGTCAATATATGCATAGCCAAGTTACTGAGTTAACTCCTGACTGTGATCTTTATATTGTTTTACAATAGTAATGACAGTTTATGCATATTTATCTCAAATATCTTTTGACCAGCAACATGAATTTAAAGAATGTCTGTTAAGATTTTGAGGTACATTCTGTATCCATGCAATAAATCAAATATAAGCAGTTTTTATTGGAATTAACCTTTGATAATCACTCAATACCAAATTTCCCCTAACCTGTGTACATGATACTATAAATTTAAACCATGGTTACTGCTGACGTCAGGAATATTAATTGGCGAATGCCTAACGTATCCTTGAGAAATCATCCTGAGGTAGCTCATTTAAAATATTGACTATTGACTAATATGTGCTTTACTGTGCAAATAGATTGAATAAATTGGTTTTCTTTTATAGTATATTATAGTATATGAGTACCTGGAAGGCTTATGTGTTAGCATTAATTGGCTGTTGTCAATATTACTCATTTTCAAATGTTAATCATTAAATGTTATATTTTCTAAATATACATGTGTATTAATGTTATAAAACACATAGGAAGGAATTAGACACCGTCATCACACTGAATCTAAAAGTTAAAAGTATCAAAGTAGTAGCAGCAAAACAAATTCCCAGAGTTGATGGAAAAGTCTTTTTCAGAGTTTTATTACTTCTTTAAAATTTTTTTCTCTTTTAATTACAGATTATATTTAGAATTATTTTATATTAGTTTCAGGTAGACTGCATAGTGGTTAGACAATCATATACTTTACAAAGTGTTCCCCTTGATATTTTCAGTACCCAAATGGTTCCATACATAGTCATTTCAATATTATTGACACTGTTTCCTATGCTGTACTTTATTATTACTTCTTAAAAGTTAGTTTTAATGTGGCTTCTAATAAATATCTTCCTGGTTTTTTTAGTTCTCCCCTTAACAATCTGTTTCTCTTATTTTGAATGGTAATTAAAACAAATGAGGAATAATAGATTATTATAAGAAACAATAAGAACAAACAAAACAAATTCATAGATCCAGAGAACAAGCTGGTTGTCAGAAGGGATGGGGCTGGTGAATAAGCTGAAGGGATTAAGAAGTACAAATTGGCAGTTGTAAAATAGTCATAGGGATATAAAGTACAGCATAGGAAGTATAGTCAATAATAGTGTTATAATAACTACCTATGGTGTTACAGGATTACTAGATTGTTTTACAATTTATTATTGCTTCAAAAATCCTTCCATGGAAGGCGCCCTGTCTCCATCATCCCTATTTCCATCCCTTTTCTCCAAACCCCCAACTCACATCTGCATCTCTGCATAAACAGATGAAAACACAAAACTACAGGAACTTAAAAAGGGGAGCAAGCAAACTAATAATGAACCACTAAATCCTTTGACATTTGTGAAACCTTTTCTCTCTTGCTGAAGTAATTTTCCAGTCAGAGATGGGGAAGCCTTTCCAGAGGTCATGTCTGTACAATGGTTGTAAAAGAGCCTAGAGACTCCATGTCATTCTTTGCAATAGTCAGAGAAGAGTGAGTGATTGCTTCCTCGACTTTGTGGCCCTGCTTATCCCTTAAGTGGTTGAGTAAACAATAGCAGGTCCCAGGAGAAGAGCTTCCTAATGGTTTTTCTGTGGTCCATTGTCTCTGGGGTGCTCACCATCACAGCAGGTCACCATGATAATGCCATTTCTTCAGTATCCCTCTGAACTTTTGTGATAGTCACACTAACATCTCATTTATAAAATTAATGTACTATGGTTCAGCTTTATGGTTGCTAATAAAATGTTTTTTTTTGTAGAATAAATGAGTGAAAAGTGATGAACATAAATTAGTATGAGGAATAACTTTCAGTTGAAGTTCTCTGTTAAGTCTGGATGTAACTCTTTTTAAAAATAAGCAGGACTAACAGTCATTATTGAAAGCAGGGATGACCTATCTATATATATAAATGCCTAAGCAACCGTTGCAACCAAAACAACCAAATGGACAACCAAACAGGCTATGTGGGGTAACTAGGCCAACAGGGGGGATAGTGAGGGATAAACAAACAACTGAGCAGTGGATTGTGTGGGGTAACCAGGCTGGCAGGGGTGGGCAGTGAAGGACAACAAAACAACTGAGCAGTGGGCTGAATGGAGTGACCAGGCCAGCAGGGGGGCAGTTGGGGCAACCAGGCCGGTGGGGGGCAGTTAGGGGTGACCAGGCCAGCAGGGGGGACAGTTAGGGGTGATCAGGAAGGCAGGAGAGCAATTAGAAGCCAGTGGTCCCAGATTGTGAGAGGGATGTCCAACAGCCGGCAGTTGGACATCCCCTGAGGGGTCCTGGTTTGGAGAGTGTGCAGGCTGTGTTGAGGGATATCCCCCAAACCCCCGTGCATGAATTTTGTGTGCTAGGCCTCTAGTTAGAAAATAAAAAACTGTTCAAGCTTTATTATCCACTTTTCTCCAAACATCTGATTCAAAACATGCTAGCTATCTATACCATCCTTTAGGAAGTCTAACCATTTGTTTGAGAGCATTAGAATAGAGTGGAGAGGCCTCAGACAATGTTTTTTTGTAAATTGAAATATTAGTGAAAGTTCATGTCTGGCATTTCATGGGAACTGTGACATAGCTATGAGAATAGAAAGGAATTTACTTGTATTTTCAGCCAGTCTTATGTACTTACTCTTTATCTGAAATGATTAATACAGTGATATGAGTGATTATGTATTTAAATTAAAAAAATAATTTTCAATTCCAGTTGACATTCATTATTATATTAGTTTTAAGTGGTTAGACATTTATGTAACTTATGAAGTGATTCCCCTAATAAATCTAGTAACCCTGTGACGCTATACTATTATTGACTATATTCCCTATGCTGTACTTTACATCCCCATGACTGTTTTGTAACTGCCATTTTATACTTTTTTCTTTTTAAGACTTTTTATTGATTTCAAAGAGGAAGGAGAGGGAGAGAGAGAAACATCAGTGATGAGAGAGAATCATTGATCTGCTGTACACCCCCTACCGGGGATCGAGCCCACAAATTGGACATGTGCTCTCACTGGGAATTGAACCATGACCTCCTTTTTCATAAGTCGATGCTCAACCACTGAACCACACTGGCCGGGTCAATTTGTACTTCTTAATCCCTTCAGTTTATTCACCCAGCTGGCCAGAACAATTTGTACCTCTTTTTTTTAAATATATTTTTATTGATATTTTACAGAGAGGAAGGGAGAGAGAAAGTCAGAAACATCGATGAGAGAGAGACATCGATCAGCCTCCTTCTGCACGCCCCACTGTGGAGATGTGTCCGCAAGCAAGGTACATGCCCCCAACCGGAATCGAACCCGGGACCTTTCAGTCCACAAGCCGACGCTCTATCCACTGAGCCAAGCCGGTCTCGGCAATTTGTACTTCTTAATCCCTTCAGCTTATTCACCCAGCCCCATTCCTTCTGACAACCTTCTGGATCTATGAATTTGTTTCTGTTTTGTTTGTTCTTATAATTCTTTAGATTTCACATATGAGATATATCATATGGTATTTGTCTTTCTCTAACTTATTTCACTTAGCATAATACCCTTCTCATTGCAAATGGTTAAGATTTCATTTTTAATGGCCTAATAATATTCCATTGTATGTGTGTGTGTGTGTGTGTGTGTGTGTAGATGATTATATAAAGAAGATTATATATACACACCACATCTTCTTTATATAATCATCTATCAGTTGACACTTAGGTTGCTTCCATATCTTGGCAATTATAAATAATGCTGCAATGCATATAGGGATACATACGTTTTCTCAGTTTTTTAAAAAGAGAACTATCATATGACCTTGTAATTCCACTTGTTGGTATTTATCTAAAGAAATCCAAAATACTAATTTTAAAAGAAATGATCAATTATTGATCAATATTTTATTGGAAAATTTTTGTTGTTGAGTTATGCCAAATAAGCTTGTATGTATTATTTTTAGTAGTCTTCTCTACCTATAATGAAATAGACATTGCATCTGGTCAATTTTTCAAGTAAAAAAAAATTCCCAGATATGTATCAGTTTGGGTGGGTGAGATACTGTGACAGTGACAGCAGTGCAGACTCATTGTGTAAAAGGTAGACACATCCTGTAGAAGACTTAAGCATGGCATGACAAAATAAGTCAATAAAAATAACTTATTTCACATCCATTTGAAACATGACCCATTCTTGGATCTTCCAAAGTTAATTGGATGGCTTGATTGTCAAAAGGACTCCCAACATTGAATTGCTTTGAGAGAAAGTGGTAGATGATCAGTTGTCTGCATAGTCTGTGTCTCAGGTTTCTCTTCCAGGCTTGTCAGTAAAACCAGTTTATGTCCTGAGTATAAGACCCTAGTTCTCTATAAAAAGCTAAACGTTGGGAAATAAACATATTGTATTAGTTTACTATTATTGCTATAACAAATCACCTTAAATTTAGTGGCTTAAAACAATACAAATGTATTGCCTTACAGTTCAGTAGGCCAGAAGTCTGACTCAGGTTTCATAGAGCTATCCTGGGCTAACTTCAAAGTGCTGGTTCCTTTGGAGACTCTAGAGTAGGATCTATTTCCTGTATTTTCCAGCTTTCAGAGGCTGCCCACATTCCTTGGCTTGTAGTCCTCTTCGGTCTTAAGAGCCAGCAGTGGCCAATCATGTCTTTCTCACTTCTATAGTACTAGTAGCTCCTTTTAGTCCTTTCATTTCTACTTTGGGGAGGTCTTTGATTACATTGGGCCTACCTGGATAATCCAGATAATGTCCCTAATTTAATATTAGTTGATCAGCAGCCTTAGTTCCATTTGCAGTCTTAGCATATTTGTTTTAATAATTTGTCATGCAGTGTAACATGTTCACACATCTAAGGATTAGGACATAGGCATCTTTGGGTGGCCACTTTTCTGTCTCCCACCCAAATACAGAGAGAAAAACATGAAGAGATGCTTAGTTGGTATCATAAAACAACAAACAAAAACCCACACTTAGCTTTAGAGGTAACTCTGAATTTTTCTGACTCTCACAATAAGAGCAAGAACTTTTTAGTCAATATGTTCATTATTCTGGTAAAGAGTCCACTATCCCAATACAATGAAGAAGGAGTTCTTGAGAAAGGAGTGTCTGTTCAATGTAAATTAAAACATAGTCATTCTGGAAAGTTACCTCCATGCTTCCATGCTTGGGAGGCAGATGTTGCAAAATGACCCTTCAGATTAGGAGCTCAATAGAGAAAAATATGTCAGAAAAGGAGTTGTGCAAATAAGCACTAAACTCTCTTTGATTTCTAGGATCAGTGTGTAATGAAAAAAACCCATACCATCAATGTCAGGACTAAGGGGGTAACTTAAAAGCTTCATTTCACATTTCCTTTTTCAAAATTTTTTCATTAGGTTGATCTCTGAAAATTGTGAAGGACTTTCTGGAGTGGGTCTGAAAGTTCATTGTCAGTTGATTCTCTGATCACTGTTATGGTCTTTCTGTGATGTGGTGCCATATCTTTACCCTTTTTCATACTCTGGACTATTGCTGGGGAAATTGGTTGATATAAAACTCTTCAGTGGACCACACTAAAGAAGTAGTTTTTAAGAAATCATTATGAAAATAATAAGTGCCCTTGGGAAAAAAATGTGAGCAGTACAAAAGGGTGTATGATAACATCTCTCCCAATGTAGACACCTGTGTTCTGTGCCAAGGAAACATTTTCTTGCATATTACTAAAAATTGACATTTTAGTTTATGGAACTTACTCTTTAATAAAGTTGACCAGAATAATTGTAAGACATCAGTAAAACATAACTGAACCTTGACATTTCAGCCTCTGTTCAAATGAACAAAAGCAAGTAAGAAGCACAGACACAAAAGGTCATAGGAGCAGCGCTTCCTGGTATCAGATTGAGTGTTAGTCTCTCCAGAGGTCTTGCAGGAGGCTAATAAATTTTGACAATTTCAAAATTTAGGGATGACCTAAACCTCTTCCAAATTGTGATTGATTATGACCTAACTCAGTTTTCTTACTCAGATTCTATAGTTTTTGTATAATCTCCTGTGACTTGCTTATATTTTTCTAAATTTTCAAATAAGTTATTTTTCTCTTTCCTTTTTTTTTTTTTGCTGCCATCCATAAAGCTCTGGGTCCTTCTCTCAACCATTTCACAGGGAACACCTCTACCTCTTCTCTCTTACTGCCCCCCTCACTGGTTCTCCCTATCTGCTTCTCACATAGGGAGACATTTATCAAAAACAAACAAACAAATACTAAAAACAAAGCAAACAAAAAAACCCCACACAGGACTAAGTTCTGAGAAGAGAAATCATAGTATGTCTATAGAAGTTGGGAGACCTGAGTTCTCATTCTAACTCCTCGGTGAACGAGCCATGTAATCTTGGTCCAGTTGGCCAGTCACTCATTCCACGATCTCCCTGACTCTGAAAGTGTGTAAAATGAGAGGGTTGAAGGCCATCTCTTCTGCCTCTCATGTTCTTCCCTGGAAGTGCTACAGAAGCCTCACAATTACTTTCTTCTCTTTACACACTGCATCCTCTGTTACATGGCCTTAGGAGGAAGGGAATGCCTGTCAAGCAACTTCCTAGGGTTCCATTTAAAGACAGGCAACTTAGAGGAGCACACCTTGGGAAAGCACAAAGTAACATCTTTCTCCAAAGAACACCTCACACTCACTCTGAGGACTTTCACACACATTATCTCAGCATGAGTGCATGCGGATGGTTTATTACCATGATTTTAGGATGACTGCCATAAAGAGCCTGCAGGATATGTCTCAGTCCCCTAGACCTTAACCCAGACCTATACCCAGGTGGGATTAGTATAACAAATTAACAGCCAGTAGAGAAGTTCCCTCAGATTTCCAGCCATTTGGACTTAGCCTGTGTTTCTCTTCAGCTTAGAATTGTCGCCAACAATAGCATTTGGATAAAACATGACTCTAAAAAAAAGATATAAAATCATTTCTCCACAGCCTTCTTCATAGGCTGAATCTGTTTCAACTTTAGTTTCATCATCAATAAGATGGGGAAAATAAAAATATATACTTCCTAGGATTAACTCAGACAGTGCCCAGAAAACATTAAGCACAGCATTTGGTATTTGGAAAGTCTTTAGTAACTGTTAGCAAATGTCATCATCCTTATCATGGAGGGAGATGGACTTGCAAATGTTAATGGGGCAGGAGTATTCTTTGGGGATCTGGAACAGGTTAATAGGGTTGGCTTCCCAGAGGAGCACACACTTGAACTGCCCTGAAGTTCAAATAGTAGTTTGGTAGCCAGAAACTGTCAAAGGGTAGCAATCCAGGCCCTACATGATCCCATCCAGGAGGACGTGGTTGCTCAGACCTGCAAAAAATAAGGAATCCCAAGCTTGCGGGATCCACCACGGTGGAAAGACAACTAAGTTGTCCATGAACTTCCTGCTGAACCCTAACAGATTTCTCAGACAGTGACTCATCACATCAACAGCACAGACTACACGTACCTGTTGCATAAACCCAGTGCTTCTGGTGTATTTTTATCATGCTTCTGTAACCTTTCTTTGTTCCGTTATTAATATCCAGTGCACTGGGTGATACAGGCTAAGAGATATCATAAACTCCATTTTTCACTTTTGCATTTTTGTGGCCAAGAGAGTGATTTCTCTCTACCCCATCTTTCTTCCTTCTGGAAAAATGTTCTTTGGAGTAGTTGTTCGTTTTGTACTTTGTTCTATAATACAAGTGGTTGCTGTGAATAGTCGACTGGGATTGATATTTACTGAACATGGCACTGTTTCTCATTTAGTTCTTACAATCATCCTTTGAAGGACATATTGTTTTTCCATTTTATGGGTGAAACTCAAAGGGAAGTATCCTGGCCAACATCAGCTAGCCTGAATGTAGGGCTCTGTGTGGTGACTTTCTCTCTGGTACTTACTATCATCATGTCCCCAAGACATCCAGGACCAGGAAGAGAGACTATGTGAGGAACGCAGAGCCCTAAAGGCAGAGCCCATTTCTTCTCTTACTTTCCATGTTCCTCAAGCGCAGGTCCATGGTTACGGAGTGTCTCATAAAAAATGCTGCTGAGATTCCTGTTTGTATGCTTTGAAGTCAAGTAGAGAAAGTTTAATTCTCTCCTTCATGACAGGCTTTCACAAAGCTGGAGAAAGTTTAATTACAAACATCTTTATCTCCACCACTAACACAGCCCCTCCTCTCTTTCTGTGTATTTTTTTTTTTAAGATAAAACAGTCTCCACTTACAAGCTTTGAGGTTAAAGGATAATAGAGGTGAAGAAAAGTAACTGACCACGTGCCTATCCCTGGGAATCTGATTGACTCGCAAAAGTCCTGAGTAGTTGAATCATGTTTATTTGGCTACTGAATAGTGACTCCTGTCACTGCCTTTTTCATTTTCCTTTTTTTCTTAAAAAAAAGATCTATTGCCTTCTGTTCCTGGTTCCTGTTCTCTGAATGAAACTTCTGAAAATGCTTAAAGATGAATAAATTGAACTCTCTTCAGTGTGAGCAATTAATCCACAACCTCTGGTCAACTGCTTATACCAAGTCCCTATATTTATAGAGACTCTGCTTCAACTTTCCTCAGGAATGAGAAGATTTCCATTCATTAAAATGCTATTTTCTCATTAAGAAGTTCACGCTGCAATGACACATCCTCTTTCTTCCCTTGCTGTGTTGCGGTAACTGGTGGTGGGATTAATTGGGCCATGATACAATCTCTTAAAAGACAGCAAATTGGCAATGGCAGGTAGAAGGGGGAAGGCATGAATATTAATTAGAGAAGATTCCAAACAGAAGCCTTTTAATGATATTAAAATATATAGGCCTGTAGGCAGTGAGATAGTTCCTGCTATAGACCTGTTGACAGGCCATTACCTCAGCAATGTCAATGCCTTTTAATGAATGAATATATGCATTTTAAGTGGGATAGAGGAGAATTCTTTCCTGTTTATAAATATTAAAAAGAAAACTATCCATGACAGCTCCTCTCAGGCTGGAGGTGTTCCGGGAGGCGGAGAAGGCTACCTTCCTGGGCTGTGAAACCTATTGTTGTGGCCAATATGGGGACCCAAGCAATTAAGAACTGATGATTATGAGCCAGGGTAAGCCAGAGGCTCCACTTCTTGGTAGGTGAGTGAGCGAGACATTTAAGGAAATTTCATTAACTTTTTGGGTCACTTCAGGAGGAAGTCAGGGGCTTTTCCTTGGTACTTATTAACATGAAGAAAACACTTAAAGATAGAATCATCATGGGGGGCCATAAACCAGGAAGCTTTAGAATTCCAGGGCAAAAAAGAAGTGAATTTTAAGAAAGCAGATCTTAGTAGATCTAAGGTCACCTTGAGATCAGTGGCAAAGGACAGGATGGTGGGGAATATGGAAGTGAGAACTGGAAGTGGGCAGGAAAGCAGTGAGAACTGGAAATGGGTGGGAAAGAAAGCCAGTCACAGGTGACTTCATAGACTCAAAGTACTTGAACAGAGCTTAGTGACCAACTAGTACAGCTCTCTCTCCTGCAGCTTAGAAAACTGAAAACTGAGGCCTAGAGGGAAGGAGTGACTTGCCCAATCTCAGAGCTAGTTAGTGGGCTAATCCTGGTTATTTATTTACCTACTTACGTTACCAACTTACTTACCTGTTCATATTAGAGACCTCTTACAGTTCTCCTGACTCCCAGTCTGGGTGATTTTCTAAGACTTCTTGCTTCCTTCCTAACTTTCAATACGCATACATTTGAGGAAATTAAGAATATCACATACTATGCTCACCTTACATAATCTGAGGATATCCATCTAGGGGTAAAAAATAATTTGATCCAAATGCAGAGAATCTATCAAGTTCATCCCAGTCAACTAAAATATCAACAGAAAGACTACAGTGGAGTTACACTTAATTTTAGAAAGCTTGGCAGGAAAAAAGAGATTCACCATAAAACACCTGAAATTAGCAACGTTGAAAGGAAGGAAAGCAGAAAAGATTTTAAGTGCAATTAAAAAATTTGTGCATTTAAAATACAACCAAGAGTCCTTGTGATTTTAAAAAGCTTTATGTGGGCTTTTCAAGGATAAATGCAGAAACCATTTGCAAGTGGGTACAATCCTGTACATGAACTAATGTGTGTGGGTGAAGAGTTGGTGAAGGCAAGTCATAGGTTGGTCCAATCCTTCAGTGAAACAGCATTCCTGGAATGAACACACACTTCTCACAATTATTTGCTTTTAGCTAATGGGAACTCAGGAGAGAAAGTGGATACTTACTGGAAACACAACATAAAGAGCAAGTCAAGAATAATAGGAAAGTATTGCTGTTATCACAATGATGACAATGTCTATACATGTTCTAGAAAGAAGATATTAGGCTTAAGACTCCTGAGATACACTTAATTTAGCCTCATGATCGAGACATAGTAACATAATTTATTTGGCAACATTGAAGAGAAGAGAATCTTGAAAGTCACAGAGCAAAATATTAGATGCCCATTCAGTTCAGTTCAGTTCAATTCAGTGTGGACTCAGCACTTTTTGTGAGCCAGATGGGGATTAGGATCTAATGATGCAAAGCAAGTAAGACAATCCACTATCAGCCTACTCTTCTAGAGAGAGACATGAACGAGTAATTCAACACTTTGGGGTAAGTGCACCAATGGGGTGTGCACTGGGAACAACAGTGTACACAACAGTGCTATCCTTACTTGTTGTATAGGCAAAGAGGAGGGTGGAGAGAGGGAGGGACGGAGGGAGGAAGAGAAAAAGAAGGACATGACCTTCAGAAATAACAGTAATAGCAAAGGTACACAGTTTGAACCACTGTGTGCTTCTCCTGCTCTACAGAATTTTTCTCATTAGAGGCAAACCTAATTTGTTGTTCCTGTCTCTCGAGTCTACTCCAGATGAAGGTCCAGGTGCCTCTGATTTAGAAATTTGCCTCTTCGTGAGATGATGATAGGAAGAACTAATAAAATAGCATTTAGCAACCCACCATTCATGATTCATGGTCCCAGGTTGGTCCTAGATGTTTGGAAGACTTGGCTGCTGATAATCTCCCAGAAATAGAAACAACATGAATGCCCATCACCTGTCTGTATAATGAGTATAAGCCCAAACAAGGTGATTTGTCACAAACTCTGCTCACTTGCAGATAATATCTTTTCCTGTTTAATATTCATAACCAGTCAGTGAAATTGAAAGTCATTAGTTGGTTGGAAGCTACAATGAGAATAACCTCTTTTATTGTCTATTTGTTGCTACAGGTGCTCTTCTTTGTTGCCTGAACTTCTGTAAGGTGAGGGAAGAGCAGAGCGCTTTGAAATTGAGAAGCTTGGACTAGGGCAGTGGTCGACAAACTGCAGCTTGTGAGCTGCATGCGGCTCTTTGGCCTCTTGAGTGTGGCTCTTCCACAAAATACCAGGCCTTGGCGAGTCTATTTTGAAGAAGTGGCATTAGAAGTTTAAGTGTAAAAAATTTGGCTCTCAAAAGAAATTTCAGTCATTGTACTGTTGATATTTGGCTCTGTTGACTAATGAGTTGGCTGACCACTGGACTAGGGAAAGACTGTACCTTAGCTGTGGCTCAATTTGCTTAATTGGTAATTGTTTTGAAGCAAGTTCTTAGCAGTTGACCCTGGTCAGAGTCTTTGTTTCCTGAGAGGGGATGGGAGGAAAATCACTCCTTTGCAGTGTTAGCAGCTTTAGCTTCCTTTAGACCAAGAGCAAGGGGACAGGGTTGGGGGTGGGGTGGGGAGGGTCTTAGAAATGTTGTACTTCTCTTCCACCCCCTCATCCAGTTTTATCTTCTGCTTTCTCTCCTGTCCTCCAGGCCTCTCACTGGTCTTGGATATAGACACAAGGCTGATTAGGTACTGTTTTGGGGGAATATTTCATCGTCTTAGCATCCCAGAACTACCAGAAAATTCTGGAATTATACCAATTCAGTTGAATGCAAGAACTTGACTCATTGAGGGTCTTCCTAAAGTAGTTCATATTCAGGCAGTTGAATCAGACTTTCAGAGAGCAGAATTTCTACTCTGAGTTAGATCTGGGAACTTTTGGTGATATGGGGCTATCCGGACACTTTGAAGGTCTTGTCATCTCTGTGCCAATACTGGGTATGTGGCAGATACATTTCAAAGTTAGCTCCTTATCACCATGGCACATGTATATCTCTCTGATTAAGGTGAACTCATGTTTTTGTTTGTTTTTTGAGTAGCAAATGAATGAAAGCTTCAAAAGGACACAGAAAGGCTGTGATAAATGGAGGAAGTGTGGTTGACTGGAAAGCAAAGAAGTTTGGCGAGTAGGAGACTGCTTGGCAGGGAAGGATTGATTCAGTAGACCTCTCCTGCTACCAGACTCTTCTGGACTGGTTTCTAAGGCTGATGGAGCTGCCAATAGCAATAGACCAAGTGGTTCTCATAAAAACTTCCTGCAAGAGGTTGGAAGTTAGAGGGATGTTTCGGAGTCAGTATAAGAAAGCACAGCATTGGGGGGCGGGGGAGAGAGAGGGAGGGAGGGAGGGAGGGAGGGAGGGAGGGAAGGAGGGAGGCAGTGGCAGGTTAAAGATAATTACAATTTTCTTCACTCCTTCCCTCCCTCATCCCTCCCTCCCTCCCTCTCTCCTCCCTCCCTTCCCTCCTTCTTCTCTCCCTCTTTTCCTTTCTGCATCCCTCTCTCCCTCCCTCTCTCCTTCCCTGTTTCCCCTTCTCCCTCCCCTCCCCCTTCCTTCCTCCTTTCTTCCCTCCTCCTTTCCTTCCTTACACATTCTTGCTATGAGGAGGTAGAGTATATTTTCTCTCCTTTTAGGTTTTACCAGTAGAAGGAGACAGAGGTGATACTATGTAGGTTCTGGGACAAGGCCTTGAGAGATCTCCAGATTTCTGGGAGCTCAGTTACCATGCTGTGAAGAGGCCCAAGAAACCCCATATGAGACCCAATGGAGGGCATCAAAACCCTGGCCAACAGCCTCAACTGAGCTCTCAGCCTATACCCAGCACTAGCTGCCAGCCATGGAGAATGAGGCCACTTTTAAAAAAAAATAAATTTTTTATTTCAGAGAGGAAGGGAAAGGAAGAGAGAGAAAAAAACATCAATAAGAATAATTGATTGGCTGGAGAATGAGACCACTTTTGACTTCAGTCGTTCTAGCACCCCGCCTGATACCCCAGAACACAGAGGACACAGGAAATGCTCAGCCGATCCACAGGATCATGAGAAACAATAAGTTGTTTTAAGCCAATAGGTTTTGGGGTGGCTTGTTAACATAGTCCTAGTTAGCCAACACATGTGGAATCTCCACACTTTGGAGATAATGACTCCTTGGGTTTGCAACTTTGGTGGGGAGTTCATGGTAGACACTGGAGGCAACACCTATGGTGACAGGCTGGCTCACAGTGTCAAAGCACTCCCAAGGGCAAACAGCAAGGGAAGAAAAGTGACTGCCACCAAGAGATACCATGTAGCCCTTATTCTGGTGAACACACTGGAGGAATTTCTAGGAAGATTTGGTGAGACATTGATGGGAATGAATGTGGGAGCTGGTGACTCTACAGTAATGAGTAGGTAGAAATCCCAGAATCTTCCGGAGAAGATTTCTGCTACTAGCCTGTAACCTTGTTAGCTTTTCCTTGAGATCTGAACAGCATTGGATTAAACTCAAATTCCACCCAGAAGACTCCCTGGATTATTGTGATTTATTTTCTCCTCATTAGCCCTGGTCCCAAACTCATGCTTCCTCCATTTATGGGTCCCTTTTAGCTGTTTCTGTTTCACATAATATCAACCTAAACACAAAATTTAAACCTTCTCTTAATTTCCACAATTTCTATGCTTAGAAGCTATTTTTGTGATTAGTAGATTTTAATAAGGAATTCGGGGGTGTTAAAAGAGAGTTTTAAATTGTGGCAATGCAAACTTCAAATTGAACTTGAGACAATGCTCATTCTTCATACTTTCACCTGCCCTGGTGAACTTCCATAAGCAAAAACACTCTATGTACTTCTCAAACCTCATTCCTTGCCATGGTTCCCTCTCTTCCTTTCACTGATCTGTAGTAGAACAAATCCCTCTCATGTCCTCCTATCTATTTATTATGCTCTGTGTCTCACTCTTCATCCTGAGCTGCTTATCAGCTGCTTATCAGGTTATTTACTTAGCAAAGATGGTGGTTCCCTAAGGAGCAGCTATGTCAGTTGTTATAGTAATATTTCACTCTCCCACTTTAAACCTTACTAAAAATTACTATGGTTTTCTGCAAAGGTGCCCGGTGTTAGTCTCCCCCCCACCCCCCCCTCTCTCTCTCTGTTGAGTGAGAGAAAAATCAAATAACAAACCTGAGCCAGACCAGGCTCTTTGCCATGTCTCTTTCTTCCTCAGAGTGGGTAGAGATGATGCCTATTAGGCACCCTTACAGGTGGTTCCCTTTGCGACTCTGGCTCTGCCCAGGTGAGGAGGAGGAAAGAGTTCCTGAACTCCCCTTTGGATTTCCAGAGTCTGCCCATCCCACAGATGCCTAAGGCAGACAGAGCCTAAGAGAGAGCCCCTGACCAAGGACCCTGGGAGGTCCTTAAACCGGGAAATTGAAGGGTTGTTCCTTCCACACTTGCAGTTTTTTGTAGCTTCTTAGGTGCAGATACGGCAACTTCTTGTCATAATGTGACGTTGTGCCGGTATTGTGCTGCATCTGTTTGGCCAGGCTCTTGCCCAAGACACCGGATATGTCCACCTTTGCAGTGTGCCTGTCTGTGTATACTTACCTCTTTGTGGGTAGAGTGGGTGGCATCTCCATCCTGGTTTTACAGTACACCTGATCCAAACCAAATATAAATGATTGTGTTCTTGGGGAGCTGTGAATCGAGCTGGTGAAAACCGACATCTTTTTATGGAGTCTAAACACATTTAAGATGAAACTGCTGTTATATCTTAACTGACACTAGCCATTTCCCACTTCCCAGACCCCTACTCTCTCCTCACAATGAAATTTGTTCTCCTGCCTGGATACAACTATTTCCTTGGATGAGGCCTACATTTCCCCTAATTGTTTTCATTTATTAAATGAATTTGGGGTCTACCTGGGAACCTGGAGACTGTCCAATTATCTCTGATCCCTGCAAGTCAGACTTGAGCCTTTGTTCACAGCTAGAACCTGACTCATCACCAGGTCAGTACTATTTATCTTGCTAATCTCTTTTGGGGAGACCCTGACACTGGATAATTTCTGACCAAAAAAAAAAATCCTTCTCAGAACTTCTGAGTTTTTGTTTTTGTGTTTTTTCCTGAGTGACATTTCAGACATTGTGGGTGGTCTCTTTCATTTAGAAATTCACTCATTCATTTTAAATAATATCGGCATGACTCTGTAAGGAAGTCAAATAAATAGGAATGAGACATAGGCTCTCCTGTTGAAAAAATTTATGATCAGGTAGGAGAAATGAAACAATCATTCCTACCTAGTTTGGCAGGGTTGAGGCCCTCTCAGAAACGGAGCTCTAACTGAACCAGAAGTGTAAGGGTTATTTATGGCACAGTCCCTGCAGAATTAAATTCCTTCTTTAAAACATGGGCAAATTCTCTGAAATGGTGTCCTGCAATGTTCCTTCAGCCTCATTCATATAAGTGTGTGGCAGTTCTCGCAGTGACAGTGCTTTTTAGGCCCCTCAAGGTGTGAAAGGACTTCCCCCAGACTCTGACTGCCTGTTGGCTTTACTCTGTTTTCTCATCCATGTCATTTTCCTTAAGAATTCTCAAGCAGCTCCAAAACGTACCTTTCAACATATCCCTTATGGTACTCTTTCTGTAGTTCTTTCTAGTACTGTCATCTGCATACATTTTCTCAGTTATAGGTCCAAATTGTTGGTCTACCATATAAGCTTAAAATAAATGGTAACAATAGAGGATATGATACATAAGCCCCACGCTAACCCACAATAGGATGCACTCAGTTCAGTGTAGCACTCTTTCAGGTCGGGAGCATTTGCAATGTGATGAAATCTCAGTGACCAAGAGTGCAGACATCAGGCTGCCTTGCTAGCTCTCACAGGCTGGCACTAAGGGCATGGAAAAGAGCTATATGACTAGTACACTTTGATGGACTGCTTTTTCCTGAAAATATTTAAAAAGAAACAGCATTACAACAAGTTAGCACTACAGGGGAGGGGAGGTAATGGTAATATAATATATAAGCATAGAGTAGTGACATGAAATAAAATACATGGTATAGGAAACTTTTTTTTTTTTTTTTTTTTTTGGCTCTGGTGAGCAGAAAAGTCTTCCTGGAGGAGGTAACCTCTGATATGGCATTATCTTCTTTGCAATGAATGATAAGACAACTCACCATAGGGCAAACAAGTGACCTCCAGATGGATGAAAGTCATTAAGGGAGCAGAAATAGAGTCTGTCCCTTCTTAAGGAACTGCATTTGTCCCAAATAAAATTTTAGAGAATTAAAATTTCAGGAGCATTGTGGTGGGTACTTTCAGGAAACAAGTTGGGCTATAGCTTTTATCTTCTGTCTTCTTGAAAGATAGGAACTCTTATTCATCTTTATATTCTTTTTTTATGTTATTGATTGTTTTTACTTTTTTATTTTTTTATTAACGTATTACCTGTTATATATCTTTCCATTGCCTCCACACCCCACTCCCATATATACCCTCACCACCCAGTGTCGTGCGTCCATTGGTTATGCATTTTATGCATGCATACAAGTCCTTCGGTTGATCTCTTATCTACCCCTCCCCTCCAAACTTCCCACTGTAATTTGACAGTCTGTTTGATGCTTTACTGCCTCTGTATCTATCTTTTTGTTAATCAGTTTGCAATGTTCTTTATTATCCATAAATGAGTGAGATCATGTGGTATTTTTCTTTCATTGACTGGCTTATTTCACTTAGCATAATACTCTCCAGTTCCATCCAGGTTGCTGCAAATGGTAAGAATTCCTTCTTTTTTATGGCAGCATAATATTCCATTGTGTAGATGTACCATAGTTTTCTGATCCACTCATCTGCTGATGGGCACCTAGGCTGTTTTCAAAATTGTAGCTATTATAAATTGTGCTGCTATGAACATAGGGGTGCATAAATCCTTTCTGATTGGTGTTTCTAGTTTCTTAAGATATATTCTAAGAGTGGGATTGCTGGGTCAAATGGGAGTTCCATTTTTAGTTTTTTAAGGAAACTCCATACAGTTCTCCACAGTGGCTGCATCAGTCTGCATTCCCTCCAGCAGTGCCCGAGGGTTCCTTTTGCTCTGCATCCTCGCCAACACTAGTCCTTTGTTGATTTGTTGATGAGTGCCATTCTGACAGGTGTGATATGGTATCATATTGTTGTTTTGATTTGCATCTCTTGGATAATTAGTGACTTTGAGCATGTTTTCATGTGTCTCTTGGCCTTCCATCTGTCTTCTTTTGAAAAGATTCTATTTAGGTCCGTTGCCCATTTTTTTTTATTGGATCATTTATCTTCCTTTTATTTAGTTGTATAAGTTGCCTATAGATGTTGGAGATTAAGCCTTTATCAGTGATAACATTTGCAAATATGTTCTCCCATACAGTGGGCTTTCTTGTTGTTTTGTTGATGGTTTCTTTTACTGTGCAAAAGCTTTTTATTTTGATGTAGTCCCATTTGTTTATTTTCTCTTAAGCTTCCATTGCCCTAGGAGAAGTATCAATGAAGAAGTTCCTTCGGCATATGTCTGACATTGTGCTGCCTGTGGATTCCTCTAGTATTTTTATGGTTTCCCCTCTTATGTTTAAGTCATGTGTCTATTTGGAGTTTATTTTTGTGTATGGTGTAAGTTGGTGATCTAGTTTCATTTTTTTGCATGTATCTGTCCAATTTTCCCAACACCATTTATTGAAGAGACTGTCTTGACCCCATTGTATGTTCATACCTCCTTTGTCAAATATTAATTGAGCATAGTGGTTTGCATCAATATCTGGATTCTCTGTTCTATTCCATTGGTCTATATGTGTGTTCTTGTGCAAGTACCAGGCTGTTTTGAGAACAGTGGCTTTGTAATACAGCTTGAAATCTGGTATTGAGATCCCACCTACTTTGATCTTCTTTCTCAGGATTGCTGTAGCTATTTGGCATCTTTTTCTTATTCCAGATGAATTTTTGGTGAGTTCTTTCTAGGTCTGTGAAATATGCTGTTGGTATTTTAATGGGGAGTGCATTGAATCTATAGATTGCTTTGGGTAGTATGACATTTTAATGATATTGATTCTCCCAATCCATGAACATGGTATGTTCTTCCATCTGTTTACTTCTTTCTCTCTCTCTTTTTTCAGTGTCCTGTAGTTTTTCGCATATAGGTCTTTTTACCTCCTTAGTTAAGTTTATTCCTAGGTATCTTAAATTTTTTGTTGCGAAGGTAAATGGGATTGCTTTTTTAGTCTCTCTTTCTGTAAGTTCACTATTGGTGTACAGAAATGTTACAGATTTCTTGGCATTAATTTTGTATCCTGCTACATTGCCAAATTCATTTATTAAGTCCATTAGTTTTTTGATGGAATCTTTCAAGTTTTTTATATACAATATTATGTCATCTTCAAATAAGGACAGCTTTACTTCTTCTTTTCCAATTAAGATGCCTTTTATTTCTTCTTCTTGTCTAATTGCAATGGCTGATAACTTCCAGTACTATATCGAACAGGAGTGTGAGAGTTGGCATCCCTGTGTTGTTTCTATTCTTAGGGGAAATGGTTTTAGTTTTTGCCCATTGAGTAGGATGTTAGCTGTGGGTTAATTATATATAGCTTTTATTATGTTGAGGTATGATCCTTCTATTCCCACCTTGTTGAAAGTTTTTATCATGAAAGGGCTTTGGAATTTGTCAAATGCTTTTTCTGCACCAATTGATATGACTGTGTGATTTTTATCTCTCAATTTATGTGATGTATCATGTTTATTGATTTGTGGATATTGTACCATTCTTGCATTCCTGGGATAAATCCTACTTCATCATGGTATATGATCCTTCAGATGTACTGCTGGATTCAATTTGCTAGAATTTTGTTGAGGATATTGGCATCTATTTTCATGAGGGATATTGGCCTGTAATTCTCTTTCATTGTATTGTCTTTATCTGGTTTTGGTATTAGGGTGATGCTGACTTCATAGAATGAGCTTGGAAGTGTTCCTTCTTCTTGAATATTTTGAAATAGTCTGAGGAGTATAGGTTTTAATTCTTCCTTGAATGTTTGGTAAAACTCCCCTGTGAAGCCATCTGGCCCTGGGCTTTTGTTTGCTGGATGATTTTTGATGACTGCTTCAATTTCTTCCAAAGTTATTGCCTATTGAGATGTTTAGATTCTTCTTGATTGAGTTTTGGAAGGTTATATTTTTCTAGGAATATGTCGATTTCCTCCAAATTTTCCAGTTCATTGAAATAGAGTTGTTCATAGTATTTTTTAACAGTCCTGTGCTGTTTCACCTCTTTCATTTCTAATTTTATTTGGAGCCTCTCTCTTTGCTTTTTGGTGAGCCTGGCTAGAGGTTCATCAATCTTTTTATCCTTTCAAAGAACCAGCTCTTGGTTTTGTTGATTTTTTGTATTTTTTCTTTGGTCTCTATGTCATTTATCTCTGCTCTGATCTTTATTATTTCCTCTCTACTGATTACACTGGGCTATTCTTGTTGCTCTCTTTCTAATTCTTTGAGTTGTAGGGTTAGGTAATTTATTACCATTGTTTCTTGTTTTTTTTGCAGTAGGCTTGTAGAGCTATGAATTTCACTCTCAAGAGTGCTTTCACTATGTCCCATAGATTTTGGATTGTTGTGTTTTGATTGTCATTTGTTGCCATGATGTTTTTTATTTCTTCCTTGATCTCTCTGGTAACCCAGTCATTGTTTAATAGCATGCTGTTTAATCTCCATGTGTTTGATTTCTTTGGATTGTTTTTATTGTAGTTGATTTACAGTTTTATGCCACTGTGATCTGAGAAGATGCTTGATATTATTTCTAGCCTCTTGAATTTGAAGAGACTTTGCCTATGACCCACATATGGTCTATCTTGGAAAATGACCCATGTGCACTTGAGAAAAATATATTCTGTGGCTTTGGGATGAAATGTTCTAAAGATGCCAATTCCATTTGGTCTAGTGAGTCATTCAGGATCGATGTTTCTTTACTGATTTTTTGTTTAGAGGATTTGTCCAATGGTAATAGTGGAGTATTAAAGTCTTCTACTATGATTGTATTGCTGTCAGTCTCTTTCTTGATATCCTCCAGGAGTTTTTTTTATGTATGTGGGTGCTCCTGTGTTGGGTGCATATATGTTTACCAGCGTTATTTCTTCTTGTTGTATTGTTCCCTTTAGTGTTATACAGGGGACTTCCTTATCTCTTATTATGCCCTTCACTTTGAGATCTAATTTGTCAGAAATAAGTACTGCTACCTCAGCATTTTTTTTTAATTTCCATTTGCCTGAAAAACCTTTTCCATCCCTTCACCTTCAGTCTATGTGTGTCTTTTTTTCTGAGGTGGGTTTCTTGTAAATAGCAGATGCATGGGTCATGTTTTCTTATCCAATCTGTTACCCTATGACTTTTGATTGGGCATTTAATCCACTTACACTTAAAGTTATTATTGATAGGTACTTATTTGTCACCATTTTTATTCTTTACCCCTGTGTTCCTTCTTTGCTTCCTATTTCTTTTCTTTTCTTTTTTTTTACAGAAGACCCTTTATCATTTCTTGCATTGCTGGTTTGGTGGTAATAAATTCCCTTAGTCCTTTTTTGTCTGTGAAGCTCCTTATTTCATCTTCAATTTTGATTGATAGCCTTGCTGGGTACAGTATTCTTGGATTGAGACCCTTCCTTTGCATGACTTTGTATGTGTCATTCTATTCCCTTCTGGCCTGATGAGTTTCTGTTGAAATATCAGTCGCTAGTGTGATGGGGGTTCCTTTGTAGGTAACTTTCTGTCTCTCTCTGGCCCATTTTAAGATTCTTACTTTGTTGTTGGTGTTTGCCAATTTAATTATAATATGTCTTGGCTTGGGTCTTTGGGGTTCATTTTGCTCGGAACTCTGTGAGCTTCTTGGATTTGTGTGGGGTTTTTATTCCCTATATAAGGGAAGTTTTCTGTCATTATTTCTTGAAACAGGTTTTCTATTCCTTGCTCAGTTTCCTCTCCTTCTGGAACCTCTATTATGCATATGTTGTTTTGTTTCATGTTGTCCCAAAGTTCCCTTAGGCTCTTTCCTTGCCTTTTAATTTTTTTTCTAGAAGCTGCTCTATTTGCGTATTTTTTCCTACCTTGTCTTCTAGCTCACTGATGCAGTCCTTTGCTTCTTCTAGCCAATTCTTGATGCTTTCTATTGAGTTCTTTACAGCAGCAATGTCATTTTTCATTTTTTCTTGTTTCTTCATTTCCCCTTGGTTCTTACTCACATTGTCGAATTTGTCTATTCTTTTCAGCCATCTTTTGACCATTTCTCTGAATTCTCTCTCTGGCAGGTTGCTTGCCTCCATTTTGTTTACTTCCTTTTTTGGTGTTTCCTGCTTTTCTTTCATATGTGGGCTGTTTCTTTGTTTCCCCATGGTCTCCCTTCTCCAGGTGTCTGGTTATGTAGTTCTCTCTCTCATCCCAAGTGAAATTTGACCTTTCCATGGTAGAGTGTAGCACTCCTCTGAATCTGCATGTTTGCGCCAATTGGGGACTGTTGTTCTGGGGTTTGCAGCTGCTCAGTTGGTGCTGCAATTGTGAATTCTCAGGCTTCCGGTAACATCTACCCTCCCCTTCAAGATGGCGTGGTCTCTTTGTCCAAGATAGCAGCTCCCAGAAGGAACCCAGCAGCAGGAGGTGCTTCCCGGTCAGGAGAGCCCTGTCCAGCAGTCCCCCACCTTCTCCTAGAGCATTGCTGTCCCTCAACTTGCCAACAAACACTCCCCGTTTGACCCTCAGCTTTTCCCTCTGTCTTCTCTGGGACAACGCTCAGGACACATCCATCTATTCTGCTACCATTTATTTATCTAGTGATTGTCCATTTTGATATTCTTAAAGCCTTGCAGAATACCTGAACAATGGCTCAATAATAATGATTCAATTGATAGACTGAATGAGTGGATGACTCAGCCACTGAATCTAGTAAAACTCTTCTGGTTTCTGACTGGCCTCATGTCTTCATTGAAGCATTTATTTGTCAAATTGAAGGTATCTAAATGTGTGCTTTAGCTTGTATAGTTCAACACTCTGAAAAGTATAATACATTAGGATAATGTTCTGCTTAACAAATTATGTAGATACATGGTTATGGCAAAAAGATGTTCAGTATTTCTTTTGATATATTCGCATGGTGGTTCTTCATGATGTAAATTCAATAATGCTTGATTACTTCAGAATTGTCAGGAAGCTTGAAACAATTCAGGTTTCTGGACCTTCTGTATTTTTGAAATTTTTCTCAAATTATTTTGATACACAGTCATGTTTGAGAACCACTGCCTTAATCTTTAAAATAAGATTGACTTTTAAAAAATTCTAGCTATTGATAATTTTAAAAGAATAGATTTCATAAGAGAGGTCCATTGAAAGTCTAGGTGGGAAATGCTGGTCTCTCTGAAAGTTATATATTTCTTAGAAAACATTGGAAACTATAAGATTTTACATTTTTAAAATTTTATTTTATTTCATTTTTCAATAATAGACATTCAGTCTTATTTTATATTCATTTCAGATGTAGACCATAGTAATCACACAGTTATGTCATTCATGAAGTGATCCCTTGATAAGTCTAGTACCCACCTGGCACCATACATAGTTATTACACTGTTATTCACTATATTTCCTATGCTGTATTTTACAACCCATGATTCTTTTTTAACTACCAATTTGTACTTCTTAATCCCTTCACCTTTTTCACCTACCCCTCAAACTCCTCCTCTCTGGCAACCCTTAGTTTGTTTTCTATATTTATGAGTCTGTTTCTATTTTGTTTGTTTATTTTATTCTTTAGATTCCACATATAAGTGAAGTCATATGATATTTTTGTTTCTCTGTCTGACTTATTTCACTTAGCATAATACCCTCTAAGACAGTGGTTGCCAACCGGTGGCCCGTGGACCACTAGTGGTCTGTGAGGTCCAAAAGTTTGGCAACTGCTGCACTAGGACCATCCATGTAAGATTTCATTCTTTTTTATGGCAGAGTAATATTCCATTATATATATATGTACCACCTCTTCTTTATCCACTCATCTAATGATGGGCACTTGGATTGCTTCCATATCTTTTACTATTGTAAATAATGCTAGTGTTAACCTAGAGGTGCATATATCTTTCTGATTTAGTGTTTTGGATTTTTTCATATATATATATCAAGAAATGGAATTTCTGGGTCCTAAGACAGTTCATTTTTAATTTTTTTGAGAAACCTTTATGCTGTTTTTCATAATGCCTAAATTAATTTGTAATCCCACCAACAATACATGAAGATTCCCTTTTTTCCACATCCTCATCAATTCTTGTTGTCAGTTGATTTATTGATGATAGCCATTCTGACAGGTGTGAAGTGATATCTCATTGTGGTATTAGATTTTGTGTCTCTGATAGTAAGTGACATCGAGCATCCTTATATCCTCATTGGAGAAGTGTGTATTCAGTTCCTCTTCCCATTTTTTAATTGGATTGTTTGGATTTTTGATGTTGAATTATGAGTTCTTTATCAATTTTGGATGGGCCACTCATCTCCCAACTGCTGAATTCACTGAGTTCTGCACATGGAAGTGCTGGAATTGTTGGTGCCAGGGAGTTGTAAGGTATTCTCTTCTATCCTGCCATGAGGAGAGGGTAATAGTGGGAGGCAGAGGGAAGCAGAGCAGCTATCAGCCCAAGTGAACTGGTGCATGAGCTGGTACTCTGTCTTCCCTCACCACCCACGTCTTAATGTTGCATTTTCCAACCTAAACAAAGAACCTGGAGAAAAATGATTTTGTGGCTAGCTCTGTTTTCAATGCCATGGAACATTTGCTGGCATGACGATTTGTTACCAGCCTTTATTTTTTAACCCTGCAAGATGACCACTTGCCTTCTTCTTCTTTTTTTTTTAATCAACATGTTTGCATCCATAGTGCCATTTACTTTCTCTCGAGGCCAAGTTTTCTTTTCTCCCACTGATTTTTGCCATCTGTGCCATTTCTTCTCTTATCCTTTCTTTAATGCCAGGAGAAGTATTATCAATGGGCTGGAGAAATTCTATTGCTTGATGCACAGAAACTGGCTAAAAATCTCAGTAACTTCACTTGACACACATTATGGAAATTTCTCTTTCATTTTTTAAAAGATTGATTTTAGAGATACAGGAAGAAGGAGAGGGAGAGCGAGACAGAGAAACTTTGATTAGTGGCTTCTTGTATGTACCCTGACCAGGAATTGAACCTGCAACCTTTTGGTGTATGGGACTATGTTCCAACCGAACCACCAGGTTAAGGCTGGAAATTTCGCTTTCAGTTTTGCAAGTGGGCATGTAATAGTGGCTGCAAAAGAAGATAAGGCTCACAATTCAGTTCTACTCAGAGGCCAGCAAGCTCTCTGCTCTTATAACATAGATCAGTAGGCCCAGCATCCTTGGTGCTGCCTGCAGTCCTGAGAGACAAGATGTCCCCAGTGACTTGGGATGGCCAGATCTAGGAATCACAATGTCAGATATTGAACAAATGTGATGCTTAAGGCCTGCCTACATCTTAAGACAGTTTTAGCAGATTCTCCTTTCTCCCTTAAATTGTGGTAGAAAGAGGCTGGGACTGTAATAGGCTTCCACCAAATAGCTTTGTGGTTTCAGACAAGTCACTTCAAATCTCTGGATGTTGATTTCATTATTTGTAAATTGTAAGAGTTAGAAAATTCATGATTTTAAGTTAAAGGTGTATGTTTCATGTCAGATATTGGGGTTGGATTAGTATGGAAATAGGAAATGAGAACTGGAATCCAAAATTGTATGGGGCTAAGGAAATTTATGCACTTTCCCCTCCTTCTTCTCCACTTTCATACAACTCTACGTTTTGCTTCCAACAGGGAGAATCAATTCTATGACCACATGAAAGTTTCATCAGGCCCAATATCTTAGGCCACTCTGGTAGTTCATAAAAGACAACCAGTTTTAGCTCTGTCTACAGGAGGCAACCAGGCCAAAGTGGAACTAAATGTTCTAATTTGTATTGAGTTATTTGCCAAGCAAATACGGAGCTCTTTTGATGTCAAGAGGAGTGTTCACACCAACATGGTTCCTAGCAGCAGGCAGGCAGACCAGATCCAACTTGGATCCTGCCTGCTTTCCGTAGCTCTGCATTACTGTTGATATAGTTAGTCCAACTTGACCCTGTGGGTTGTTCATGGTTCACCATCTTTGGTTTTCAGTGTATTGTGTCAGAGGCAGAGCCTGCCAGATGTGTAACTTTCTGAACAAGGATGGAATCTGAAAAAAAAAGGCTCTGTTTGGGTGTTACAATGTTTATAAGTACAGTATAAAAGTGGCTATAAACCTGGAATTATAGTCCTAGAGTCAATCAATATTTATTGAGAGCCTATCCATCAGAAACATTGATGATGTTTCTTGAAGTAGTATTTTCCCTTTTCAAGTTTCCTCAGAGTCTAGACTTTGAATTAATCCTCTCAAGAAATGGGTCACTGTTCTCTCTGCAGAAAGGAGAGTAACAGAGAAGCTTTTCTTTCTAACATTCGTGGGAGCTCTTTACAAGGATGTATCAAGGTCACTGTTTAACAACTAGCCAATACCTGATTGATTAGAGGTTCTAGGGGTCAGTGTGGTCCTTTACACTAATTCCCAGGACTTTGTTTCCAATGGTGCACAAGTCAGTAAAGAAAATACCAAGTAAGTGAGTGGTCTTCAGTATTTTTATGGGACTCATACTGAATATGAGCTGGTCCTTTGGCCCATTTCGGTGCTGACCGATATTAATAGTAGCACATCTGTATGTTGGGAACTGGGCTCCTAGGGGCCTTGTGGGTAAGGGTTGCCTGGGCTGAGATTGGCCTTGACATATTGACAGAATGACTGAAGAAAAGTTGCCTTTCACTCTGACATTTCTTTTCACTCCATAAACCAACAGCAATGTGATTGTGGAAGACCCCAGCAGAAACAACAGGAGAAAATTGAAAACACAAGCACATTTGCCAGGTTTAATAGCCCGCTCCTGTTCTTTCCCTCTAGTACCTTAGGCAGAAACTGCTGACCTCTATTTAATTTTCTGAACTGCAAGAATTATGGGCCCAAAGTTCAGTGAATTGGAGGAGGTAAGCTTTTATGCCTCTGAGCCAGCTTTCCCATGAGCATTAAGTCTACAAATAAAAGCAACATTGCTATTTATACTTCGTGGGGTTTGTGTGAGAGAGAAGCCAAGCATGTCTCTGTAGCCTAGTGAAGGTGACTGTGTGGTCACATCTCCATCCAGGTAATGGGATGGAGCCTTCCAGTGTGGGCCAGAGGAAACAGTTGGAGCAGATGGACACAATATATTAAAAGTAACACACGCAATTTCATTCGGAAAAGGGCACCTGCTCAAACAGGAGCTGATTTACTCATGGGTGCTGTGTTTGTTTGACTCTCTTCCTGGCCACTAGTAACAAATGTGTGCTAGGGAAAGCTTACGTTCATGCCCTTCCTGGGTACTCACCTTTAGGTGTGGTCAAGGGCCTGAAGGTCAACCCAGCTTCCTGTGCCTACCTGGCTGTGGACCAGCATAGTGGGAGTGTCACTCCAGCCACCATCTGGCAGGCAGACAATCACGTTCATGTTATGTTTTCTTTGTGGACTTGCCTGACTTTCTGTCCAGTGCTCTCTAGATTCCCCTCTGCCTGTTTCTGTCTCTATCTCTGCCAAACATCAGCATGATCATTCGATGCCATACACATGCATTGAACACTCCCTAGGCAATCCCCAACTGGACAGGAAGCTTCCCTGATTGCCAGGTGCCCTCCGCATTGGTGGGATTAATGCAGATGTGTTCCTGACAACAGCGTAGGTTTGTGACATTTGTGTTGGATTCCTCCCTGCTGTTCCATTGCACATCCTCCATCCTCCCTCAAGGCCACTCTTTGTTGGCTTCAGAACTTTTCCTGTTCCTGTCAAAATGCTAGTTTTCTGCTTCTTTTCTTGGCATGTGTGGGACAAACAAATTCTCAGTGTGATGCAGGCAAACCTACACAGTGAGGCCCCTTCCAGACATTAGCTTGCCATTGCCTAAGACCTCTGAGAATAACACCTAATCCAAAGGTGTCAGTCAAATAGTACTGATTTTAGGCATCTTGGTAGGCTGCTAGGGAATTATTTTGGAGAGTAAATATTTCCTGTGACTGGATTGCAGTCACTGGTACCTTAAGCCATTTTATTAAGGCTGACTCAGCATCCTGGATCACTAGGCGGCCTTCAGCTGCTGAGGAGATAAGCCTTTTGTTTCTTCAAACCACTCCATTTGGAGCTATTTCTTATTCAACTGTAGCACTACTTAGTTAAACTATTATTCTCTGAGCAATCATCCAGGAGTGGGGACATTTGCAGCCCCTCACTGCTGCATCTATAGTGATGCCAAAACATACTGTTGTTAATATTGGTCACACCAGATTGTCTTCGAGAGGACTTCTGCCTCTTTGGCAGCTTTTCTTAAACTTGCAAGTGCCTGTCCACTGAAGAGCTGGCTAAGATGCAGACTCTGATTCAGTGACAGCCGAGATTTGGCTGGTTTCACAGTGCCCTGTGATATAAGCAGTGCTGGTCCCTGGACCCAACTCTGAGCACTGAGGGTCTGTCCCGACCTGTACTGTCCATCACAGCAGTCACCGGCCAGGTGGAGCTCTTAAAATGTGGCTGGTCCAGACCTGCAACAGTATAAAATGCACCTCAGATTTTGAAGACTTGGTAAGTGAAGAAGAAATTTAAAAAGTTTCATGAATTGTTTTGTTAAAAAACGATTATGTTTTCCAATGATAATATTTTTGGATATATTTGATGATATAAAATATATTATCAAGCTATTTTACCTTTTCCTTTAAAAAACATAGCTACTAGAAAAAAATTTAAATGGCACATTGGGCTTGTGGCACATTTCTATCAGATAATGTTGGGCTGGACTAGAAAACTCTGCCTGAGAGCAGCAGTGGTGAGGATGGTGCGGGGAGGAGTGTGAGGTGTGTGTGTAGAAGGGTCGTGTTGGCTTGCCATAACTGACTCTTTTGCCTGGCTTCTAACATTAGCGTCTAGGTTAACTGATGATTTGTGGGTGTTCTCTGAGCTCAGCCTACTCACTCCTCCAGACTTGACTTCCCTCCTAGTCTCCCCGAGGCATTGCTTCCCACAACGTTGGCAAGATGGTGGCTTCAACTTGCCCAGATCAGAAGAGCCACTTCAATGGCTTAGAATGGCGAGAACATTTCAAACATATCCAGTAGCCTTTAGATAAGGAAAAAAAATAAACTAATGAACACATTTGAAGATATTTGATGATGCCAGCAGATAGTATAGATTCACAACTAGAAGGAAGCTTTTTTACTTAGGATTTCTAATGGCAGGAAAGCCTATTTCAACATGTGCCATGGCTTATCTGAATCTGAACATAGAAGAGGTATTTGCCCATGAGAAGCAATCATTGCAGACCCAGAGCAGCTCTCTCATAGGTAACCAACCCAGGCTGGTAAAGTGGGGTTCCTGAAACTTTGTTTCATGCAATTCAACTGCAAAGACAAGGAGATGGGGCTTTTGGGGGATTTGGAAAGAAGAATGAAGAAGAGGGAACATTTGCAAAGCGGTGGAATGGAAATTAATCGCTCTGGAATCCTGTTCAAAATTCCAATGAAATCTTCAGCAATTTGCTAAGTATCCTGCTCATTGCAATACAAAGGATCCAAGATTGCTCAATACTATGTTCCCCATGCTCCTGTTTCCATTCTCAAGATCAGAGGGAGATCATAGAAGGGTGTATGAGTGGAGAGTGGAGAGGAATGGACCAGCCTGCCAAAGGTGAAGAAAAATGGGGAGCATGAAGTGAAAAAGGGGTAAAGGGAGAATGAATAAAATACAAGAAAAAATGTTTTTAGGAGAAAAGGGCATCCCTCTTCTCCTTTCTTCCATACGGCTGGCTGAATGTAGATGTGCTCCCTGGAGCTCAAATAGCCATGCTGTACTATGAGGCAGAGAGGCAGAGGCATATAGTGATATCGTGGAGAGGGAAAAAAAAAAGAAAAAGAAAAGAAAGAAAGGAAGGAAGGAAGAAAAGAAACACAGATTTTTGATGATTGGGGAGCTCATAATACCTTATTTTGTTGACTTTCACATTTCATTTTCATAAGATCTAAATTAAAAACATTCTATTTAGTTTAATATACTACTCTTTAGTGATTACCATCTCTTACAGTTGAACTAATTCTATGATAATAGGCATAACATGCAATTGGTTTTTTTCTGAGAATAAAGTGTGTTAGAGGGAGACAGAGCAGGAGAGCACTGGGCCTGAGGGTGGGGGCAGGATCAGGAGCAGAGAAAGGGCATCTCTGGAAGTCACAAGAATGGGGTCAGACAGACCTGGATTCCAATTTACCTATGTCACTTCCCAGCTCTATGAGCTTGGAAACATTGATGTTACTTCTTTGAGCCTCAGTTTTCTCAGATATACAATGGGGGTAAGAATAGTCCTGCTTTTTACATTTTTGTGAGGAATAAATTAGATAATGCTAAATGCTCAGCATCATACTTGACAAAGAGCAAGGACTGTGGTTATTATCTGAAAGTGAAGGCAAGAAGCCCCGATGACACATTTCATCTCATGCCTTTGAAAAGTGCTTTCTTAGGACCTCATGCTGCAAAGTGCTTGTGGGAACATATAAGGCTAGAATCTAAGTTGATAGAAGGAGGGCTCTTCACTAATTAAACTAATTAATTCATTATAGCAGCCTGTGAGGTACACTGTCACGGGTATCTCCACTCACTAGAAAAATAATAGCATCATTAGCAGCAACCTGTCAGGAAAACATGGCACCAAGTTCCAAAGCAGCAGCTACCTGCTCATTTTGTCTCAGTCTTTCTTTCCTCTGTAATGAATAACAGGTTGCGAGAAAGATATTTTGCCTGTGACAGCTATGTAGGGTATAGGTGAGCCTTTTTATGCTCTGAAAAGTCATTATCCAATTAAGAATGACATTGACAACACTAACAATAATAACATATCAGTTATTTATTGCTACAGTAATGTTACCTAACAAAACCTCAGTGTCACACAGTGGTAGATTTATTAGCTCATGTGCTTATGGAGTTGATCTGACTTGGCTGATCTTGACTAGACCAGTTCCTGTTTCTGAACTTAGCTGCAGGTTGGCTGATGCACTACTGATCTAGGTTAGATATGCTTACCTGTGTGGGGGTCGTGCTGGGGGATCCAGGATGTCTTTAGTTCTCATCCTCTCGCAGGTGAACCTTGGCATGTTCTCAAGGCCAGGGCAGAGCAGTAGGCACAAATATGCCCAATCATGTAAACACTTCTCAAGCTTCATCTGGTCACATTCACTAACACCCAAATAGCCACTCCCATAGCCAGTGTGGGAGGGCACTACAAAGCCCAAAATGTGTAGGAAGAAGTAAAAATTTAGGGGCATCACCAATATACAAGTGGTATTAATACTAACAGGCATTGGATATGTATAGCCTATATTGACACTACTAAACTCTGCTCAAATATTATCTCATTTCATCTGCCTACAACCCTCTGAGGGAGGTCCAGTTACCATCTTGATTTTGTTGATGAGAATCAGAGGCTTAGAGAGAGAGGCATCTATGTAGTATTTAGTAGAGCGAGGCTTAGGCCTCCCTCATGGCACTCCAGATCCCATGTACCTGACTTCTGTGCCACACTGCTTCCATTCAGGCCCCCATTGAGGTCAGACAGATTATTTTCCCAGAATTTTTTTCCTAAACAGATGGTTCTTCTAGACCTGGTTAGTAATGAGGGGAAAGCAGGTTGGAGAAATGGGTTTTACTCTGATTGTTCTTTTTCTTTGAGTGCACTTTGGCATAGATTCAATTCTGTTTTTCAATGAGGACTCAATGGCTATCCATTGGCCCCTTCCTCCAAGGCAGTGGACAAGGCTCAGGGGTTATCTGCACATCAGTGTCCACTGCATTGTACTTGGGACTTGAGTTATTTTCATGCCCTTTCATCTAGCATACTCTTGAAGTGGATCTTTGAATGCAGGAGATGCTCAGTGAATTCCATACTCTGACTTAGTTTAAATTCCTACCCATCTGCCTGGTGTACCCTATACTGGTACACAGAAGTGGAACACCTCTTACACCAAACTCTGTTCCTTCTTTGTTTGGTGCTTAAGGAGATAAGTCTTGTGTGTGTGTGTGTGTGTGTGTGTGTGTGTGTGTACACCATCATCTTTCCCTGACACAGACAATGAATGAAATAAATTTAACACTTCCCAAGTAGAAGGAACAACCCTTCAATTTCCCAGTGTAAGTATCTCCCAGGATGCCTTAGTCAGGGGCTCTCTCTTTGGCTCTGTCTGCCTTAGGTATCTGAGAGCCTGGCCTACACAAAGACAGAATAATTGGCCTTGTCCTAGAGCCAGGCATCTTTGGTTGTTATTGCTGTGATCCCTGGGACCATATCTTGACTATCTAGATCTCTAGAGTGACCGTGACATTCCTGCTTGGCAACCTTTTGGCTACCTGGACCTCTGCTGATTCTTTCACCTCTACCCACATCAATGAAATTTCACCTCATCATTCATACCTTCTTTCTTCTTCTTGAACTCTGTGTTTTGAACCCAGCCATTCAGTCTGGGCCTCTATCTCTTTATTTTCTTTGGGACCCTGATGCTTAGAGATCTGTTGCCTCAACTCTACTTTTTCATTGTCTCAACACTGACTTCTAGTGCAATGGGCTGTGTTTAGATCTCATTGTTTCTAACCCTCTCATCCTAAACATTTTATGCTGCTCAGGCACACTCCCCAGTGATTATTACCTCTTCCAAATCTCCCCTCTCCTCTACCACTTCCACCCCCTGGAGCCAGGACAAGCTCAAGGGCCAGTGGCGTTCCCTGTCTTGAGCAACTTAGGTGTCAGTGAACCAAGCACTTCGCTGTCATCTATTATGTAATCTTCACAACTTATGAGCTAAGTACTATTATTTTTTCCATTGTATAGTAGTGGAAATTAAGATGGGTTGAGGACATTTCTCCGAGGTTATAGTGATAGTAAATGCAGATGCCAAGCCCCAGAGCAGCAGATGATTGACTGCAGAGCCTGTGCCTGGATCTACTGTACTTCAAGCCTCTTCCTGAAGCCAAGCCAAGCCGGGTTTTCCTCTGAACAACCTCTCATGATTGCTTTTAGAGACGAGGGAAGAGATGAATCTTAGAACCTTTTCCCACTCTTGTTTGGATCAGTCTTGCTTTTATTCAGTCCCTTTCCTCACACTACCATCCCCTCCACCACCATAACCACCCCCACTTCCCCTGCTGGCCTATGTTCCCTAGGCAGTATTCACACTTAGGCAATCTCTTTTCAAAGTTACTTTATCTTACCATTAGACAATACTTTACAAATTCAAACCACCCATAAATACTGCGGCCAGCTCTTTATTCACAGGTTTTTTTTTAAAAGGCAGACTCATGAAAGAGGCCAGCTGAGATTCTGGGTCTGACAGTCTTAATAGTCTGTGTGTGCGCCTGGCCTCCCAGGTTTAAATAATTTTGGTTAAAGTTATGGCTGTTTACATAACCTTTACGGATTATCCCTCAGATTCTTGAAGAGACTTCAGTCATCCTGAACCCTGTTCCTTTCACCTATATCCTAATATCTTGGCGGGACCCAAAACTCACATGGTGATGAATGAAATTGGGATTGGAGTTTAATAGGTACTAAGTAAAGGCCTTTCATTTCCCTGCTGGATAAGCTCTTCACCAAATGCTTGTGTGCTGGTCTGACCAGGCAGACAAGAGCTGACTTGACAGCAGAGCTTAGAAGGCTCGAGAGCTATGCCAGGCTCCTTAAAGGCTAGTATGGAGTACAGGGCATGAACCTGGGCGAGTGAACGGCATGGGGCCCAGCAAGGGAGGAGGAGGTTGCCAGAGGCAGGTGGGAGGCAAGTGGAGGGAAGCACGGGCTTAGGTCATGGTGGCCTGACCCAGGGAGAGCCACGTGCTGCTGTGCTCAGCAGAGCAGGTCCCTCACAGACAGACTCTGATTTCCATAAATTTTCCTTCTTTCTCCTAGCTAAGATTGTGTGTGTGTTGTGTTGTGTTGTGTGTGTGTGTGTGTGTGTATGTGTGTATACACATATTGTGAATGATGCTGCAGAACATGGAAGTAAAAATACCTCTTTGAGATTCTGATTAATTTTCCTTTGGACATATACCAGAATTGGGACTGCTGGATCATATGATAGTTCTGTTTTTAATTTTTTGAGGACACTCCATGCTATTTTCCATAACAGTTGCACCAATGTTCCCCTACCAAGGTTCCCTTTTCTATACATACGCACCAACACATGTTATCTTGTATTTTATTTGTCATAAAAAGCCATCTTAGCAGGTGTGAGATGTCTCAGTGGGGTTTTAATTTCCATTTCCCTGATGATTAGTGATGTTTAACACCTTTTTTATATACTGATTGAACATATGTATGTCTAATATGGAAGTAATGTCTATTTAGGCCTTTTGATAATTTTTTTTGAGGTTGTGAGGGCATTTTAAGTTAATTACTTATTTTTTTTTGCTATTTGAGTTGTATGAGTTTCTTTTATACTTTGGATATTAGCCCATTATCAGATATATAGTCTACAGATTTTCTCTCATTCTGTAGGTTGTCTTTTCATTCAGTGGATTGTTTCCTATATGTGGCCATGCTTTTCTTTCTGGTCTGGCTTGGCTGAGCCTGATGCTGGAAAGAGAAATAAGGAACAGGTAGTCCTCTGCTATTGAAATATTGCTTTTTTCATCACATATTGAGAGCTGTTCACCCTCTGTATGTCCTTTCTGGTCTTAGTCTTCTGGGAAGAGCTCCAGGCTCTTCAACATCAAAATAAGGAAAAGCTTCTCTTTAGGAATTTCTTTTTCCTAGAGATCAAAATTTCTCATGGTTTCTCAGTTGAGCCTGGTTTTTGCAGAACTCTGGGATGCACAGAAAATAAGATGCAGGAACCACCTTAGATTGCTTTGCATGGTGATTGGGGGAAAAAATGTAAACATGAACAATCTGCAGGACTTGGCAACAAATGTTCTCTTGGAGGCTTGAATGAAATGCTAACTGGGGCATCTGGTACATGCCATTCTCGCTAGAAATGCCCTTGAGTTGGAAAACTAGTTCTCACTTAAGACGCTGTGCATAAATCACCCCTCTGTGACAGCCCCTGACTCCTGCATGAGGCATTGGTTATTTATCCTTGGTGTCTGGTATCACTTCATTCAGACTTCTGAGATTGCACTTACAGCCATGTCTTAATTGATTCATGTTGGGACTGTCTCTCCAACTGGTCTGTGAGGTAGTCTAGGGTGTGCTTGTATCTTGTCATTGCCGCCCCAGAATCTACTGTGATGGGTGGCAAGTGCTCAATTTGTTTCCTGAAAGATTAGGTGAGGCCGTAATGACTTAACTGCACTGAAGACCTAGTCCAGAATGGAGGATGGGGCCAAAATATTGAGTTAAAATGAAACTTGTAACTATATAACTAGGCAAACTGACCTGCTTAATTTAGGCCAAGGCGAGGGAGAACACAGAAACTCCACTGACTGACTGATGTGTAGCATTAGATGGGAAATACCTCTCCAGTGGCAACCATATCTTCACCACAGCTTCTGAGATCTTACTGCTTCCACTCAAGAACTGTGCAGAGATGGAGAAGGCCATGGCCTCTGTAGCTAACATTTCCCTTTGAAAATTTGGGGCACATTAAGTGGCATTGGGTATAAAGGACCAGAACCCATGATTTGAGTTTCAAGAGCTATAATGCTGGACATTTTCTATTTGTTTATTTCTAAGTAGAGGGAGCTTAATGGAACTGAGTAAACTTCCTTGAGCAAGAAACTCACTGGGTGATATTTAGTGTATTTAGGTAGAATGTGCTCTATACATTTGGGTGTATCTATATGACATGTATGTACATCAGCTTTATCATCAAATATCATTAACATTGCACTTAGAAGCCTCCACATGGCTTCCTCCCTCGTGGATTTTGGCAGTGTGTCAAGAGCAAATTCAGAAAGTTTCAGTTAGATTTGTCTGCTAAAGACTTGGCATTAAATTAGAAAGTGGTTCTCAATGGGAGAAGTGCTGCCCCCATATGGACATTTTGGAAAATAGGATATTTTGGTGTCACAGGGGCATTCATCAGGCAGGTGCCAGGGATATAAGATGTCCCTGTAATTCAAGGTTGTCAAACAGGATGAATCCTATTGCATCCTGCTTAACTCTGGAATGTTTGGCCAAACACTCATGTGGATGAAAAGCTCATTTACAATTATCATAATCTAGGAGCTAACTCCATCTTCAATACAAATACTTGATAACAAAAGCATTTTTCATACATTTCATTTTTTAAAATTGATTTTTAGAGAGGAAGGGAGAGTGAGAGAAGCATTGATATGAGTGTAACATTCGACTGCCTCTGCACTCCTTCTATTGGGGATTGAGTCCACAGCCTGGGCATATGACTTGACTGGAAATTGAACCAGCAACCTTTTGGTGCATAGGACAATGCCCAACCAACTGAGCCACAATGGTGAGGACATTTTTCATACACTTTAAATTTACTTTCCAGGCCGAAACCGGTTTGGCTCAGTGGGTAGAGCATTGGCCTGTGGACTGAAGGGTCCCAGGTTCAATTCTGGTCAAGGGCATGTACCTTGGTTGCGGGCACATCCCCAGTAGGGGGCGTGCAGGAGGCGGCTGATTGATGTCTCTCTCTCTCATCGATGTTTCTGACTTTCTATCCCTCTCCCTTCCTCTCTGTAAAAATATCAATAAAATACATATTTTTAAAAAAATAATTTACTTTCCAGGAATGCAACTAACTTGTTATTAAAGGAATATTGCCTTTTGATTTGTTTGTGAATTTTTCCAAGAGTTGTTCAGGGTTCTGAAAAATCACACCATCAATGGTGGTGCTGGTCCCATATTTGCATCACCCATACACACACCTATAAGTCTGCATCTGGTGCTCTTGTAGTCATGCTGACTCTACAAATATATACTGAGATACTTTGATAGCCCTGATTTCAATATGTTATTGTAAAGAAAAATACCTGTCCCATTGGTTGATACTTTTCTTATTTCTCTAAAATCCAAACTTATTCATGAAATGTAAGTTCAGGCATTTGATGACTTCATATGTCCTTTAATGCAGTTGTGTCAGACATATTTACATGTAGAATTTTATTTAATTTCAATGTAAGTTATTTTATTTTTCAAATATTATAGAGCATTAACTTTTAAAGCATGTTGAGTAAATCACACTGTGTTCTCATTTTCAGTAGAAAACAGTTGCTATAAAAATGGGACTTTGGAGACTGAGGATTGAGAATGACAGATTTAGATGAACAAAGAGAAGTTGGAACATGGGAAAGATATAGAGCAGAGTAAGATGTGGCATCAAAATGGATCATTGGGACCGAATGAAAGTTCAAAATTAGAAACTTGTAGGTAGAAAATTTGAAGGAGTTGATGTCTTTTGTGATACTAACATTTACTAAGCACCCACTGTGCGCCACATGCATTGCTGATAAACGTGTCTTATTGCCTCTCATCTAGGGTATAGGTTCACTTTACCACACAGGCCCTTGGGGCAGAGCCCAGATTAGAACCCATATTTGTTACCTAGTAGGCCTGCCCTTTTAATGATACCACAGTAGTAAAGTTTAGTATGCAGAAAAGAAACTTGAAGTTGTCTTAGCATCTCCTGTTGAATGAGTTGGAGGACAGCTGACTGCCTTGGTTTCTGATCCTACCTCCAAATGTAGCTGTGACCTTCAGAAAGGCTGGGCTAAGGTTTAAAAGGGAATTTTTTTTTTCTTTCATAAGCCTATCCCCTTTCCTAAAGAAATCTTGGGTGTGTGTTCAGGGGCAGTGGAGGGAGGCACAGCCATTTTGAAATATTTACACATGGATCACATTTCAGCAATTACATGACATGAGTACCTTTCAGTATTTAGAATCTGGATTAAAACCTGGAGTTCTGTGTCAGAACTGACCTTAACCCAGGAAATATATGTTTCATGATGGTTAATAGACCATCAGCTTATAGTTATTATCAGTATTAAAAATTTGTATTAGTGATAATAGAAACCTCGACATTGATCCATCTTGCATGATTCCTCCCAGATGGAGTGAGTAAGCTGGGGAAAGTGACTGGTTTTCTATTTATAACTAGTTGTTATATGTGCCTTAAATTTCAATGAGGACATGATGGATCTGAGGGTAAGGGTAATGAGGAAGAGAGTCTTTGGGGATCTGTGGAGGTACCTTAGCATTGGCAGGAGCAGAGTTTGCCCCTGCCTGCTGCTACCACTGGGACTACATTTTTTGAAGACATTGGACCCTCAGTTAGAGGAGACTTTAGGAAAAGACCTTAACAGAGATCTTTCTTCTACTCCAGAGAAATCACTGGGATGTCCTCCTCAGGACAAGTTTCATTTTGTAGTGTGGGGACTCAGATCATAATCGACGTGCATTTATATGCACCAGGACTCATTGCATATGACGATTAAGAGCAAAGGCTCTGGAGACAGGCAGTTCTTTTCAAGGTGGATAGGCTCAGATAAGCTGCTTGAACTCCTGGTGCCTTGGTTTTCTTATCTAAAAATAAGTCTCATAGTGCAGCTATCTCAGGTTAGCTATTGGATTAAATGAGATCATTTATGTAAATTGTTTAGTAGATTTACATTGACTAGCAGTTGCTACATTGAGCACATAGTATGTGTTCAATAAATGTGAGCTGCCACTGTTATGCTTAACTTGAAAATGGGGATAATAGAAGTACCCACCTCACAGGACTTTTGTGAGGGTTGAAGTAATTCCTGTCTGAAGTGACTAGAACAGTGCCTGCTATATTATAAGTAATACATGTTAGTTATTATCGTTATTGTTGTAATTACCATCTTGCGGCGATTCTAGCACAGCATGAAATGTAAAAGCCATTTCCATTGAATTATTTTCATACTAGTAATATATGTTCTGATATTTGATTTAAGTACATGCAGTGGCCCCTATGGATTGTACATCTTCCTCACTCTAATAACAGAGTTCAAAAGCTTCCTACATGCTACCCCTATTTCTTGTTATTTGTGCATGTTACTATGAAGTAATATTTGAATATATGCCTTTCTTAAAGGACTAAAAGTTCAGGCGTGTCCAGTGCTAAAATGCAGTTGAGTCTCTGGGATATCTGCATGAAGTAGGCACTGGCTGTGTTTTATTTAATAACTGAGAAAACAGAAACTTTGAAAAGTGTTGGGTTGCAAAATTAGGGAATCTCAAGTGTGACCTGTAAGAGAACTTAGAGGTCTTCTGTTCTACTCTCCTTATTTTACAGATTGCTCAGAGAAGTTCATTAACTTGTACAAGGTCAGGCAGCTATTGAATGGCAGAGCATGAACCTAACCACTAGAATCCAGTGCTGCTCCAGACAGTCTGATTACCTGGGGTTCCCTTCGGCTAAAGTGAGAGGGTCAATGGAGCATTTAGGTGCAGAGCGACCCCTATCCGTGACCAAGCACTGTCACACTCTGTTTTAGTCTTTTCCATCCTACAGGATGTAGATAGAAGAACACCATCTTGAGAATCAAAGGACCCTGACTTTGCCTCAGCTGTTTCTTCCCTGCCCAATGCGTAGGTTCAGTAAGGTATAATTTATACACAATAACCTATCTGAGTTTTGATAAATGTATACAATCATGCATTACCCCCACAATCTGCCACCCTAACCTCCAGTTTCTGGAAAGCATTCATCTGTTTAGTCTCTGTAGGTTTTGCCTTTTCCAGAATATCATGTAAATGGAATCATACAGGATGTGGCCTTTTGAGTTTGGCTTCTTCCACTTAGCATAAGGCACTGGAGATGTGTGCTAGCTATATTCTGGATGCCTGCAGGTCCTTTGGCAAGTTGCTTAACTCTGAGCCTCAATGTCCTCATCTGTAAAGTGGGCACAGCATCTGCCTTGCATTTGAGTCCTTGTGTTAGGAGGGGAAAATGCCCAGGAATGTGCATTAGGTGAAAGGAAATGCAAGTATTCAAGACTATTTGTCATTCTTGTTGCAAGGTTGCCTTTTGCAGACTTAGGGTACAATGGCAATCTTAACTGAAGCAAAACCCTACAGAGCATTTTTTATTCTGATGAACAGAGCAGGATCTTTCTCACTGGTAAACTTTCCCCCAACTCAGGCCTCAAGATGATTATAGGCTGGAAATGTTACAGGAAACACCCCGTAAAGACTGTCCCCAGGGAAACTCCATATATAGCATGTCACCTCTGCCATACATCCCTCGAGCGGGTGGGAAGCCTAACCTGTGGATAAAATGCATTGATCTATTTGGATGAAGGGCACTACCATAAACACTGATAAGTTATAAAAATAACAGTGTCATGGAAAAGAATCTTATCTAATAAAAGGGTAATATGAAAATTGACTGTCACTTCAACACACAAGATGGCCACCACAAGATGGCCAGTAAGGGAGGGCAGTTGTGGATGATCAGGCTAGCAGGGGAGGGCAGTTGGGAGGACCAGGCCTGCAGGAGAAAGCAGTTGGGGTGGGGGTGGGGGTGGG
>JAAGEH010000042.1:24580262-24625705 GCA_011751065.1 Lasiurus cinereus | reverse complement strand
TCTCTCTCTCTCTCTCTCTTTCCCTCCCTCCCTCCATTCTTTTTCCTCCCTTCCTCCCTTCTGCTTTTCTGTCTCTTTCTACATCTCCTCTCTACCCCCTTTCAAACTCCTAAGCTGCTTCAGGAAAGGTATAAAAAAATTAAGGGCTGAGTCAGGAGAGTGAATGGAGATGTAGAAATGATGAGAGGAATGACAGTCCAGGATCAAGCAGTTTGTTTAGCAATGTCCACGTGCCTGGATTGATATCTTCTTGGGGGACTTGCTTTGAGGCTCCATACAGCCTAGGGAGGCAAGACATGTCCCTGATGGGGTATTTGAGGTACAATTTTCTTAAAGCAAAGGAGTCAGTGGTTAGCTCGGGTAGAGGAATTTAGAAGACTATGAGGAGACCCAAGGCAGAAGAGGCAGTATGATCTTACTCCAAACTATGTAAGCTGTGGGCTTTCTATATGGGGCAACACAGTGATTTTAGATTTAAATGATTTCTCTTATTAATCAGTGGAGGACCCAATCTATTTCTCTACTTATGTTGTGCCCATCTGAGGTCACACACCCTTACCTGGAGTGTGTATGCTTGCCTGTGTGTGTTTGTTTGTGTGTGTGTGTGTATGTGTGTGTATGTGTGTAAACACTCATGTGTATTTGGGGGGTGGTACTCCTTGAGATTAGCCTGCATCTAGGTAAACATTATTAGAGAGGTCAAAATCACACTATTTATTTCCCTATATCTATCCATTCATCTAAAATTAATTGGGAAAAAAAACTTGCTTGGGGTTAGCGGTTCATTTTTGCAAATTACTTATTTTGAGCATCTCATTTGTTTATTTGCTCACTCAGCATATGGTGACTTTTAGTGACTTCAGAGTGAGAAACTTCAGAGAGAATAACAAGATCCATGTAGTACACCCCCATGGCATTTCCACTTACTACTTCTTACAGCAGGAAAATTGATATCCTTCTTTCTCCCAAGGTGTAAGCTCAAATGAATTTGGATTATTTTGTTTTAAATCCTGAGTGATTGAAATAAGAAAAAAATACAGGAGGTTTGTACAAAAAAAAAAAAAAAGAAAGAAAGATGCAAGTGGCCCCTATAAGGCAGGTCTGCTCCTAGCACACGTGTGTGTGTGTGTGTGTGTGTGTGTGTGTGTGTGTGTGTGTGTGTTTGTGCGCGCGCATGTACACACAGAGGGGAGTACTCCAGCATCGTATTGATTGTTGGCTATTGATTGTGTAGGCTGTGGCTGCAGAGAGAGAAAGCCCGAGATGTTTCTTGGGGAAACCGAGAGTAGTTTCTGTCCCTTGTGCCTCGGTGAGGTGGGGAGGTTTTCAGGAGGAAGGAGGGGACAGGGAGGGGGTGGAGTGATACACCGAACTTATTAGCTTTGACATCATCATTGTCTTTAAATGAAACAACCACGACGATAATTACAGGCAGAGTGGAAGGGAGACAGGGGAGCAGGAGGGACTGGAGTGAACAGGTCCTCTGAAGTCTATGCCCTTCTCCTTATTCTCTTGTCCATTTTCCCAGGGACTCACGAGACTCCCAGGAGGTCAAGTCCAGGGCTCTCAGACTCATAAGGTTATTAGGACATCAGACTGGTACCCCAAAGGAGAACTTTACAGAGATTTGCAACAAACTAACAAGTTGGAAGGGGATTAAAAAAAAGAAAGAAAACCTTCAGCACTCCACCACCCCAAGCCCGGAGCTGAGGGAAGCATTCTGACCTGCAAGGCCGACTGGAGGCTGGCTGGGCTCTGGCTGAGGACACATCTGGAGAGTGCAAGTTAAGTACCAGCTTGGATCTTTGTGCACCCAGCTTCTCTTTGCCCTTTTAGATAATAAGCATCATATTCTGTGTCTCTACAAACAAGTTCTTCTGATCATTGGTTTGGAGGCATATATATTCTAGGGTAAGGTCTACAGAGAGAAAGTAACTCCTGAGAAAGTAAGATTAAAAGAAGAGAAGGGTCTTTTTAATGACTTCAGGTAGCGAGGACCCTGTGTTTGTGAGGGAGTGTATTTGAGAGGCTTTGGCTCCTGTCCACGTGTCTCTCCTCTAGAATCAGCAAGGGGAGGGGCTATTGAAAAGGGGGAAAAAAAGAAACCTGAGCTCTCTGGAGGAAATTCAAAGGAACCCAGAGAAATGAACTTCATCCTGCAAGGCTGAACTAGAGCAGGGAGAGAGGTGAGGGAGAGAGGTGAGGCGAGGCGCGGAGGCCACGCTGGCAGGGCACTCAGAGCAGGTAGCCAGGAGAGGCACTGTTTTGGGGCTGCTTGAAAAAGTTTGGTTTGTGAACAAAACAGTTTCCCCGGTGACTGTGAGTCCACTGCTGGCCGTCTCTTTCTCTGCCCCCATCCTTCTGGTGTGGTACCCAGAGGTTGCCTTCTGGATCTGTGTAAAAAGCTGGGCAAAGTATGATGTGCTTACAGATCCTCAGAGTAAGCCTGCTGGTTCTGGCTGGGTGGGCACTCAGTATTGCCAGCTCTGAGCTGGGCTGGGCACATAAGAGATCCCTGGCTCAGAAGGGACACCTCAATGAGATGCCGTCAAAGGGAGAACGCTGTTGGCTAGGGACCAGGGTTCAAAGACCCAGAACTTCTCCCCAGCATCACCTCTTTGGGGTCTACCCTAGTAGGCCTGGCAGCTCCCTGAGGCCCTACCCAATGGGGGACCAGGGCACCCACTGCACAGGACACAGCAAGCCAGCTGCTGAAGGAATGGCTGTGAGTGGTGTTCCCCCAGACCAGACTGCACCTGCAGCAGGGAGGACTGGGGCTGAGCAGCTAGCGGCCTTGTGGGTAGGGGATGGTTCTATTGACCAAAGGGAGCTGCTGGGAGATGATGACAATTATCTTGACGATGGAGGATCCAAGGCGTCTCTAGGTGAGGCTGGGACTTGGGAAGGTTCAGCCACAGCTGCCACCATCATCACCACCTTCGCACGCCAGAAGACGGGAAGGAAGGGTCCGGCCAAGCCCAGGCGCCGCCGCCAGGTGGTGAAGGGGCTGGCAGAAGGTGTGCAGGAAGACCCGGATATGTCTCTTGGGCATTTCCGCCCTTGGCCTAAGCATCCCCTTATGCACGGGGTCAGAACCAGTTCTTCAGAGGACAGCGTCCAGAATGGCAGAGGGAATCCCTCCTGGGAAGCAGAGACCTCGAACCCCCACGGAGGAGGACTGCCCATCTTGTACTTCTCAGGGAGGCGGGAGAGACTGTTGCTTCGCTCAGAAGTGCTGGCTGAGGTTCCCCGGGAGGCGTTCACAGTGGAAGCCTGGGTGAAGCCGGAGGGAGGGCAGAGCAGCCCCACCATCATCGCAGGTAATGGCCCCTCCTGGGATCCCTGGGCTCCTTGGGGTGTGGCTGGCCTCATGTTGGATGGGGTCAGACCTAAGGGTGCAGATGGGAAGGGAACAGAACAGAAAATTCAGGAAGGGCCAGCCAGGGAGGGGTCGGGCGGGGGGGAGTAGAGCCTTTCTTTCCCAGCACAGCAGGACTCCAAACCTCCTCTGCAGTAATGGCTCTAACCCCAAGAGCGTCTGTCCCTGATATTGAGCTGCTGGTCTATACATGGTGCTGGCACTTAGGAGACCTCTGGCCCCCTCTCCTACTCTTCCTTAAAGGGGATGACCTCTGGTTCTGGTTCTTTGTCCTGGGGACGAAGTGTCCCCCTCCACTTCCCATAGTCCAGTGTGAGATACCTAGGCAACGTTAAAGCCCCATACGATGTAGAGGCCTGGGCAGTGAGTCACAGCTAGGGAGCAAGGTGGCCAGGGCACAGACACTGGGTCTGGACTGGTTTCCTTTTCTTTGAGCAGTTCTGAAACTTTCCAGGTAGCTACTACGGGGCTGGATACTGGGGTCCCCTAAAAGTAATGTGTAAGCCTAGGGACATCAGGGTCCACTGGAAACGGTGGACACAAGCCAGGACCCTATTTTCCAGCCCTGGCTATTGTGAGAGGGGCCTAAAACAATGCACCTGTATAATTCTATAGTTTTCATCAGAGACAACAATGGGAACAATCCATGTTTATGTTCCATTATACCAGATCTTGTTTTTCATGGGAAGTCACCCAGAAGAACAAGAGAAAGATTGGCATTATGAATAGCTATTTTCTGTGCCTTACTGGGATGGGGTGTATGAGTTTCAAGCAAGGGATTGGGGGATAAGATCTGCTACTCTATTATTTGGCATCATCCCTTTGCATCCTGCGGGACAGAACCTCACACAAGGATAGGCACACGTAGAGCCATTTAAACCTTATTAATTTGGATCATCCACAGCACCCGTGGATGTTTCCACTCCCATTACATGGACAGGGAAACCAAAGCCACATGAAGCATGCCAGAGGCAGGCTGGGAATGGAGCTTCTCAGCCCCAGTGCTTGACAGCTGTCCAGATTAAAGACTTCTCAGGTTGCTGGATGCCTGCAAATAAGTTTCAGATTAGAGGAAGAAATCTGGAAGGAGGGAGCCTCTTTCAATGGGATGTTGCTGGAACATCCCGCTGGACTCCCTGTCTCCCTCTCTTTGGCTGTGATTTCTCCTTTGGTAGCTGGGATTCCCAGGCTCTAGAGTTGTATGGTTTTGTTTATTTTATTTTGGGGTAGGAGACAGCATGAGGGGAGGGGTGCGAGAAGGGGCTGGGCTGTAAATAGGTGGGGTAGAGAGAAGGGCTAAGGAAATCCTTATTCTGGGGCCAAATGGAAGAAATAACGAGATGATTCTCTGACCAGAGTTGGCAGTGCCACCGTTTTTCCCAGATGACATCTTCGTGCTGCCTGATCTGGCTTCCTGGTACTTATCTGCCAGGGAAGCTGTGTGCTTGCCTTCTAGACTGAGACCTGCATCTCTGCTTACCCCTCCTCTCGTGGTAGCAACAGGGGACCTGTGAGGGATTAGAGAAGGATCTAGCAGGAATATAGGAGGGAGCTTTTAGAAACAGTTGCTTTGGATTGTTAAAACCCAAACCTGGGGAGACACACTTTTGATGGTGGGTATCTGACCCTTGTCCTGACCCTTCCGTGTCCTTCTGTCTCATGATCTGCATGATCTGTCTCATGTCCTGATTTGATTCCAATTTTAGCATTCCTTGTCACACACCCCCAGCCACCTCCTATCCTCCTCCTTCACTTTCCCACCTGTCCATCATCACCAGTGGCCCCCCACCTTGCCACAGCACACACACTCAGATCCTTCTCCACTGTGCCATCTGAACTCTTTTAACCTCCATAAGCTTGTAAAATTAGGCAGGAAATCTTTTGCAGACAGTCTAGCTTCTGGGGTTTCTTTCTCTTCAAATCCAAGTGGCCCCTGTGGTATACTGGTATTTCCCCTGAAGTCCACACCAGGAAGGTCAAGGGGAGGGAATACTCCAGTCTGTCTCCTTTTCAACTTCCACCCTATGTCTTCCTTCAGGCTTGCGCACATCAGAAACAATTCAAGAAAACTTGGGTAAAAGTCTGGGAATGGTAGGAGCTGGGAAGATCTTTCTGCCTCAGGATTTCAGCAAACAGGCTCCCGAAGGTGTAGATCCTTGCCCCTCCTCATTGTGCTTAGCTTCTTAGGCTTCACTGGGGGCCCCCTGGTTGAGAACCATGCAGAAGTCAAGGTTGTCCCTCTAAGGCAGTGGTCTGCAAATTGCTGCTCGCGAGTCACATGCAGCTCTTTGGCCCCTTGAGTGTGACTCTTCCACAAAATACCATGGCTTGGGCAAGTGTATTTTGAAGAAGTTGTGTTAGAAGAAGTTTAAGTTTAAAAAATTTGGCTCTCAAAAGAAATGTCAATCGTTGTACTGTTGATATTTGGCTCTGTTGACTAATGAGTTTGCCAACCACTGCTCTAAGGAACAGAGTTCTCCAATTTGCACTCGTTTACTCCCGTATTCCCTCTCTTACCTTAGCAATGGTCGCTAGCAGGCCACTGCTTGTTCCTGGAGTGATGGGCCTCCACTTATGAGAATGGCAACTATTGGATCAGGTTCCTGGGAGCAAAATACCATTCAACCAATGATTTTCTAATGTTCCACTGATAGCTCAAGTCCCACACTTTTCCAACAGCTCTCAACCTTAACTTCTATATACCTAACAGACCTAGATTCCTTGTTCTCAGTCTACCCACCTTGGGGCATTTTCTCTTTATCAAAGACCTCAAGCAATTCAGCTACAGCAGCCATGGTAGAGGGGACCCCAGAGGTATGGGCCTTGGGGAATACTTCCCACATGGGCACTAGGTGGCAGTGTTGCTTCATGCACAGGGGAATGGGCCCTCCTCTGGAAGCCACATAGTGGGGAGTCTGTCTGACTTCCTGAAGGGCTGTCCCTGCCCTGGCCTCTGAGCTGTATTTAATCTTCCCCTTCCAGAGTGTTGCTGGTAGGTACCCCTTAGGGTCAGCTTCATCCAAGTCTTTATTTGTAGGGCCTAGGAGAAGGGGCTAAAGTGACATTTGGGGGATTGTGACTAACTTTGCCCTTACAGCAATGAGTAAGGTATATAAGTGTCAAATTATTATGTTGTGCAGCTGAAACTAATATAACACTTTGTCAACTATAGTTAAAATGAGCTTTACATTCCAGAATGAAAATTAGAAGGAAAAAAGAAAAAAAATCAACTTGGGTTATCTACCTTCCCTCTCACCAAACTCCCACATTCTTCCAAAATCAAAGTTGGAGTCCAGAATGGGTTGCAGAATACTGTTATTTAGGGCTGAGGACAATGCAGGCCCCACTGACTATGTGCTGAGTTTCTTTCTGCCCCTGAGAGGTGAGTAATGGTACTGAGATCCCAGCAAATTGACCTTGTGAAGTTGCTCATCTCCTATAGCTCGGAAACAGGGCAGCAGGGTCTAGGCAAGAGCTGGGGGGGGGCGCTGGTTCAGAGGAGGGATTGGGCAGGTTAGGGATTTGTGCCACCCAGGAGTATCCTGAAGTCAGGGTCAGGAGCCCATTTGGATGTGGCATTGGAACTCAGCAGTGAACATATGCCAAATTCTGCCTCATCCTGGTGTGAAAACTTTAAGCTCCAGCACCCACCCCTGAAATCATCCAGTTCCTTTTCCTCCTCCTCAACTTCCTTTCCTCTCCTTCAACTCCAAGATACACAGAAGAAACCTTTTTAATAGGTTCCTATTCCCCTGTAATTGATTTCAAATGTTCCCTGAAGTGGCCCAGCTGAAGAACTACCTGCAGCTCTAGTCAGCAAGTCCCCAGCAGGACTGGCGCCCAAGCCCAGGTTTCTTCACTTCACAAATATTTATGGAGTGCCTTGCCATGCAAAGCGCCATAGGGAATACAAAGATGTCTAAGAAACTGTCCCTGGCTTGAAGATGGGTCTTCCTCCTCCAGGGATCCAAGTTTTAGAGTGTCTCCTGGTGCAGAACTTGGGAATCAGACAGCCCTGGAGTCGAATCTCATTGCTGACACTTCTCAGTGCTGGCATCTTTGGCAACCGCATGGAACTTTCAGAGTCCTGGTTTCCTCAAATCAAAATAAGAGATAAAGTCTTGCAGAGCTGTTATGGTGTCTAAGTCAGTCATGTATGTAGAGTGCCTGACACCCGGCTTGAGCCTCAATCTTTATTTATGTGTGTCAGTAAGGACACAGAGGCCATCAGTACTAAGTAACCTTCCTATGTTTGGTTCTGGCCCACAAATCTGTAACTTTTGCTTAGGTGGAGTATTAACTTCATTTCCTTAGATTGTTAGTTTGCTCATCTGTCAATACGAAGGGTCGTAAATAGGATTTTTTAACAAAATGGTCTCAAGATGCTTGAGAACTCGGTAGAATCAGAGGCCTGCAAGAACTGTATTTTTAAACTCATTTGTTCTTACTGAGCCTGGGCAGTATTCATTCTAATAACCTGTACATTGGTACTATAGCTTCTGTAAGGTCACAGATGCATTGGAGAATCTGATAAAAGCTATGATCTCTGCCCAGGAAAATGTGCAGTTTCTTGCAGGTCACACAGCTTTCAGAGTTCTGATTTCCTGGTGGCTGGAGGTTGCTGAACTTGGGTTTAAAGCCCCTTCTTTAGGGCTTGTTGATAGTTTTTTCTGTTCTGAATGAACAATGAGGTTTCACAGGCTGTGGTGGCAATCACTCTTCCCAGTAAAGGTACTCTGTTCTGAGGAGAAGATTTCTTTTCATGTGGACAATGGAGCTTCACAGAAAACAGATTCAAAGAATTTTGAGAGAGAGCCATTTGTGCTATCCCCCCTTTAACCAGCAGGACTCCATGGTAGCCACTGAACCACATCTATGCCCTTTCCCAGAGCTCCTCTGAAGATGAGGGCCCACTTGTCAGCTGCCTCTTCAGACAGTGCAGCAATGGTCAAAGTCAGTGTTTGCCCAGACATGCATCAAAGTCTTAGCAACCCTGCCCTTGTAGTGGGAGAATCATGGTGTGAGAGAGCTGCTATCAGCCTTTGGGTGGGTTCCATTTGCCTACCGTGACAAGGATGAGATCCCTGAGTTTGCTTGTGTGGAAAAGGCAAATTAGCTTTAGTGTATAGGAAACATTTTTATCCACTGGCTGTTTGGCTACCCAGAAGAGGCAATGTTTGGTTGTAGAAGTAAAACAACTATCTATGTGCCCCCTCCTTGGGCAGTCCACGCTGGCTGCCTCGTACATGCACGAGGATTCCCTGTGTGAATGAGATCTCTCATGTTTCCCAGCATCTGAATCCATCACATGTGGTCTCCAGGGTGCACATGGCTTCCTGCCTTGTTAGTTCTGCATGTGACTCATTTCTATCTGCTAAAGTGCCCTAAGAGCCATTGCACATCACGTTTGCCATCCAGAATATTTACCACAGAGTTGTCTCAGCTGTGTTTACAGAACAGATGAAGTAGAACTTAGATGGCAAGATGTCCATTAGGAATGAGGAATCTTCTGCAGCTAGAGCTCTTTGTGGGGAACTGGGGCAGTGGCCCTTCAAATTTGGCTGTTGGAGCCTGGGCAGGTGTCTCAAGTGCAGGGCTCCACTCCCACCTTCAGCAGGAGTATCTCCTGTCTCACCTGTTTCAGGTGAAGAAGAGTTTAGTTACTTTCAAAGTGGTAGTTGCCTATACTCTAGAGCAGAGGTTTGGTCCACATTTGGACCAAAGCTGAAGACTGCTTTTGTAAATGAAGTTTCTTTGGAACCCAGCCATACCCAAGTGTTCTCCGTGGCTGCTTCCATGCTAAGTGGCTGGGTTGAGTAGTTGCAACAGAGACTGTATGGCCTGCAAAGCCTAAATTATTTACTATCTGGCCCTATTTGTCAGCTCACGCTCTGGAGCATTGCTTCTCAAACTTAGATATGCAAAGAGTCACCTGGGATTCTTCTTAAAATGTGATGGCTGCCATGGGAATTCCCCTCACAGGGAATGCAATGAGATTCTGCTTCACAGGCCTCCAACAACAATGGGAGCTTTGCTGACCAAGGTCGCAAGCACTGGGCTCAGAGGTCACAGGTGTCTTGGTGAGGCAGGAATAGACACATCAGTTCCCAAGAAAGGGTCGGAATTTCTCTGATAGCCAACTGTCTTGAGGACTCTCAGACCTCGTAGAACATTCCTCAGACTGCATGACTTTCACCCAAACTCTCTTTCCTCTTTCCTTCTCATGGTGTCTCTCCCAGCCTTTCAGCCCCTCATAAGATAGTCTCTGAATCTGAGCTATGGTGGTGCTCAGGCCGGCAGGATTTGGGGCTTGCTGTCTGACTCACAAGTGTGGGATCTGGGACGTGGGGGACTCACTTCCAGGTGACAGCAAAGAGGGGTTTCCTCTGAGCATTACTGTGTGATTGTCCTACTCATCACACTCCAGCTTCAGTGCCTGACACTGTGACTTCTTGTTCTGTTCTTGTCCCCAGCCTTCCCTTCCTATCTCTCTCCTTGGGGCCAGAGTGTTATTCACTGTGCACTCTCCTCATCCTCCTCAGGAATGAGGTGGAAACCCCGACCTCTCATCATAGTTCTTGGCTGGAGCACAGGAGTGACAGAGGCAGGGCTGAAAACTCAGAATCACCTTGGGCAGCCCCAATAAACCAGCCCATCTGCCTGTCCCCCTCAAGGCTTTATTCTCTCTCCCCCTGCCACCTCTTTCCTGCTCTTGTTTATTCGTCAGGGGCTGCCAATCTGAGTCATTCAGAATATGCACAGGGAGGCCTGGCTCCTCCTGGTTCCCTTCCTATTCTATGCCTTGGGGAGGCCAGATAAACAGGTAGGGGAGGCTGCACCTTACTTGGGTTTCTGAGCCCGTGTAACGTGAACATTCGTTACCTTTGCCATAAGCAAGTCCATAATCCCATGTTTCTCCTCTCCAGTTCATGGAATTAGATTGCTCTGGGGCCTGCTATGTCCCTTTCTGCTCACATTATACAATCCATAATGCTTGCACCTTCCAGAAAGCATAGTTCTATGTTAAGTTTGTGTCTGAAAAATAACATCCTTTGCTTCTCGTGTTCACAACCTGCCTTAAAACAGTTCCGACCTTTGGACCTTTTCAAGAAGAGAACCTCCAGGAAATGAAGCATGGTAGTCAAACAAAAACATCCTGATCTCTTTATGAGTCAGAAGTCCGTAGCCAAGAAGAGCAGTTCTGTCCAAATATGCAATATGGTCACTTGAACCCAGAGTCTCAGAACCTTTTGAGGTCAAAGCATTGCCATGATAACCATTTGGGACACCAAGGCCAGTCATTATGGCTCATTTCTGAATTAGAAGTCCAGTTGTTCATCAGAGGGGAAGTCATAGCTTAAAAGTTTATCAGCTAGTGAGTCAGCATTCAAGCAGTGACTCAGCATTTGATAACTTTTATACACATGATTGCTGTCCATTCTGGGCCAGTTAGGGACAAAGTAAAGTCATTTGGTTCTGTTTGCTCATCCATCCATCCTACATCCAACATTTTTTGAAGTTCTATTAGGTGAAGTATCAGGCATTTAACCACGTGTTGGACAACCAGGAATGAGCGAGGCAGGGACTGCAGCTGGATGGTGCTCATTGTCTACTGGACACCAACCTGGAGATGATTACAGCCTCGCTGTTGGGAGGGCTAGTGATGCCTCGAGGCTAGGAAAAGATAGCTGGTGACCAGACAGAGAGAAAGAGGCCTGGGAGGCAGCAGACTTGGGGAAAAGAGAAGAGGGCAGAGTTAATAGTGTCTGCTGGCATGGGGACACCCAACAAACTAGTCCTGACGTGGGCTCATTGGACGTAGCAGTTAGGAAATTGCTGATGACTTTAGAGAGAGCAGTTTCACTTTAGAGTTTGGGAGTGGTGGAAGGGTATCCACATTCCAGCAAGTGGTGATGTGAATGAGAGGTGAGGGAATGAAGACAGTGTGGGTCTAGTATACTCTATCCAGAAACTTGGCATGAGGGAAGCTGATAAAGGTCAGAAGTAGACAGAGATTCAGAGAGGTTTTTCTTTCAGCTAAGAGATGCAAATTCCAGGGCCATTTAATTAAACACTAGTAATTTAAAGCAGAGTGAACATAAGCACATAGGAAAATAATGGAAGATGAAGTCATAGAAATATAAAGCATGCAAATGCAAGCTCAGTTGTTCCGAGAAATTATTGAAACGCTTGACAAATACTCATGCCATGTGTGACTGTGGTCACTTTACAAATATTAACTGGAGGAGGAAGATGGAGAAGTTGAAGCAGAGGGGAATAGGGCATTGCCCAAGGTCACACAGCTGGTTCATGTAGTACCATGATTTGAACCAGAGGGCTCTGACCCTAGAGTACATCATGCTCTTATCCAGGATGTGGGGCTGTCTCTGGATTTTAGGGCAGGAGCAGTAAGGAGTGAAAGGCTCAACCTGTCTCAACTAAGCCCTTCTTAGTCCCACTTCTGTATCCTTGACTGCAGCAAAGGGCTCCATCTACTCAGGAGAGGGCCTACATCATATATATCTAGGGAAAGTTGGTGTCGCCCATCTAAAGAGGAGACCAGGCAGCCTTTGCTTCTTCTGTGCTTTCTGTGCTCTTTTCAAATTCTGCAGGTAGCACCAAGTTCTTTTTTGGGGGGAATGGAATTCTTTTAACATAAAACACAGGTAGTACTTAGCTCAATTTATTTTTTAACCTACTTACTAATTCCTTTCTTTAACAGATATTTATTGAGGACAAATTAAGTATTCAAGAACTATTTTTGAAATAGACTCCAACTTTATGCAGAATAATAATAAACACGAACCACAGCAGAGGTATATTTTAGACATTGTTTCAGGGCACCTTCATTATGTGAAATAATTGGACAATAGAATATCCTTCTAATTCGGCCTATGGCACACATCCTGAGCAGGGAGGCAATCGTGGGCATGCTTCCCTTCCTGGTGTGGCAATCTGACTGGGCCCTTGGACAGAGTGCAGGGTGTTATTGGGCACACCTTACCTAGGACCCGCCGTGACAGAGGAGCAGGCCCAAGGACAGGGCTCCACCCATTCTGATTCTTTGCCCACAGCAAGATCTGGGAATTAGAAAAGATGTGCCATGGAAGGCAACTGCCTGTCTACCTGTTCCCGGTGCTTCTGTTACCACTGCTCCTATAGGACCTCTCCTACTGGCCCTGCCACCTACTCAATTGCAGCCTTCCTTGTCCTTACTCCACCATTGTTGGTGGTTTCTACTTCCAGTTCCAGTTCCTCAGCTCAGCAGGCAGAAAACTTTTGATTGCCCACAGGGTTCTGAGGGCTTCTCTGGATCCATTCATCTATGTGTCATCCCACACCCAGACTGGGGTCTTAACTGGAGTGGGCTTTTAGGTTGAATACATAGATGGAGAATAATCTGGCCCCTTTCTTCTATACATAGAACTTGATTGCTTCTGACTCCTCAGAGTCAACAGTGTTCCTGAGTCAGGGAAGTCTTTTTCTCCACTCCACCTGACCCACCTGCTACCAATTCCTGGCCTCTGTACAAGTGGTCTCCTCACCTTAAGTCATCTACCTCAGTCTTTTTTATCCATGTAAATTTTTTTCTTAATATAGTGGTTATGGATTCAGGATCTGGAGCCCTCTACTCCCTGTGCAGACCTGGCAAGTTGAAGTCCCCTTCTCGGTGATGCTGGAATAAGGATCATTCTTGCCTGATAGAATTGTGACACTTAAATTAATAAATGTCATGTGCTTAGAGCTATACCTGATACCTGGTGCATGGTATGTATTCAGTCAACATTAGATGCTTTTTCTATCTTTTCTGTGGTGGCAGAAGAAGGACTCAATGCCTTGCTCTCGACTCACTGCCAGTCAAGTAGGCCAAAGCTGTCCTGTCCCTTCTCCCCAGGGCCTTCCCTGTCCCCAACCCATGCAAAATCTCTCTATGTGTGGATATTCTTGCATAGCTATGTGATATTATTGAGCATAGAATTGTTGGTAGTGAAACCTTGATGCCCTGGATTCCAATGAACCAGAATCCTCAACTGACCATAGTGTTTTAGTCATTCCACTTTTTAGGAGTTAGGTGCACATAATTACACGAATAATTTAAAAGAGGGATCTAGTAGAAACAAACCCTGCCCATTGAGATGTGGGTTCAGCTCAGTCCTCTCCACCTTCTGTGGCCACTGTTGCAGGATGTGGAACAGCGAGGAGCTGCAGAACGACAACAACCTTGGATTCCTTCAGGGTGAGCCTAGAGGCTCCAGGCACAGACTGTCAGAGTAGCATGGCCTAGTGACGACCCGGCCCAGCCAGTCTCTTCTTCACAGATGGAACCATGAGGCCCAGAGAGGGAATAGGACTTCCCAGACATCACACAGCAATAGGCTGGGACAATGTCTCAAGTTTCTTGGTTTCCAACTTCGTTTTATTTCAACACTTCCAGGTTGCCTTTGATTAATTTACATCTCTTATTGGAAAGCGGTAGAAAACACTTTCGAAAGATTTTCAATAAGAAAAGGAAGCCTGGCCTTGGTTGCTCAGTGATTGAGCATCCAACTATGAACCTGGAGGTCACTTTTCGATTCCTGTTCAGGGTACATGCCCAGGTTTCAGGCTCCATTCACAGTAAGGGCCATGCAGGAGCCAGCCAATCAATGATTCTTTCTTATCATTGATGTTTCTGTCTCTCCCTTCCTCTCTGAAATCAATAAAAATATATTTAAAAAAATAAAAATAAAAATATGACTTTTGTTCCCCTTTAACCTGAAACATCAATTAATCAGACCACCTATTTTCCTTGTTCTTTGACTTTCTCACTCAGAGGTTAGTGTTAAGTGTCCTCTTTGAACACTGGGCTCTGAAAACTCACCTGGGTTCAAGTTGAGAATGGATGCCCTGTATTCTCTCGGGTTTCTTCTCAGACTTTGAAACTGGTGGAAAAAGGGACTCTGGGCCTTTAGGTTCTAATTAGCAGAGTATTTAGGTTTGTGGGGTCCCTAAGTATCACTTGCTTCCTAGAAAGCAGTCAGGATCTCCTTGGGTTATTTGTGACCACAGTGTAGAGGCCGAAATGTTCTGGTATTACTAAGTAAACACAGGCAGTACATACTCACTGTGTGAATAGGAGACACACTGCACAAATCGGAACACTGTAAAAGTCAAAGGCTATTTCACTTTAAGGCAAGCATCTGACCTTAACTGAGTGACCAGTTGGGAGGTTGTTTTCATTGCGAGAGGATCTTGTTCACACTACCTTTAAACAAGATTCCCGCGATACCTCCACATCATGAAGTGTACAGTGGACACTATTTAAACATGTCTTGTTAGGGCAGCATTGATTCTGCGAACCATACCTGGTCAAAAAAATGCCAAAGAAAACTTCTGAGAGGAATCTCAAAATTATTTATTTGGCAGAGGAAAGGGAAAAAACAGGAAATTGGTGTTGGTGTTGCTTAGCTGGAGCTATACAGGCCAGTTGTCAGAGGGGACCTTGATAGAGGTAGGTGAGGTTGTGGAGGAGGGGCTGGCATCCTGCTCTGGGTGTCTCCTGGGAACAGCCTGTGCTGTGCACTAAGATATCTTATTAAGGTTATGGACTTCAAAGTATTCCAGGCTCTAAAGTGTGAGCCTTCATACCACTGTCTTAGCTGATGCACAACCTACCTTCTGCATTTGGGAGTTTATAATCTTTCTGTTGTGTTGCTGGAATAAGGGCATGCTTTCCCATTGCTGTTAAGGAGGGAGATTAGATGGATAGAGAAGCCTGCAGGCAGCTCAGCTCAGCCCAGCCCACATCTTTCACATCCCAGATGCTCCTTCTGCAAAACCATAGTTGTTTATCCATTGGGCCTTGATGGGCTATTCATGGACTTCCATAGTTACAGGACCGCAGAGCTTGTTGAATGCTCAGGAAATTTCATACTGCTCTCTAAGATTATTAAAAATGGTTGAAATGACATTTAAAAAAATCCACATGTTTAAAATTTCTTTCCTCCCTCCCTCTCGCCCTCCTTTCCTCCCTTCTTTCTTCTCTTCCTCTTCCCTTTCTTCCTCCCTCCCTGGAATGGATCACAAAATACAACTCTAAGGGAAAATGCCCAAGACTGAGTAGGCAGAAGTCTAATAACTGTTCTTGATTCTTCTAGATCTTTAGTAAAAAGAAGTGGAAAGCCAACATATTCCTATAGGAGGTGCTGTGGTCAGTAGCTGTCTTGACAGTGGGGAGTGAATGGTGTAGGAGGGAGATGGGGAGAGGGTTTCTTTTTATTAGACAAGGGTCCTTTGTTAGGGGAATGGAGTTTTTAGAGGATCATTGTCAATTGGGAGGATGCTTTTGGCAGCTCTGACTCTTGCGGATTTAATTTATTGGTGAATTATCAATCCTATCATGCACAAGACATTGGCCTTGATACAGTGAGAGTTGGGGGAAGTGTAATACTGGCTTACCTGTTCTCAAGGAGTTTATAATACACTGGAAGAGATAAGTTTTATATATGTCAAAATGATTATTGTATTAGCAATGAATAATAATATTGAGTGCTTATACATGCTAAGCACTCTTTTTATTGTTTTACCTGTGTGAATTTAATCTTCTCCAAACCCTATAAATTAGTTACTATTGCCTCCAAGATATGGATGAGGAAAGTAAGATATGGAAAATTAATTTTTCAATGTTACTCAAGATTATAGAGTTATCAAGTTTGGTTGACCTAATGGATCTTACTCCACAGCTAGGATAGTATGAACCACCTTTTTGATTCTCTTTTGGCTGCTGGGCTGGCTCCACTTGGCCGTTTGTAGATCTGGATCCCAGTCTTGGGGAGTCTGGGAACAAGTCCTGGCAGATCCTCCGGAGACCCCTGAAGGCATTGTTCAGTCTATGTAAGGCACACTAGCATTCCAGGTGAGCTGTGCAGATTGTTCTTTTCTAACTCTTATGGATTACTTTCTCAGGCCATGGGTGACCAATACCTCAAGCCATGTTGCTTTTTGCTGCAGTGGTCAAGGAAGCATCTTTAGGAAGGAGGCACCCATTGCTCCAACTTATTACAGGTCTGTGGCAATGCTGAGAACTCACCATTCTGAGTTTCCCTGCTCTCTCAGGCCCTCTCCCACGCCTGCAACCCCACTTTAGTGCCTCTCAGCCTCAGCACAGTGGCGTTTGGAAAGCCAGGGAAATCCCCATGCTGATTCCTGTCATCCTGGCATATGATGAGAGCATGACAACAAGGAGAGGTGCGCGCTGTGAGGAGAGGTTGAAAAATGTGCTGGGAAGATGTAAGTGAAGCATTCCCAGGAACTTCTCGCAACTCTGTGCTCTAATTTGTAAAAGCTTGGGCTCCCAGATGAAAGAGTGAGCCTAATCCTGTCTTGGAGGAGAGTTATCTAGAACAGCTGAAAACACCTCCCTGGCCTTCTTTGTTCACTCCCTCCCACTCTTCCTGCTGACACAGCCCTGCTCACTGCCAGATCCTGGTCTTTGATGGATGGCCCAGCTCCTCCTCCTCAGTCCTTTTGTTCCCCTGCCTGGTGCTCTCTCTGGGGGGTGGACTGTTGGGTAAGTAGTTCTGCAGAAGGCAGCAGACCCACGTGTGGTGTGAGGAGGCCACAGGCATAATATCCCGGGAAAAGACCGTGCCTTGTAGCAGGTTGATTTATGCTCATGACCTAACCTGGCCCTGTTTTTAAGCTCATTTTCTTCCTAAAAACAAACTTGCACCACACAGCATGTTTTTTTAGTTACCATAGCTGATGATACTGTGCGTGACTCCTCTGTTTTGTTGAAAAGAACTTCACCTTCCTGGGAGCTCATGGTCCTTCTTGGAGAAGCAGGACTATCACTACCAACATGAATGTTCCCAAAGGAGTAGAGAGCTCAGCCAGTGAGTGGACTCTCCTGAAAGTGAGGTTCCATGGCTGTGTCTGTCTTAAGGGCAGCATTTCTGTCTGGACTTTCTCTTCTGCTACCTTAGCTTGTTAAACAGTCTCCTCTGTGAGACACTGCCACGTGTGAGTGTTACCTTCAGAATGGCGCTTTGCCCAAGGAAATCTCTCAGCAAGTTTTGCCACCTGTGCTCTAGTCCAAGTGTGTGGGATCCAGAAGGAAGCAGCTTATTATGTGACGGATGGGAAAAGCACATCTTATATCAGGGAAAGCCCAAACACCTGCAGCTGCACAGTGAAGAGAATGCTTGGTCCCCCTTCATCATCCCTCTAGGCCAGACCCAATTGCAGAGTTATTGGGGTTCCTTCAAGAGCAGAGGGAGAAGTTCCTCAGGGAGTTCTTTTGATGTCTGGAGCAGAGTGGGTGCAAGGCAGGAGCTAAAACCAATTCCTTCCTTGATTGTGTGCAAAATTCATAGCTGCCTAAGGCAGGCTCTTGTCACCAAGAAAGGCTCTAGTGCTTGACCAAACAAAGAAATACCAGCTGCACCATAAGGCTCAACAAACTGCAAAGACCACTGTGACAAGGGCAGTCAAAGAAGGGCAAGGTGAAACTTCAGCTAACCTTTTAAGATCATATCCAGGGATGGGAGGTATTTCAGACAAAAGGAGCACTGTGATACTTTTACGGGGGCTGAGACTGTACTTGGAGTGTGGCTGTCAGGAAGTGATATGTTGACCACAGAGCAGAGTTTTAATTGGGGAAGAGGATATCACCCTGCATCTTTCTCAGCATTGGGCCTACATAGCCTCTCAGGGACATTTTTTTATTTTTTCTATTTCATCACTCTGAAATAAGTTCACATAATGTTCCTGAACACAGATACTCCTCTGCTTTAAAAAAGAAAAGAGTACAAGGTGGCTCTATCCCCACTTTTGTTTTTTCCATAAAATAAGAATTCCAAGGACAGGTTGCTTCCTGACAGTTCTCAGAAGATTCTTTTCTTTCTCTCACTTTATATTGACTTATATAACTGCTGGAGTGAACATACTTTTCTCCTCATTATGATGCCAGGAGCACTGCTGAAACCCAATTCTCTCTATGGGGCCTTGTGGCCAGGAGACTCCATTCTGTCACAACCAATTGACAGAATATTCTAGTTGGGAGGAGGGATGTCTGGTGGAGAAGGAGTGAGCAATCAGAGCAGTTGGATTGGATCTGTTGAGAGGTGGGTGGGAGCAGCTCTTGTCCGGACCATTTCATTTCCCTTTTTATTACATCCTCCTCTAACACAAAGTCCTACTCTGCTAGTTACATACCCAGTAAGAAAACAATAACTGGAGATGGAAGCCACTCCAGTTGTTGGAAGGGAGTTTTCAGTTGAGTGCTCCTCACTTTAGCTTCCCTCCCACCTTGGGCCATGGCCCTGGCTTTGGGATAAGAGGCCCCCCTTCCCTTTGGGGTCCTGGAATTTATTACTGAGTGTATGTGTCACAGGAAACCCTCCAGGACCACCCAGAAATTTTTATCCACTCTCAGGTGGCAGGCTGTCCATTTCAGTGCTGGCCAACATGAACATATTTGCTGCTGTGCTAGCCAGTCTGTTATCTCCAAACCATTTCCAGGTGTGGACGTTTGCTGTACATTATTTCCAAAGTCAGATCCCAGTCACCTTCAATTTGGTTAATGCCACACTCAGCAGCCCTAACTGTTTTTGTTCCAAAACAACAACTAACAATGTGTATGTCTTGGTATTTAAGGTATTTTTGTGGAGTAGAAAGAGCACACTTAATTTTGATCACAGTTTCTGGCCTTTCACAGATGTAAGACTGTGGACAAATTGCTTCATGTCTGTGATCCTCAGTGTTTTGGATTGAGGATATACAATTCAGCTGATACATTCATGGGAGGATTTCATAGGGTGACACCTGTCCAGCATAGAAGACATTTAATAAATATGGTTTAAGTCTCTTCATTTCTTCTTTGCATGAGCAACCTACCTCATGAGTGCAAAGAAAGAACCCATGAAATATAAACAAGCAGGATCCCTATTCCCCAGGGGCCACATTGAAATACTTCCCCATCAAACAGTTTGTAACACTCTAGCTATCATGTTTACCATTAATAGAATTTTTCATAATCACGCAGGGAGACTGTAGCCCAGTTTGAGAGAAGGTTTTTCTCCGTCAGGGACATAAACTCTATTAATTCCAAATGCTGGCAATTCATAATAGTAGAGAACTGTATCCAAATGACTTTTCCCAAAGACCCACGTGAGTATAGAGCTCTGTGAAGCTAATCCGGGCCTCCAACTATGAGTATTGGAGCTGAGCTCAGGAATAAAATGAACAAGATATTCTCCCTCCATTTATATTCTTTTCTCTCCAAACTTAGATTAGATATAGGAGAAGGTGTTACAATGATTTTAAATTTAGTAAACATCAATATATAATGGAAGCCAGTTTCAAGCAAGAGGGAAAAAAATGACTCTTGAAGTTTTAATATGACATGGTCCAAATGTTTGGCTTTGGTACCACTACCATTTTTCCAGTTACATCATCGGATCTGATTTTTTTCTAACCCCTGGGCTATCACAGTTCAGTTTAGTGTTGAGTGATTTCATAAATCATATTGATGATCTGGTCCCTCTGTTCCACCCAAGAATGTGGCTCACATGTATATCCAAAGTGATAAAATCTCAATGTTGCATAAGCTTTGACCACATATAGTGTGTTGGCTTAGACTGCACTGGTTTTGTCAGCTTTACTCCGCTAGATTGAAAAGAAGAAGTCTCAAGGTGGGCGTTGAGTAATTTTTCTTTTCAATCAAAGGCTGTTTTGTTCCTGCTTTATGGAGTTAAGGGAGCAGGGCTAGGGACCCTCCTGACAGTGTGTGGATGAGCATGCAGGCTGCTCTGCGGTCCCACTTTGCAGATGAAGGATGCTGACAGGCAAGTCTTGGAAGAACAGGTTTTTGTTCTCAGGCATAGCTGGTCACTGGGCACCCAGGAAGACATTTGAAGGCTCAAAATCCACTTTTTAAAAAGGACTTTATTTTTCAGCAGCTTTAGCTCTACACTAAAATTGAGAGATAAGCACGCAGATTTTTAGATATTCCCTGCCCCCACACATGCATAGCCATCCCCCTATAATCAAGATCTCTCACCAAAATGGTAATTTATTTTTAAACCAAGATAGAACATACATTGACACAGCATAATCATCCAAAGTGCATAGTTTACATGAGGGTCCACACTTGTTGTATGTTCTGTGTGTTTGGACAAAAGTATGATGACATATATCAATCATTACAATATCCTGCAGATTATTTTCACTGCCCTAAAAATGCCATGATCTGCCTATTTATCTCTCTCCCCAAGGCCCTGGCAATCATTGCTCTCTTTAAAAAAAAATATGTACTCCATTGATTATTTTACAGAGAGGAAGGGAGAGTGATAGAGAGTTAGAAACATCGATGAGAGAGAAACATCGATCAGCTGCCTCCTGCACACTCCCCACTGGGGATATGCCCACAACCAAGGCACATGCCTTTGACCGGAATCGAACCTGGGACCCTTCAGTCACTGGCCGACACTTTATCCACCAAGCCAGACCAGCCAAGGCTGCTCTTTTTATTGTCTTCATACTTTTGTCTTTTCCAGAATTCCATATACTGTAGTTGGAATAATACAGTATGTACTCTTGTCAGATTGGATTCTTTCATTTAGTGATGTGCATTGATGTTTCTTCCATGTCTTTTTGTGGCTTGATAGCTCATTTATTTTTAGCACTGAATAATAGTCCATTGGCTGGATATACCACAGCTAATTTATTCATTCACTTAGTTAAGGACATCTTTTTTACTTTTAAGATTTGGCAATTGTGGATAAGCTGCTACAAACATATATGCAGGTTATTGCGAAGACAGTTTTTAACTCCTTTGGGTAAATTCTAAGGAGTGTGATTGCTGGATCATGAAGTAAGAGTAAGTTTAGTTTTTAAATAAACTACAAACTCTGCAAAAGTGGCTATATCATTTTGCATTCCCACCTACAGTGAAGGAGAGTTCCTGTGTTCCACGTCCTCAACAGCATTTGATGGTGTTAGTGTTCTGGCTTTTGGCCATTCTCCTGGGTGTGTAGTAGTATCCTGTTGTTTTATCTTGTATTTCCCTGATGACATAAGATGAGGAGCATCTTTTCATAAACCGATTTGCCATCTGTATATCTTCTTTGGTGAAGTATCTGTTATAGCCTTTGGCCCATTTTAAAATTGGATTTTTTGTTTCTTTACTGTTAAATTTTAAGAGTTCTATGTGTATTTTGGATAACAGTTTTTTACAAGTATTTCCTCCCAGTCTGTGGCTTATCTTCTAGTATTCTTGATGTTGTCTTTAGCATTTTTTTTTAAATTTCAGTGAAGTCCAGCTTATAGGTGATTTCTTTTATGGGTTGTGTCTTGGTGTTGTATCTAAATAGGAATAGCCACATCCAAGGTCATCTAGGTTTTCTCCTATGTTGTCTTCTAGCAGTTTTGTAGTTTTTCATTATACATTTAAGTCAGTGATCCATTTTGATTTAATGTTGGTAAAGGATATAAGATCTCTGTCTAGATTCATCCATTTTTGGGGGGTCGGGGACATGTGAATATCCAGTTGTACCAGCATAATTTATTGAAGAGATTGCCTTTGCTTTTTTGTATTACTTTTGCTCCTGGTCCAAGATCAGTTGACTAAATTCATGAGGGTCTATTTCTGGGCTCTCTGTTCTGTGTCATTGACCCATTTGTAGATTTTTTTCACTGGTACTGTCTTGATTACTGTAGCTTAATAGGAAGTCTTGAAGTCACATTTACCTCTTTTAAATTATACATAATCTGAGTTTAAATTATACATAAACCTTCCTGGGCTCAGAATTATGACACCTTGGTTCTCTCTGCACCCAGTCTGACAACCAGATCTTTTTAGCCTTGGTATATTCATCCATATAATGATGCTGCTGATGATAGTATTGCCTAACTCAGCAAAGCAGCCCTATGTCCTTTAATATTCAGAGGGAGAAGGAGACAATGGCCTCCTGCATCTGCTTTCCTTGCTAATCTTGACAGGTGGGATTGGCTCAGACTGGCTCACTGGGGCCAAAGATGCACATCTTGCAAACCCCATGTTCAGGGATTTAATATTGGTAACTGAAAATTGATCATTGGGGGAGCATTTATACTATAGAAATTGGCAAATGCTACAAATCAGCACAATTGTTTTTCTTCTTCAGAGGACCAGTTATCCTATCTAATAAAAGAATAATATGCAAATTGACCATACCTCTGCTACAACCACAAGCCATACCCATCAGCCAATCAGGAGCGAGTATGCAAATTAACCCAACCATAATGGTTACAGCCACAGAGAGAGCAGCAGGGATGCTTGGGTTGCCCCAGCAATGGAGGAAGCCAAGCTTTCCACACACCCTGTCTGGCCCAGTTCTCTACTTAAGGCTATAAAGTTTGAATTATAGAAGATAAATAAATTCCAACAGAAATGGCTGCCACCAGGAAGTGAGCAGAAGGCTTAGCTCCACTCCAGGCTACAAAGTTTCAATTGTAGAAGATAAATAAATCCCAGATACCAGGGTCTCTGCTTGGGTCACCGGGGGCACGGCTGGCCTACAAACCACCATAGACCCCTTGCTCAGGCCACCCCATGCCCCAAGGGAACTCACACCCTGATCTGGGACACCTTTCGGGGCAAACCAGCTGGCCCTCACCCATGCATCACTCTATCTTATCTAATAAAAGAGTAATATGCAGATTGACCATCACTCCAATACGTAAGATGACTGCCCCCATGTGGACACAAGATGGCCGCCACAAGATGGCCAGCAGGGGAGGGCAGTTGGGAGAGACCAGGCCTGCAGGAGAGGGCAGTTGTGGGCGATCAGCCCAGCAAGGGAAGGCAGTTGGGAGGGACCAGGCCTGCAAGGGAGGGCAGTTGGGGGTGATCAAGCCTGCAGGGGAGGGCATTGTGGGCTGGGGGATCCAAGCCTGTAGAGGAGAGAAGTTAGGAGGGAGGATTAGGCCTGCAGGGGAGGGCAGTTAGGAGTAACCAGGGCTATAGGGGAGGGCAGTTAGGGGTGACTGGGCCCACAGGGGAGGGCAATTAGGATCAAACAGGCTGGCAGGGGAGCAATTAGGCATCAATCAGACTGGCAGGGAAGTGGTTAGGGGGTGATCATGCTGGCAGGCAGAATCGGTTAGGGGCAAGCAGGAAGCTACGTAGGGGAGTAGTTTTGGAACCAGCTGGATTGTGAGAGGGATGTCTGACTGCCCACTGGGATCGGGCCTAAACGGGCTGTTAGATATCCCTTGAGGGGTCGCAGATTAGAGAGGGTGCAGGCTGGGCCAAAGGATACCCCTCCTTGCACAAATATTGTGCACCGGACCTCTAGTTAAATACTATAAAAAAATCAGTGAAACACTTGTTTTATATCTAATTTGATGTTTTCCTTAGAGATATCATTCTCAAAGGCCTTCTAAGTATCACATTTAATGTTTGTCAATCACTTTGTGTCAGGTGCTAGGCTGAGATCTTCCACATGTGTTCTTTTATTTAATTCTCATAGCAACCTCATGAGGGGTCTATGATCTCAGCTTATGTTTGAAAGATGCTGAAGAGCAGACCAGAGATGGACAAATTCTATTTTACAGGTACAATTTGCAAGTGAGTAAACTGAGACTCAGCAAGATGATACAATTGTTCTCAGATTACATGACATGTAAGTGATAAATTAGGGACTGGAGCTTGTGGCTGAGTCCTGTTTATAACCACCATGCACTATGTTATTCTCACCATAGAAAACTTTGCTGGGCTCAGAATCATGACACCTTGGTTCTCTCTGCACACAACCTAACACCAGACCTCTCAGAACCTTAGTATTATCTTCATTTATATCATGATACTGGTGATGATAATCTTGCCTAGCTTACTGTATAGCTTCACTTCTTAAATGATAGTTCATACAAGATTGCTTTGGAAAGCTCAAATGGGAGATATCATTATATGCTAAGAAGTGAAGGGAAATATTTATAAAAAGATCACTATGTGTCCTAGTTTAGAAGATTCAGCTGAAGTGGGTATTTCATATAAATGCAGGTTCTAAGGAATTGTAGAGTAAATGTTTCTGGGTAAACTGGCAGAACCTTTGATCTAGTATTATCTAAACATATCTCATGGAATCCTTTGGGTTTAGGTCTTCCTAACCTTCCCAGACAGTCTGGCAGGTAATCAAGGTAGCCCTAGTTTCATGGGCAGATTTTGGAGTGGATTTCTTCTAGGAATAAAATTATTTACAGGATGGATAAGTGTCAGCAAGTTGACACTTACTTAGTAACTTTAGGGAGAGTTTCTGCCGCATTTTGTCCATATTTTAATAAAAAGGTTCATAACCACTTCTTCTTGCAACAGCCAGCATATGTTATTGTAGTTCTTTATTAAGCTTCATATTCTACCTATACTGAACTCTCTATGATGTCAAACAAACATTCAATCACTATACAAATCCCTGGCTCCAAGTACTGAGGTTAGCAGCTGATATTGCTTCATGACTATCTACTGAACAAGTGCAGGAGTGCTTTTGCAGTGATCATTTACTTTTTGTGCCATACTTGTCCATCTGCAAAGTTTCTGAGATGTTTTAATTGCAGTTGGACCCTGTGTTCAGAGACAGGTCAACAACTATGGGATGCTTCCTGCTACAGTTACTCTGTGTACTATCAGGATGCCAGAGGTATTTGACAGCAATAGAAAAACCTCCATGTATTACATAAATTATATGGTTCAATCCCTTTAATATGTTATACAAGATCTACCTTGACCTGTATTGCCCTAGGTACCTCTATTCATACGGTCCCTGCTGTGTAGAATATCTTCTGTAATCCTTTTGCCTGGCTAATTCATATGCACTCCTCAAGAGTATGTTTGGATCTCATCCCCACAGGAAACCCTCTCTGATCTGTGGGTTGAGATTTGGCTCTGTTTTCACTCACCTATATGTCCCTTGATGGAAGTTCTGATGTTATATTGAAGTACTCTTCTATGTTTCTTACTTTCCCTTGAGACTTCTAACGGGCAAAGACCATCCTTCCTTTCAACGCTGATAAAAGTATCTATGTCTGGCAGTTCAGTAAATGTGTGATGAACTGAAATTACTAATTCCAGGAGAAGTGTGACAGTGAGATGAAATGTGGACCCTATGTGATTTAGCATGATTCTCTTTCTACCAGTGAGGAGTGGAGTTTCGAGCTTTCAGGTTATAGATTCAATGTTGGGACTAAATCTGTGTTTGCAAAAGATTCTCTATTAATATCCCCCAGATTAGAGGAATGGAGTTATGTATTAGAAGAGATTGCTGGGTTCATTACCAAATATGGAAACATTAAGGCTTCCAAACTACCTTCATGTATCTTAACTTCCCACTCTTTCCTGCTGCCAGGTTTATCTACAGGTGATCCTTCCTTTGTTTATACAGTTGAACTTAATAGCCTTGTGGCCTACATTGAGCAAGGTAGTAAGGTAGTCTATGGTGAGGATCTTCATCTATCTCTGTAATATGGTGGGCACCATTGGTTCTAAAATAGTCATTCTTATTATTGACTTAAGTTTTAAGGCAAGGACCATGGGGCAATTCCATTTTTCCTACTCTCGGGAGCAACTGTTCTTTTGGGTGGGTATCCTTGCCCTTAGACACTAGAGGGAATAGCAGGTTGGGAATGATGTCAGGGATATTATAGTCTCCTCTGATGGGACTCCCTTATCTACCAACTCCTTATTTTCTCTAGGAAATTATCATTTCAATATTTAGTAGAAAAAAGTTACTTTTTGAGGGGGTAGGAAATTACTGACTTTTGTAAAAACTGTGACTATCCTAATGGCTTTGAGGAAAAGGAAGGGGGACAAGGATCAGGAAGAGAAGGCATGTACTCAAAGTAGCATAAGGAACATCTGTGACAAAGTTCTAGAGATGGTTGTCTCTTGCATTAGATATCCCCTTTACAACTTCTGATTTGGTTGGTTTAAAATACCAAAATGAGTGTAATGTGATGGAATCTCAAATCAGATTCCTTTTAGGCACAGAGGTTACCAGAATGGCTTGATATGGGATACTACATGGGCATCTCAGATGGGAAATTCCTATCACTTAATTTTTTCCCCCATTAAAAACCTATGTTCTTGGGTAGTGAGCACATGGTACAATATTCAGATCTTGTAACATAGAAACTTATACATGAAGCCTACAAGTTCATGTTGACCAATGTCACCCCAATAAATTTAATTTTAAAAACCATACATTCTTGCTATTCATATGGATTTTCTTCTCCCTTTCTCTATCCACCTTTGTGTCTGGTATTTCTCCCCTCGATTCTTCCTTCTTTCCCAGGTGTGTTTGATAACTGCTCCCACACTGTCAGTGACAAGGGCTGGGCCCTGGGAATCCACTCAGGGAAGAACAAAGGAAGGCGAGATGCTCGCTTCTTCTTCTCTCTTCGCACCGACCGCATGAAAAAGGCCACCATTGTGATTGGCCACAGCCGCTACCAACCAGGCACATGGACACACTTGGCAGCTACTTATGATGGACTGCGTATGGTCCTGTATGTGGATGGCACTCAAGTGGCTAGTAGTCTAGACCAGTCTGGTCCCCTGAACAGCCCCTTCATGGCATCATGCCGTTCTTTGCTCCTGGGGGGAGATAGCTCTGAGAATGGTCATTCTTTCCGTGGACACTTGGGCACACTGGTCCTCTGGTCAACGGCCCTTTCACAGAGCCACCTCCAGCACAGTCCTCAGCATCCAAGTAAGTTGGAGGAGTTGACTACTCTGGTACTGACAGCCAGCTTTGAGCCCTTGGAACACCAATGGGCCCTCTTTAGAGATGACAAGTACCCACGGCTTGAGGTTCTCCAGGGCTATGAGCCAGAGCCGGAGATTGTGTCACCTTTGCAGCCCCCACTTTGTGGGAAGACAGCATGTGACAATGTAGAACTGATCTCCCACTACAATGGGCACTGGCCTCTTCGGGGAGAGAAGGTGATCCGCTACCAGGTGGTGAACATCTGCAACGATGAAGGACTGAATCCCACCGTGACTGATGAGCAGATCAGCCGGCAACACAAAGTGCTCAATGAAGCCTTTGGTCGCTACAACATCACCTGGCAGCTGAGCGTCTACCAGGTCCACAACTCCACCCTGCGCCACCGTGCTGTGCTCATCAACTGTGAGCCCAGCAAGGTTGGCAATGACCACTGTGACCCAGAGTGTGAGCACCCACTCACCGGTTATGACGCAGGCGACTGCCGCCTACAGGGCCGGTGCTACTCCTGGAACCGCAGGGATGGGCTCTGCCACATGGAGTGCAACAACATGCTGAACGACTTTGATGACGGGGACTGCTGTGACCCCGAGGTGGCCGACGTACAGAAGACCTGCTTTGATCCTGACTCACCTAAGAGGTAAGGGACCAGAGCTTGGGAAGTCCTGTTTGCAATGTACAATTCTAGCATCATTTTATCCTTTTGACTTCTGGAAACGAAGGTTCATACAGCTCCCCCCCCCCCCAAATAAAGCATGCATCCACCCACCAGACACTATTGTGCTTTCATAAAGTACTACGTGTTAAGTAATTAGGGGCATAGAGATGACTAGGACCAGGGACAGCCCTCAGAGTACTCAGTCTAGGGAGCAGTCAGCTGTGTATGTGCTGTGAGGTGAGCCTGAGGCTCCTGAAGGGGAATAACAGGATATAATTCACCTTTTACAAAGAATCCTTCTGGATGCTGCGTGGAGAACATGGGGAAGCCAAGGGTCCATCACAGAAAGCAGACAAGGGAGACAGAAACCATTCAGCACCTGTTAGACATGATCACTCTTCTGTAATAAGCAAAGTTATTGCAAACCCTTGAAAAGGCCTCTTATCCTTGGTCTTTGCTGTAGGCTGAGTGAGCAGTTCACCTGCTTTATGAATACAAGACATTCTATACTTAACCCCAAGTTTCCTTTAGGACTGGAAGCTTTTCATTTTGCCCCATTAAATTCCATTCTCCACACAGCGTCCAGAAGGATCCTATGTAAAAAGTGAATCAGATCCTGTTATTCCCCTTTTTATACACCCCCAACTGTACCTAGAATAGAATGCAGATTCCCTGTCTGGCTCACAGGGAGCTTCAGGTAGCCCTTGCCTACCCTCCAGCTTCCTCCATCAGTACCTGTCCCATCCACACTGCACAGCCTGCCTGACCTCTCCTGTCTCGCTGTTTTTACCTCGGGGCTTTGCCTGAGCTATCCTTCTTCTTGGAATTGTCTTTTCCTTAATGTCCCACTGGTGAGTTTTCTCTTGTCATTCCAACATCTACTTAAATGTCACCTCCTGGAGCAGCCTTTCCTGATCCCCCAATTTAAATCAGCTGATAAGTCATTATTACATCAATTAGTTTTAATTCTCTTTATTACACTTATCACTTCTGATGTTTTTCTTGTGCATTCATTTATTTATGTTTCTTCAACTCCATGCAATCAGCGCCTTCATTAACCAGGGTGTGCCCAGTGCCTAGAATAGCAGCTAACACCAGGTTGTTTAGGTCATGTTTATTGTAATGAATGAATGGATCTGATGTATCTTTCCTTGTGAAATAGAAGCAAAGAAGAGGATTTCCATTTGATAGTCCATGCAAGGGCTGGGGAGATAGAGAAAAACAATAGAGGAGAGAGGTGGGTGGTAAACTTGATAATCTGTGCATGTGGGCAAGGCTTCCCCATTATAACTGGTACTTTTATACAAATTATAAAAAGGCTCACATGTGATCTGTAGAGTTGGTGGGAGGTGGGAGGACTGGAAATCAGCTCCCACCAATACCTGGATGGCTGCCTTTGGGTTTGTTGGACACAAATCGTAGTGTTCCTGTGTGTGGGAAGTCAGTTAACACCAGTTCATAGGTTGGCCTATAGTTCAGGAATGTGATGTCAGGAGTTGATTTTAAGATTTGCAATCAGGGTAGACAGTGGAATTCAAGAGTCCTTATTACTTAACTAGTGGCCTGGTACATAAATTTGTACACATTGAAAGGGAATTAATTAGAAAAATTTTTTAATATCACTATTTGCTAAGTCCTGGATGCTGGTATCCAGCTCCTTCCCTCCCTCCTATTAGAGTCTGGGATGGCACCCCTGGTGATGCAGTATCAAATCCTGCCAGCACTGTGAGACCCAGAGTCAAGTCCCCGCTTACCTGCATGCACCTTGCTGTGCATGCAGCCCCACCCACCCATGCGCACCTTGAAATAGCCCAAGAGCCAGATCTGCTGACACCCACAGGGACACAGTGTCAAGCCCCCGCTTGTGCCACACTGGACTCCCCTAAGTCCCGGAGTTGTGCCCCACTGGGCCGGTGCCCCGAGGGACTTCTCCAATGCACCTTCTGGTCAAGTCCCTGCCAGTGGCCACAGAGACGCAGTGTCAAGTCCCCTCATCCACCCATGTGTGCCTCACTGTGCACACAGCCCCGCCCCCCATGCACGTCTGCCACGCACTGCAGCCTCCTGGTAATCCATCTTTGGCATGAGGGCATCATAACCACAGGCTTTTTATAATATAGGCTTAGCTGTGTAAATTGTACAAGTTTGTAAAAAGGGGGTGATAGCAGTACAGTACTTTGCATTATCTATATCCTAGGGTTGTTTTGTGAATCAGATGAAATACAGTACAGGGAATACTTGGTAATTCTAAAAAGTCGTCAGTGTACAAAAATAGTCCTAAGTGGTTATTATCATTATTCAAGCTGAGAGATGGGAAGCCTATGTTTATATAAAAATGTTCAGGGCATTGATCACATTATCAGAGCTATTCACATAAGAAAGATTCTGTTTGGGTTTGGTTTTTAGATATTGATAATCTTAAGCAGAAGCTAAACCTCACTAATATCAGTGGTTACCAACTCCAAAGAGAGGAAGAAATCTGGCTTGTTATCATTTGTCTTCTAGTTCATTACAACAGCCCACTGCTCTGAATGAAACAGTTCTCATGGTACCTAGCTATCATTTTCCTGAATGTATCCCTTTGTTCTCTAAATCTGTAATGCCAATGCCCTTGTCTGGGTGTTTTTAACACATTCCATTTACTGTCACATAGTTACCATGGTAACTCATCTCGTTCTCTCTGGGGATCCAAAAGTGTCTCAAATCTTCTTATCTCTACATGTAAAACTTGCTTTGTGGAATAAAAGGAACTATTATTTATATCTTTTGATAGTTAAACATAATTAAATCAAAATAATAAATGCTCATGGTTAAAAATATCAAATTGTATACAAAGATGTAAACAGGAATGATAGTTCCCTGCCTAATTCTTCCTTCACTCTCTAGCCTTCCTCCCATATTTAATTATTTTCCCCATGTTTTCTGGTATTATATACCATATTAATTGAATAATCAGTTTTAAACATCATACATTGACTTGCTCTTATGGTAAAGATGAGCCTTTAACTTTTCCATTTTTTCCTCTATCTTTTCAATATAATTGTTTTACTATTTTTATTTGAATTAGTTATATTTATATTTGCAATATAGTGACCATAAAATATTTTTTGTGGCAAAACAAAGTATCATTCTATTATATATTTTTTTCTGGCATAGCTATTTCCTACTCTCTCTCTACTTTATGAGTCTATTCCCTCTCCGCTTCTTTTCCTTTCTACCTCCCTTCACTTTTTTGATATCCTCAATTGTTTTTACATGTTTTATCATAACAGTTATTTATAGATATAGATTTTTTTAACAGTATACAGATCTCTCTTCTAGTTCATTCTATTTTCTGTTCACTTTCAAACTTGACCAATTATCTTCAGCTCTGCTGCATAGTTGTCATTCGGTCATTCGGAACTTCTCTTTAGTATTTGCTTTTTTTTTTGGATTGGAGCCACTGTGTCCTGAATTGCATGAATATCTCTTAATTTACTGCCTTGTTTTACTGGAAAATATCCTTAAGTAACTTTCTAAGAATAGGTGTTTAGGGAACTTTTTTGAAAATGCATTTTGCAAAACATTTATTTTGACTGACAGTTTGTATAATTTTGGGTTGTAAAACATCTCTCAAACTTTTGAATAAATTTGTTAATTGCCTCTAACTTGTATCCTGATAATTGTGTCTTTTTCAAAGTGGAATATTTTTTTCTGTTCAAAACTGTTTAGAATTTTACCCTTAGCCTTGGTATTTTAGAGATCTTATGATTTTTTTTTTTTTTAGGGTTGGACTTTTATTCTTCTTTTGTTGAGCACTCAGTTTCAACACTCGAAGTCCCTCACCTTTGACAACTTCTAGTAGATGATAGATTTTGATTCTTCAAAAGTCAGTGTTTCCTGTTCTCTTTTTCTACTCTGAATCTCCTGAGGATGGATCTCTTGAATTTATTCTCTCTTTTTTCTCTTATATGGCCTATCTCTTTGTTATTTTTTTTTTCCTTTTGGAGAGTTCCTTGAGTTGATCCTCAACTCTTCTATTGAATTTTTATTTCAGCAACTACATTTTTAAGATCTTCCTATTCTTTGAACTTTCTGTATTAATCTCTTTTTGTTTTAAGGATGCAACCCTTTAAAATGCTAGAAATAAGATCCAGTCTGGATTTTTTTTTTTTAAGGTTTTCTACATCTGATTAATCTGTAGTCAACTTTTCTGCCCCCATCCCCCACTTAATTCCTGCCTGTCTTTGAAGTTGGAGGATTTCCTCAAGTGTCCGGTGCTTATTCAGAGTAAGAAAGACATCTTTACATTTATACTTAAGAGGAACTAAGAAGGGAAATTATCTATGAATTTCCTATTTTGGGGGAAAAATATGAAGACAGAGCTGTTTTCTCTTTCCTAACTCCCTTGTATTTATTTCAGTAAGGACTTTTCTTTCAGTGAGGACTCTTCCTTCTTCCATCCTCTGCCTTGTAGTCCTGGTGTTGAATTTTATTATTAAAAACATTGAGTGTTTTTCATAACTCTTATTGTCAAGAACCATATTTTGAAAAACAATTACTCCTATGTTGTGCCAGATACAGTAAGCTAAGCAGATGGACAAATTAAATATATATATATATATATATATATATATAAAGAGTAAGTGCTAACAACTTAGTGGAGGGGTTTAGTAATTATATCTAAATTCTCCTGGTTGAAATCTAGGCTGAGGTACCAAAAGCAGAATATGGAGTGTAGACTGCCTTTCTGTGCTTAGATCATTGGAAAGGGCTTTGGATTCATGGAGACATAGATTTCTGGAATTCTGTCAGTATCTTCTGTTCCTGCAACTTGGCGAAGTTATGGGTTGTCTATGAATGAAATTACCCATAGGCAGTATCCCTATTATTACAGTTAAATCACAGAACTAAAGCTCACAACTCCATTATGCAGTGACTCTGAAGGGAATCCAATTTATCAAATGTTTTGCCAGATATTTATTGAGCAAACTGAGTGTGCCAGGCATAGGGTCCTTCTATTCAGGAGCTCACAGTTTAGTGTGTGTGGCCGGGCAGGGGGAGGGGGAAGTGAGGGTTTACATGTGGGGAACACATCTATCAGTAGATCATTAACATGCAGGTACAACTATTGGTGTATGAACAATCCACCTCATTCCTCAAATCCTACTCAACACACCCCCTTTCCAAGTTCAGCAATAAACCAGAAATGTAGTCCAAAGATGTTCCTCTTCCAAAGGCTCAGAGGAGGAGAGGGCCTGAGGAATCCAACATCAAACATCTGTAACCCAGATGGGCATATCAAAAGAAGAGTATTTATCATACTGGGGACTGGTCAGGAGGAGATATAAATTATAGATATGTTACCCAGCCAGTTGAACAGCGTTAATAAGATAGAGGAACTTGGTTGTAGGGGTGCCTGCGTAAGCCAGATGTCTACTTCTCCATGGTAGCTGCCCTGCAAGAGGGTCTGTAAGTACTGAGGAAGGAAAGGGGTCCAGAGTCCACCATCACAGATGTCATTGACCAGGCCTATGGCACATCTTAGGGAGCCAAGCCAAGGAAACTCAGCTCCCCTGAGCCTTTCAGACTTCAGCTCTTTTGGTCATTAATTATTTCTGGTTTTGTTTTGTTTTTGTTTTTTCTAAAACGATGTCAGAGATAACGGGTTCTTTGCTGCTAAACCTGCTTTTCATCTCTTGTTCTTCCTCTCCTTTTCCCATCAGAATTGAGCCTAGTGCCCAATGGAACCTGGAACTGTGGGTTTGCCTCTCTGTTTTGGTTTCTGTGTGTCAGATTTCATAATATTGTTATCATGCAGGGGAAAAACATCAAATAAAAACAAATGGCTGAGATGGCTGAGCATAGCTTAAGCAAAGCCATCCATCACCGAGTGTCAGGTCATGCTATGAAGCAGACCAGGGGTGCCCTCCACTTGTTTTCTGAAGCCTGTGGTGAGCTAATGTCTCTGTGTGGGTGACTCAGTCTCTTCTTTGCTTCACTCCCTGCATTTTGCTGCTGGGGTGTTTGAAGGCAGGGGGCAGCTGTATGTAGCTATGCTGGGCCATGGCCCACTTTGCTCTAAAAGGATCTTCAAGATGTGGACTGGGAGGGGCCCTGCTGGGGGGTGGCGAGAGTGGTGTCTACAGTTATACAATGTGGGGTATGTATCCTGGGGCAGGAGGGCAATGCACGTGACAATGGGAACAGGTGGAGAGCCCAGTACTCCATAGACTTGGATGCAAGGGATTAGCTGGGTTTCACTGAGCCACCTTTTGTAGCTGTTGAGCCAGAGAAATGTTTGGTTGGGCTGGGCCCCTGCAGTGGCAGGTCTGTTAAACATCAGCCAGGTTCATTAGAGGTTTCTTTTGAAGTTGGGATTCAAAGTTCCCAGCAGCCAAAAAACAAAACAAGACAAACACACAAGACAAACACATACACACACACACACACACACACACACACACACACACACACACACAGTGTGCCCTAACCAGTTTGGCTCAGTGGATAGAGTGTCGGCCCTGAGGACTGGGGGGTCCCAGGTTCGGTTCCAGTCAAAAGCATGTACCTTGGTTGCAGGCACATACCCAGTGGAGAGTGTGCAGCAGGCAGCTGATTGATGTTTCTAACTCTCTATCCCTCTCCATTCCTCTCTGTAAAAAATCAATAAAATACATTTTTTAAAAAAACATGGGAGAATAAATGTAAGGAGTAGAAGAGGGCAGAGAGCAAAGAAATGGAGGCGAAACCCTGAAACATAATAGCTCTTCCAACGCCAAACAGTGTAAACTCTAAAGAGACAAACCTTACCTTCTCACACTCGCTTCACCTGGCAAATAGAACAGGGATAAGCAGTGAGGGAACACCTTACATGTAAGCTCAGGAAGTGTGCCTGCAAACAGAAGCATCTCCTGTTTGTTTCTCGACAGGCCAATTTCTGCCAGTCCCAATAGGTACAAAGATTTCCTTGTACAGTGAAGGAAATCTACAATTTCTTTGTTCACCTGGCTCAGAGAACATTCCTTCCTAGGTAAAGTGGGGAGAGGTTGTTTTTCTCCTTTTCATGGTTATTTCATAGCCAAATAGACAGACTTATGAGTGAGCTATAAGTGGTGTGTCTGGGTTAAAATTATTTTCTCTTAGAAAGTTTTGAGGAGAGACCTTAGTACCCAACTACATTCAACTTCAAGACACTTGGGCACTTTCCTAGGAGTTGGGGTGCTGGCCCTTATACCCTGGCCAGATGCCCATCTGTCTCAGATGATTTCACTGAGTGATCTTGTGGAAGAATTTCAGCCTAGGAATCTAAACAATAGCTACTACTAAGAAACATTTTCTTTTTCTCTAGGAACCCTGTTTATATATAACTTTAAATCTTGTTGCTGGTTTTTTTCTAACTGAGAGAAGTAGGTTGGGGAGTGGTTGGAGTATACAGTGAGTCTGATATCAGGGTTTTTGGGTTTTTTTTCCTCCCTTTCCTCCTATTTTCCCCCCTTCTTCTTCTCCTCCCCCCTCCTCTTCTCCCCTTTTCCCTCCTCCTCCTCCTCCCCTCCCCTCCCCTTTTCTCCCTCCCTCTTCCCCCTCCTATGTGAAACTGCTGATCCACTAATTTCCTGAATCCCAAAGTATCTCTGACTTCTAACCTGGGGGCTGTGCTCCCCACTGTGGACCTGATTTCCCTGGCCTAAAACTTAGCTGATTCCTGCTTCTCCTTTAAGTCTCAGGATGTCACTTCCTCCATCCTAATAACATTCTTTTATTTTCTGTTGTAATATATATTTTTAATTTTTATTTTTTTAAATAAATCTTTATTTTTTCAGATTATTACAGGTGTTCCTCTTCCCTCCCCCATAGCTCCCCTCCACCCAGTTCCCACCTCACCCCATGCCCTTATCCTCCCACATTGTCCTCGTCCATAGGTGTAGGATTTTTGTCCAATTTCTTCCCAAATCCCCACATTTCCTTCCCCCTGAGAATTGACAATCCACCTCCTTTCTATGTCCCTGATTCTATTATATTCACCAGTTTATTCTGTTCATCAGATATTTTATTCACTTGATTTTTAGATTCACTTATTGATAGATATATATTAGTTGTCACTTTGTTGTTCATAATTTTTATCTTTACCTTTTTCTTCCTCTTCTTAAAGAGTACCTTTCAGCATTTCATATACTACTGGTTTGTTAGTGATGAACTCCTTTAGTTTTTTCTTATCTGTGAAGCTCTTTATCTGACCTTCAATTCTGAATGATAGCTTTGCTGGGTAAAGTAATCTTGGTTGTAGGTTCTTGCTATTCATCACTTTGAATATTTCTTGCCACTCCAGTCTGGCCTGCATAGTTTCTGTTGAGAAATCAGTTGACAATCATATGGGTCCTCCCTTGTAGGTAACTAACTGTTTTTTCTCTTGCTGCTTTTAAGATTCTCTCTTTGTCTTTTGCCCTTGGCATTTTAATTATAATATGTCTTGGTGTGGTCCTCTTTATATTCCTCTTGTTTGGGGTTCTATTCATTTCTTGGACTTGTAAGTGTATATCTTTCACCAGGGAGGGGAAGTTTTTCATCATTATTTCTTCAAATATGTTTTCAATATCCTGCTCTCTCTTCTTCTGGCAACCCCATCATTCAGATGTTGGTATGCTTGAAGTTGTCCCAGAGACTCCTTACACTATCTTCATATTTTTGGATTCCTTTTGCTTTTTGCTTTTCTGGTTGGGTATTTTTTGCTTCTTCATATTTCAAATCTTTGACTTGATTCTTGGGATCCTCTAGTCTGCTGTTGGATCTCTGTATATTATTCTTTATTTCTGTCAGTATATGCTTAATTTCTAATTGGTTCTTTTTCATATCCTTGAGGATCTTGCTAAATTTCTTAGATGTTTCTAGAAGATTCTTGAGTAACCTTATAATTGTGGTTTTGAACTCTGTATCCAGTATTTTGCTTTCATCAATTTCTTTCATTTGTGACTTGTTTCTTTGTCTTCGCATTTTGGCTGCTTCCCTGTGTTTTTTTTTTTTTCTGTGTACTGGGTAGCTGCTAAGTTTCCTTGAGGTGATAGAGTGGCCTTGTGTGGTTGGTGTCCTATAAAGCCCGGTGTCTCAGCCTCCACAGTCACCTGAGGTGGATGCTCTTGTTGTACTTCTTTGTGGGCTATTTGCACAGTCTTTTTTTAGTTAACCCTTGATTACTGTTGGTATCACTGGGAGGAATTGACCTCCAGGCCAATTGGCTGTGGTGACCAGCTGTGTCTACATTGGATGATCTCTTGCACAAGAGACACCCTATTGGGCAGGACTTGCTTCAGTAGGGCTTTGGTGCTCACTGAGTCTTCCCCTGGAGTGTGTCTCTTATGTATGTGAAGATTTATAATCTGAAATGGTCTCACTCTGACCACTGGGTACACTGGCTCTTGGATCTCCAAGTAGGTGCAAGCTCAGCCACTGTCTGGGGCCACCCAGCCGGAGCTACAGAGACATCTGCAGATTCCTCCTCTTTGTATAGGGCTTGAAAGAGCCCAGAGGAGGCCCAACTATGAAGCAAGGCTATTACCTTCTTTTAGAATCTCTGGGGCTCTCTGACCCAGCTGCAGTTCATTCATATGCAAAAGCTGATGCACACAGCTTTGATGGGGTTGTAAATTGGGCTGGCAGGGTCTCAAGGAATCACCAGGGCATAGCAAACAGTGATGGTTGCCCTGAACCAAAGGAGTACCTGGTTCTCCGTGTCCCGTGCCCTTGTGCAGGAACAATGCACACTGCAAGCACCTCTAAGAGTAAGCTGCCCTCGCGTTCCTGTCCTAATGCCAGACAGTCCAGTTTCTCCCCGTATGTGCTTGGGTTCCCCAGAGTCTCGCCAGGAACTGGAATTCAGAGCAAGCGGGAGTTTGTATCACCTTCCAGATTTAAAGAGCACCATATCCAGGTGCCAGCAATTTCTGCGCCTCCACACCTCTTACTGGTCTCAGTGAGCTTTCTTCACCTCTCTAGTTGTGGGACTTTCTCTCAGCCAGCTTTCCCATGGTTCTGGGTGGTAGTTGCCCTGCCATTTGGTTGTGGTTTTGATGTGGTTGTGAGAGGCAACAAGTATAGGTGATAACCTCTGCCACCATCTTGGTTTCTCCAATAACATTCGAGTAGGAATTGGCTATCTCACTTGTGTCACGGTTCATTCCCTGCTGTCACCATTCTGCTCAGGCCCCCTGGTCTCTCACCTGTCTCATTACAATGGCCTTCTCAGTGTTTTCCTCTTGTCTATTCCTGCACTTCTGCCCCAACTGTTTTTAGCAAAGTAGCCAGAGTAAACATTGTAGAGTGTAACAGATCCAATTATTCCTCTGCCAAAATGCTCCAGCAGCTTCCAAGCTCACCCAGAGACAAAGCCTTACTCTGACCTACAGAGCACTATCTCATCTGGTGCCAGTCATTTCTGTGGCCTCCCCTCCTACCACGTTTCTTATTTATTCTATTCCAGCCACGCCAGCCTTCTCACTGCCCCTTGACTTGATGGACACACTCCTACATTAGTTTTTCAGTGGCTTTCCACTCTCTAGCACATTATTCCTCCATATTTCTACATGGCTAGTTTTCCCACTTTCTTCCAGAGATTTTTTTTCAAAATCATCTTTGACGAATCCTTTCCTGGTGACATCATTAAAAATTTCACATACTCCTCTGACTCTTCATGATTGCTTTCCTGTTTTATTTCTCTTTTTAGAATTTTCCACTAATATGCTATATATTTTTAAAATTTTGCTTACTGTCTATTTTCTCCACTAGACTGTAAGTTCCATCAGTGACAGAGTTTTTGTATGTTCAGGTTACTATTTTACCCTTCCAGTTAGAGCAGCGAAAGGAATTGAGTAAGAAGTGTTTAACAAATAATTGTTCACTAAAAGGACATTCTTACCCAAGTATGGGGATTGGCAAACTATGGCCCATGGATCAAATTTAGCCTACCACCTGTTTTTGTAAATAAATTTTTATTGGAATCCACTTGTTTACACATTGTCTCTGGCTGCTTTCATGTGGCAGTGTTGTGTAGTTACAATGGAGACCGGGTGGCCCACAAAACCTAAAATATTTACTATTTGGCCCTTTACAGTAAAAGTGGGCCAACCACTGCTTGAGTACATATTTATCATACTGTATTATAATTACCCTTTGATGTTTGTCTCTTGCACAAGATTTAGACTCTTTGTAGTTCTTTTAGCAATGGAAGTGCTCAACTGATTTTTAAAAGTGAATTAACGTATATATAAGTGAAAAAAATCAATGACATAGGGGGAAGGACAGTATTAGGCAAGGGTTTGAGTAGAGCCAGGTATATTACTTTGTATTGAAAAAAGGGATATGCAGAATCTACACTTTAGTAATTCATTATGCTTGTCTTATTATTGTGGTACAGTCTCCATGTTGAGGAGTAAGTAAAACAACTAGAGAGAACCATGAAGTGGGAATATGTTAGTTGGGGAGGGAATGGCTATAAGCAGTTGTATTCATGATCTCATTGTTTGAGTAGCTGAGCCCCAGATGGCTCTGAAAGTATGAAACATGGAGTAAGTTTTGAACAGAGAAATAGTCAATTACAGTACCAAGGAAGTAAGATGAATCATACCTAGCCGGGGAGACAGTGATTGATAAGTAGAGCAAGCCTCCCCGAAAATGGATATAATCTTCCCTCTTATCAGATAAAGCCTGTTTGAAATTATTTTGCAGCTTAACCAAGACTCTTGCCAAACATTTTTGTTAGGCTTTTGTGGTAGTAAGGAATAGAGACTTCCTCAAAGTTAACTAAAGAAAATGGATTTATTGTACAATTACATATGGACTGGAGATGGAGCCAGAAGGCTGCTAGAAACTGAAGCAGGCCCATATTCTCCATTTCTTCAAAGACTTCAGGGTTCTCCACAGCTTAGTGCATCTGCACCATTCACATCTCATTCAGTTTGCTAGAGTACTCATATTTCCCATCGCCTTACAGCTTTAAAACTAAACTCAGCTGGCTATGACTCCTGCCTTATCTTATTAAGTATTATCTTCAAATTCATGTCTCAATGCTAATTATCTGGGTTTCTTTGCATAATTTTGGTTCAAATTCTGGAAACAGTCAATGTGAATTGGCTCAATTAATTTTTATAAGTCAGGCCAGAAGTCATAGGTTTCTGGCTAGCCTCAAATTCAGGCAACTGTGGCCAAAGGAGCAGGACAGCAGGGAGAACTCCTCACTGTTCCAAGGGCAGTCTTCTCACAGGCGGTGCCAACATTCTGGATAGAGAGAGCTGATTTTTCATCTTTACTTCTTGGGAATGAAACACCTGACAAGCATAATTCCTGGTACTGTCCTTTTCCTTAGACTTTAGACCTTGGTATTCCTATTAATGTATGTATGTATGTATGTATGTATCTATCTATCTATCTATCTATCATTAATCAATAAACCAATCAATCATCTATTTTACCAATGAAATAAAATATTTTGCAAGAGTTATTTAATGCTCACAACGGCTCCAAGAAGTAAATGTTTTATTATCTCTAGTTTATGTATAAGAAAATGAAGATTTAGAGAGTTTAATAACTATCATTACCCAGTGGCAGAACAGGGATTAAAATCTGACTTTATAGTCTGTGTTACTAACCACCATTTTGTTTTGTGTGTCAGTTTTAAATTTTACATGTCTAGCAAAGTACTTTGTTCATAGTAAGCATATAATATATGTTTATTTTGGTTATCCAGTGATTATTTCAGAGACTATATACTTGAAGAGATGAAGGAAAGGAAAGGGGAAATACTAAGGGCTTAGAATTTATCAAGCACATTATATAAGAGGCAAATTCCTTAAAACATGAATAGCTAAGTAGGAGAAATAGTTTGTTAAGCAAGGGAAAAAGTATAAACCAAAGTATAGATAGTTACGTGCAAATATATTTAGGCCGTTATGAGAAGAACAACTTGAAAGAAGAGGACATTTCCCAGGGAAGAGTAAGATAGAGAGAAAATTAGAAAAGTTATGTTGGGAAGGCCTCAGATGTTGAATATTAAGCAATTGATACTCCTAAGAGAGAGAGAGGGAGGAGATGGAGGGAGGGAGGAAAGGAGAGAGACACACACATATAGAGAGATATCCACAGATAGACATCTGTTTTAATATGTATCTGGTTTAATAGCTACCATTTCTGATGAATTTTAGAACTTCCTTCTGGAATCAGTTGCTTATACCTGAAGTATTTTTTCTTCATTTTTTTTATTAAAATATTTTCTACTCAAATACTTTAAAATTTTTATTTTTTTTTAAATGTTTTTTATTTTACCAAACTTTTAGGTTATTCAGTTTTAGATAGGCTATTTGCTTTCTCTTATCAAGATTATACCAGTCTCCTGGTTCCATTTATACTGTTCAAAAGTTAGTGATCTAATTTTCTTTCATTTGTATTTACTTTGCCTTTTCTCTTTGTCTTCTTTCTCTTATTTTTTGTGTGTCTTCAGTGTTCTGAAAATGTACTGTGATATTTTGAAATAGATTTTCTTTTTTAATATGTATTATTATTATTTTAAATCCTCACCCAAATATATGTTTTCATTGATTTTTTGAGAGGAAGAGAGGGAAACATCAATGTGAGAAAAATACTGATCAGTTGCCTACTGCATGTCCCCTATTGAGGGACTCAGTCCACAATCAGGGAAGCAATCCATCAACTTTGCAGTGCATGTGATCATTTCCAACCAACTGAGCCATACCAACATTTATTTTTATATTTTATGAAGAAGTCTTAGTTGTTTACAGTGGAAGGATGACCAGGCCTTCTAAACTCTTTATTCTAGAATTGGAAGCAGTTCTTCAGAACTATAATTGATCTGGAAGCAGCATGCAGAATCAGTGTTGTGAACAGGGATACTGAAGGCAGGAAGATGACCTTGTAAACTCCAGCAGTAGTCTAAGCAGTAAAAAGTGTTGGGTTGCAAGTGATTAGGAAAGTTATTGTGGCATAGTGGAGAGAACTAGAAAACTATAAATGAGAAGAAGGGGGTTCTAGTTCCTACTCCAGCCTATCACATAATTTAATAATTTGTTCATTTATATTTATGTTTATGCTATATTTATTGATGTTCAACATATGTTTAACTGAGCACCTATTGTAGGCTAACTGCTCTTTTAGGCACTGCAGATATTATAATGAAGAGAAAAAAGTCCCTTCTTCATGGGGCTTGTACTGTAATGTGAGTAGACAGGTATTTAACAAATAAGTGAATACATGATATATGCCAGGGGATGGTACGTGCTGTGGAAAAATAAATCTTAAGAATAATGGAGACAGGGAATACTTTACTGTAGGAGCAAAATAAAGGGTGTCCAGAAAAGGCCTCACTGCAAAGATAGCATTTGAGCAGAAAGCTGAAGGAAGTATGGGAGTGAGCCACATGGAATCTGGGCAGTGGGAAAGGCAAGGAGCCTTTCAACCATTGTTGAGTTGAATGAATTAAGCAGAGAGGTTACAGGTCTATCAGGCCATTGTATAGATTTTAGCTTTTACTTTTGATGAGAAGGGCTTGATGAGTAGAGTGACTTGAGCAGTGCAATACTAACAGAGAAGGTATAGAGAGGTATTTCCTTGAAAGGATATTGTGAAGTTCAAATGAGATAATATCTGCTGAAAGAGCTTTGCAAATTGAAAATACTTCATAAGTGACAGTGTTTGGTGAGCCATTGCATTGGGTTCAGCAGTAAGTTTGAAGATATGGTGTACATTCTCAAGGAGATGTTGAGCAGATGACTGAAAAAGGGATGTGAAAGAGGTATTCATCATAGTGTGAAATTTATGGGCAAGGTGATACCTTATGTGGTAATGAGTCCTCATAAAACAGAAATCAGGGGGCCATCACCCTGACCTATAGGGAATATGCACCCTATCTCATGTGAGTGTAAGAGTGCAAAGCTGAGAACAATGAGCATCTCCTCTCTACTATGCTTTCAACATAGGTATTGTTTAGGAAGGTCTTATGTCTACCATGTGTAGTACCCAGTAGATATTCAGAATTGCTTGCAGCATAAATACTACAAAATTGTGGGGGTCATAGCACTTAGGACTATGACAGAGTCAAGGATTCAAAATTACTTCCTTCACATAAAATTTTAAAGGATTGAATGCTGGGCTCAACACAATATTGTGAAAATACACAGGGATGAACTTATATTTTAAATATTAAAAAATGTGTAAACCAAACTGGTGAATATTTATGTTTGCAGCAATCAATGTGAAATATAGTCCTGAGCATAATCTTCATATGAAACAAAAGTGTGATGTGGCCATTAAAAGTATGCCAACAATTTTGGGCTCTGTTAAAAAAAGTTAGCGTGTTCAGATGGCTGGAAGAGATGCACCTTTCAGAAACAGCCTCGCTAATCAGACTCTGTCTGGAGTCTGTGTTTGGTTCTGGGCAGCAGGTTTTATGGGGAACATCGACAGCCTGGAGCACATCCAGAGTTTTGGGAGGAGAATTATGATGAGGAAAATGGGAATATGACCCTGATTGCCTTCTTAGATTGAATTTTAACTTCTCCCTGCTTGAAGAAGGAGCCAGTATGAAGAGAGTTTTAAAAAGAGTAATAGTGGCCCTTTTTCACATCTCATTCATTCTACTCATTCATCCACTCATTCATTAATTCATTCAGTTTCTAACAAACAATTATAGAATGCCAGTTACGTTTTAGACACAGTAGCAAGCATATTATCCTTGTCTTCAAAAAGTTCAGATGGGAGAGAGAGTCATCCATGAATACAATTGCAATACTGAAAAGAATAAAGCCAGTGCTATCTCTAATAATCTACAGTAACTACACAACTTCTCTTTCTACTTTTAGTCTTTCTCCATCCTAACCCCCAAATTAACTCTGTGCACTGTCATTAGAATAATCATTTTAAGAATCATACATATATTCTGCTCCTCCCAACTGGAAGAACCCATTGGGGAAGATGGTTCTTGAAAGATGTATAGTAGAGGCCAGAAGGAAGAGTGTAGTAGGATAGAGAATTGGCACCTATTGTATAGCATAAGATGATTTAGGACAGTAACTACAATAATAATTTCCATGCATCAATGACCTTACTCTTAACTGTGAAATTAGGGGGCATTCACTGTCCAATATTAATTCAGACTGACTCGATATGGAGCATAATACTTAAGTACATTTTGCAATTATATATACTAGTAACTCTCTCCTCTTAATAATTTGGTCTACTTCTTTTTCCATAGATTTTTAATATAATGGGGGAAAATAATCACCTCTACTTCTGTCATTCTGGGCTCTTCTGCATGATCATAAGTCCTTGATCAGTAAGTAGATACAATCACACTTTTTCTTAATGGTTGAGTCTGTCACACCACAGGTAGTTTGAAAAGAACACATAGTGAAGATGGCCAGCAGGACTGGTCTTCCTATTTTTGGAGTTCTTGGGAGCTGTCACAGCATCTTTGAGTGGATTTATTGAAACCAATACTAAACCTCAAATATAAGGAATCCTTTTCTGAGGCACATTCCAATGCTTTTCTTACATATTTGGACTTCACTTCTATTGAAAGAGAAATACTTACACACCTTAAACACATATTTGTAAATAAGAAATATCTATTAATTTGTTTTGGAATTAGTTATACCATATCTTATTGCGGGTAGGACTTAAAGTATGATTTATATTTTCATATAATACAATCATTTAAAATAAGAAAGAAGAGAAAAAGGGAAAATGAGGACAGATAAGAGAAGATGAAGTCAGTGCTAAATTCAGTATGCCAAAGGAGTGGATACATATTAAACATGCCAGAGTCAGACCACAGAGCTAGCTCTGAACTTCCCAGAATCAATACGAAGAGGGAGACAGGATGGCTCATTCTGTTTATGAGACAGAACAACTGGCATCGGGAGTGATACTGGACAGAAATTTCTCAGGAACCACATGTAGAGAAAACATGTGTAGTGCAATGAAACACATTTTCAATAGACTCTTATGCAAAAATCTAATATTCTCTTAAAGAATCAGTTTTGGGTCTGCTCCTTGGCTTGACTTCAATTTCCACCTTTTAGAGAATGGTTGGAAAATTTTATCCTGGAACAGTTTTAAGAACAATGATCAAAAGACTGGCCTTTCTGTGGAGGTAAGAGAGAGAGGGAATCAGAACCCAGGCAACAGTGGCAGACATGGACTGAAGAAAGGACACAGTTTCTTTGAAACGAGGAAAGAAGGTGAGGGTGGACACAGGTATTTGAGCTGTTGGCCAGCAGGCAGGGATTTGAGAGGTTTTGCCTGGAAGACTTGATATTCTTGGTGAAGAGAGAGGCAGCCGTCTCTTAAGAGGGGGGAAGGGGTTTGCAGACAGTGTAGGTGCTTGAGGATGGTCAAGATTGTTCATAATAGCATCTTTTCAGTCAGTCTCTATGTTCTGAAATTGGAAGCAAACTTATGGATTTAACCCATTTTCTTCTTTCACGAGCTGTTATGAAAGAATGTGATTTTGGGAAAAAAAAAACTACTGTGAATCTCTAAGGAGGTGGAACCAAAGTAAATTCTGAAAGGCATATGAACCTACTTGGATTCAGAATCATGGAATGTCATAGCTGGATCTTGGAGATCATTTAGTTCAACTGTTATGTTATGTTATGTTATGTTATGTTATGTTATGTTATGTTATGTT
>JAAGEH010000042.1:24510030-24580252 GCA_011751065.1 Lasiurus cinereus | reverse complement strand
TTATGTTATGTTATGTTATGTTATGTTATGTTATGTTATGTTATGTTCACGGAAGCTTGACAACCCAAAGAGATTGTCAGATTCCTGTTTTTCCCAACTGCACCTAACTACTCAAGCTACTAGGCAGGAGGTAGAGGTTGTTTCATCTAATTCTCTGCCTCAGTTTATCCATTTCATCCCATGCCTTTGCTTCACTATATAGCCTCAAAACTATCTTTTTGGGATCAAAAGAAGTTTGCAATTACAGATTCCTTAATAGACTCACATGCCTATGTGGCTATGTGTTTATTTGGTCTACTAGGTTCACATGATACAATAGTTAATAGAGAAGATGATGCTCAAGAAAAATAAGGAGGTTGATTAAAAGAGGATGTGAACTAAAGTTCAGAATGAGAATGAAGCCCAGAGCTGCCTGTCACCATGGGTAATGTGACTCCTAGGAAATTAGAATGGGCTGATTCTATGGTGTCCATGGCTGAGTGCCTTGGGAGGCTTCTGGCTTGGTGAACAAGCCTTTGCAGTTGGCATGAAGAGCAGCGTGCAACTCCCAATTTCAAAAGCACAAAGAGCCTCGTGCCCATGCTTCAATTTGGTTGCCACAGGAGAATTTTGGAAATTAGGAAAATTTATGACTATGAGTGGACTAAAAAAGCCATGTCATTTTTCTAGAACTGGCAGTATTTTCTTTTGAAGAATGACTAAATCATTAGCTCAACACATGGTAGAAAGTGGGGAGACAGAACAAGGAGATAAAGACAAGATTGGTGAAAGAGAAGCTGCTGTTAATCTCTAAGGAGGTAGAACCAATGTAAATTCTGAAAGACTCATGAACCTACTCTTTGAGTGGAGGAAGAAAAGAAAGTATATAGGCACATTATCTTTCTTTTCTCCAATTGTGAACTTGCTTCTTAACTGAACAGGCTTTAATTAGAGCTGTATGGATATCTGATAGCCCACCCATTGCCATCCAGAGGGTCCACCATAACCATTTTCCTAGAGATGTGGAAGCTCGATTGACATTGCCATGCACTGCACTGTAGCAGTATTTGGTGTTGGGACAGCTTTGCCTGCTGCCTATTGAATGAATTATGGTATTACATATGAAAACTTAAAAGCTAAATAAATCTGTTGAGAGATTTTATTTCTCTCTGTCAAGTTTCATGCAAGGACCTCCTCTGGTATCTAGAACCTTCACATTGTGTCTAAGCAGGGTTTTAAAGCAATAATGTCCTCTTCTGAGTAAACTATGGCGTGTGGAGAACAAACCTAATAGGATATTAAGATTCTCTTCTACTTAGGATATCAGGACATCTTGTCAGTTATAATGACTCCTGAAAATCTGAGTTGACTTAAAAAGTACTCTTATAGCACTTCCTTTTTATAGAAGGGTAAGACCTGTAAGTAATGATTTTGGAGTTGTGAGAATGGTATTTGGAATGTGCTATATTCCCAAGCTAGAACTTAGGAAACTTAGCCAAGTTGTGTTATGAGAGACAATTACTGTGATGTTTCTGACCCCAGTAAGTACTGATTTGTGTAGCCTCTTAGCTTTAGTTCCTCCATTTTGCAATTTGAGGTATTTTAATATCAAGTGAAACCATCAACTTCTTGGCCATAATAGATTCAATTTTGTGGCCTCTGCTCACGGTTCATATTCTTCAGACTCATCTTGTCAAAACAGCTTTTCCAGATGGGTCACCTGGATCATCAGAAGTCATCTGCTTCTTTCCCTTTCTTCAGAGATGGGCCACTGTTGACCAAATGTTTATTATTAACAAAATGCCAAAACAAGGAGATTTTATCATATTTCAGCCATCCACTCAAAAGCACCAGGAACTAAGGAAGGTTTTCCCCTGTGCACAGGCTGCTTTTGATTGGTACATATTGAAACTGATACCAGTATTTCAATAAGTGAACTTGTAAAGAACATTATGAGGAAGATTGAGCAACAGAGTCAAGCAACTACCCTGATCATTTATTCTTTTGTTTATTCATTTATTCAAACAAAATTTGTAATGCATATATGGTGTCCAAAGAACTTTTTCTCTGTGAGGTTTACTGATGTGGCAAAGGAATTGTTTTAGCTGTTAGAGATCTTAGAATCTCATGCATTTACTAAGTCGACAAATGCATTCTTTGTACGTGTGAGGCACTAGGGATTAAAAATGAGCTGCACTTGGAAGCCATCAAAAGTCTATTTTAGTATCTAGTATAGTGAAACACACCTGCCCTCAAAAAGTTCACGGTCTGGATTGGGAAGTGAGTTGTGGAGGTATAAATTATAGCTAAAGATAATAATTATATGTTAACTAATATGTGATTGAATGGGTGTGGCTATGTCCCAAAACAACTTCATTTACAAAAATAAGCACTGGACCACAGGCACCAGTTTACCAACTCCTGTATAAATGTGTTCTTTCAGATAGTATCTATTGCCAAATGACAAATTAATACAAAACATGGTAGCGTAAAATGACAAACCTTTGTTATCTAAGGAGCAGGAGTCTGGGAGGCGCTTAGTTGGGGTGTTTGGAGGTTTTTGTCAAGATGTCAGGCTGTAGTCATTGACACTTGACTGAGTCTTTTCCAAGATCACTTATCATGTGGCTGTTGGCAAGAGATGTCAGGTCTTCTTCACATGGGCCTCTCCTTAGAGCATGTGAGCAGAAGCACAACCTAAGTGGAAGTTGATGTCTTTGTAGCCTTGTTTTAGAAAAACATTCTATCATTTTTGCTGTATTTTATCCATTAAAAGTGAGTCACACAGCCCAGTTCACACTCAAGAGGAGCAGACTCTACAGGGACATGAAGATCAGGAGGTAGGATCACTGGGAACTGTTCTTGATGTCTACCACACATCACATCATTAGTGAGATTCTCATTAGGCAATTCTTATAACCTTATGAAAAAGTGAATTAATGATAAGGGCTGTACGAGTTCAGCTCTCTCAGGTGCCTAATTACCTCAAGTAATAGGAATTATGAAAGAATAAAATTGTTGGTATTAGAGGTAGCTTCTGTTTGATATTCAGTTGCACTGTTGCTACTAGAAGCAGCTCCTGATTTATGTTCAGTTTTATCCTCTCCCTCTTCCCCCATGCCTTTATCATCCCCAAGCAGAGAAGATCTGATTGGGCCAAGGGATCACAATTCAATATGGAACATTTTGAACTTTCAATTCACACACTAATCTCTGATGCAGTGAGTTATAGCTAACATCATAGAGTTAATTCAGTCTAAGCAGATGGTTTTGCAAAGCATTAAAACTATAGTGTAAAGTTGATTTTCTCAGAAGAAAGATATGTAACTAGCAGACACTTTGCGACTTCATGGTCATTTCCAGAAAGGGCCATGTATGTACAGCAATATGTGCTGAGGGCCAGTTCACTCAGTAAAAATGCTTCCCAATAGCCATCATAATGGCACAAGCTAAGCACATATTCCTGGAAGACTGTTATTCCCCTGTTTCTGTTAATCTATCTTTGGTAAAGAAGTGGATCTTGGAAACATGTTTACCCATTTCTTGAGATGTCAAGTTACTGTCTGTCATTGTCAATTTTTTTTATTTTTTGTTTTTTCCAGTAAAAGGTAAAATTTTTATTATTTTTAATATAATTTATTGATTTTTTTACAGAGAAGAAGGGAGAGAGATAGAGAGTTAGAAACATTGATGAGAGAGAAACATCCATCAGCTGCCTCCCGCACACTCCCCACTGGGTATGAGCCTGCAACCAAGGTACATGCCCTTGACTGGAACCGAACCTGGGACCCTTGAGTTTGCAGGCTGACACTCTATCCACTGAGCCAAACCAGTTAGGGCAAAATTTTTAATATTTTTAAAGCAAGAAAGATGCTTGTTCAGGATTCACATCGATAGTCGCTAATTGGGTAAATGCTAAAGTCTTTCATTCAAGTGCTTGAAGGATTACTGCATAGAAATTTTACTTGAAAAATCTTTGCTTAGATACCTCGCAGACTCATTAAAGATGAAATAATATACAGACCAACACAGGCTAAGATATATATATATATCCTAAGACAGGCTAAGATATATATGTTCACAGCTATATGTCAAATTTCTTTAGATAATGGAGGAATGGGAAAACACTGGAGATTCAACTTATAGAAATTTATTCTTTAAATAATTACTTTTAGAAAGGATTGAGGACAAAAATAAGACAAAATTTTATTTGCATTTAAAATTAATGTACAGTGTTTTAAGATAGATGTTATGTAATTTCTCCTTTTCCATATTATCCTAATAAAGGCATAATAATATCCTTAAGTGCTGTCCTCTCTGCCTTTAAGAATAGAGATAGCAGCAAAAGGGGATCAAGAGGGAGGAAAGAAGATAGGGCAACAAAGTGGCTACTCCATGAGAAAAGACAAAGGCAATAGGAAACTCCAAGCCAGAAGTTGTTGTTGAAAGACCAGAAGAAGGCCTCATTAATCCTATATAATAAAAGCCTAATATGCTAAGTTTTGCTCAACTACTCACTATGATATGCACTGACCACCATGGGCCAGATGCTCTGACTTGTAGATTAGCTTGCTGCTGGGGTTCAGCTGATTTGGACTGAGCAAGACAGGCTGGACATGCCCTGGAGCCTTCCCGTGGTCCCTCTGCTCTGGCCAATCTCCAGCATCTCTCCCTGGCCCGATTGTGCACTGGTGGGGTCCCTTGGCCTGGCTTGCACCCTCTTACAATCCAGGATTCCTCAGGGAAGATTGGAAAGCCAGTTTTGGCCTAATCCCATAGGCCAGGCTGAGGGACTCCACTGGTGCATGAATTCGTTCACCAAGCCTTTAGTATATTCATAAAAGGGGAGAATGTTGCTTCATAAAAAATGCTAATAACTTGCCCTAACTGGTTTGGCTCAGTGGATAGAGCATCGGGCTGTGTACTGAAGGATCCCAGGTTCAATTCCAGTCAAGGACATGTACCTTGGTTGTGGGCACATCCCCAGTAGGGGGTGTACAGGAGGATGTTTCTCTCTCATTGATGTTTCTAACTATCCCTATCCCATCCTCTCTGTAAAAAATCAATAAAATATATTTTTAAAATGCTAATAACTTGATCTGTTCTTCTGAGGGTGAGGAATTATTGATTTGAAAGCTACTTGGGGTCTTCTGAGATGTCCCCAGTTCAAGTAGCTGTTTTGTTTTTTAAATTCAACAAGAATTCCTTGTAATGGAAGATGACAAACCTAATACTAGGAAGGATGTAATAGATTCACCTAGAAATCCAGATGAGGCCTTGGATGTAGTAATGGACAAAGGAGTGACATTGACTGGTGGTCCAAAATGCTGTTCTCCCAGTCATCATCCTTGGTACCCTGCTCTCTACTGAATGACCAGCATCCTTATTAGTTTTTTATCCATACTTTCCAATCAGGTTTCACTTTTGCAAGTAATTTAGCACACGAGGTCTTACATTAAAAATATATTAAAAACCTGAAAAGTAAAAGAGGAAAAAAGTGCAGGCAGTTTAGACAAAGCCAGTTTCATAGCAATAAAGGTTAAATTTCCATTCAAAACTCCAGGAAGGACCAGTTATTGGCAGCTATTTTTCTCTGGCACTGGTGACTCCTGCAAGGTATCCACTCTGTCAGTGGCAACTCAGTGGCCTGCTATTATAGTAACTGCCTCTTGTAGACATAACAATACCTCATGCTAAGAAATACTGCGCTCTCTGCTTTTCTCTTTCTTTTAAAAATATTTGGTCAGGAACACTTACTACCAATTATGAAGTATCTTGGGTCAGAACTATTACTTATGTTGACCATCACTTGACAGTCTCTTTATTCTGTCCTCATGAATCAATTGTACTTAAATTTAAAAATAGTCCACAGTTTTTCTTTTAATGTAACACCAAAATGAGGGGATAGAGTTAGGATCTAGAATGTACACAGAAGAAAAGGCTGTGCGGTACTCAGCCCAGAATGCTGAGAATTAAGTACAGACCTGAGTCAGAATGGCTCAATCACAGAACCCTGGAATGACAGAGTAGCTGTAATTCATCTCCAGTTCCTAGATTCCAGGCACAGTCTATCCCATGAGTTCCTTTAATTGCCATTCTGAGAGAGGAGTATTATCCTCATTTGATAGAAAAACAATCAATCTGTCTCAATTTGCCTCACATGATCTTGCATAGAGAGCATGGTAGGAACCCAGTGAGTATGTGCTAAATAAATTTGTAATGAGGGAGAGGCCATAGGTGATCTCTACAGTCTAATAGGTTTTGAAATGGCCTCAGGCCAAGTCTGTCCCCATAAGTAATTTGTCAAGCTGTTTTTGTTTTTTTTTCTTGTTTGAGATCAAGGTATCTTAAAACAGTTTCTTACTAATAAATGATGATGGTGAACCATAAGAAGCAAGTTTCCTTCTGCATTTGAAGTTTTGATGTTAGCACAGCTGAGAGATGGAGAGGTGATGAAACCTGATGGTGTGCTGTGTCCACTCTAGTGAAACCTCTTAAATCATCTGCTCTTGTCAACCTCAGTTATGACCAGCTAAGTCTTAAGAGAAGTGAAAACGGGCTCACAAAATAAGGAAGTCATTGCCCAAATGAATGGGCCAAGCTACCTTATTCCCTTCATTATTATTATTACAATCATTTGAGATCTGTCTCAAGAACTTCCATTCTGATGCCTACTCCCTGCCCTGTTGTTTTTCCCCTTCTCATTCTGTTCTGAACTAAGTCCCCTTGACGGGTTGAGTCAGTGTGTCTCTGATTCAGAGAGGTGAACCATCCACGTGATGACTCACTATTGGCTGTGTAGATCATGGGCAGTAGAGAGGTTCTGGCAGCCAGCAGGCCATTGAAATGAACAGTGTGAACTCTAGCCGTGCCAGGAAGCATAGAGCCAACCTTCATTATGGTTGGGCCGAGAAAGCAGCCAGTCCTCATTTCACCTGGAGTTGTTCCTGTTGAAGCCTCCTCTCCATGAACAGCTGCCTTTTCTGCAGTGGACCAGGGGAAAGTGGTCCTGGCACTCAGGGAAACAGAATCGGTTATAGTACTCTGGGAGATTTCCCAAAAGATAGGATTTTTTAAAATTCGGTTTAAAAAATATTTGGTCAAGAACACTTACTACCAATTATGAAGTATCTTGGGTCAGAACTATTTTTAATCACCAGTAGTTTACTAAGCAACTCATGGGCTCTTTTCTTCACTTTATGACCTTAAGTAAAGTGGAATGTAAAGGACAATATAAATGAATAAACAGACTCATAGATGCAGAGAACAGACTGTTGGTTCCCACAGGGGAGAGGGTTAGGAGCTCTGGATGACAGAGATGAAGAGATAGAGAAGTACAGATTCGTGGTTACAAAGTAGTTACAGGGATGTAAAGTACAGCACAGGAAATGTAGTCAATAATATTGTAATAACTGTGTATGGTGCCAGATGGTACTGGAAAGACTGAGGGGATCACTTTTTAAAGTATATGTTTGTCTAGCCACTAAACTAATATAAAACAAAACATAAGTCCATTAAAGTCACGGTTCATCTGAACAGGTGGTTGGTCTACCTCCATCACCTGCCCAAGGACATGGTGCAGAGGATGATAGTTGTACCAAAGGGCTCCGAGTTCTTGCATGCTAAGCCTTTTAAATTATAAGCATGAGTGAGCCCACGTGAATCCCCAAATAATAGAATGTGTTCGTTACTTTGGTTCTGACCGGTTAATTTATCATTATTGTGACAAGAATAAATTAAATGCATGCCAAACAGGGCACATTTTATTAGCTCTTTAAGATCTTTCTCCATTTTCCTCTTATCTACCATTCTGTTCTCATCTCTCATCATTCCTTGAATGCACAAAACTTCTCATCGTTTTCCAAACTTGTCAGGCTTCTTCCCATATTTATCCCTTTGAAGTTGTTCCTCCCTTGCTGGGATAGTTTTTTGCTCCTTCATCTGGGTCACTTTATATTAAGACCCAGCTTCATTGTTTCCTCCACTCCCATCCCCAGTCCTTCCTCTGTTTTCCTTTCACTCTGCTGTTGTACTTATTACATTGCCATCAGTGTGATTTGGAACTAAAGCCTATTGACCCTGGAGAAAGTCAGGAGAGTGAGAACTTGGCAGAGCTGGGACTATATAGCTTTTACCATATGTGTCCATTGGTTTGGTATCAAACTTCCCCATTGTTCTCAAAACAAATTGGATTAAGTCAACTACTTGTTACCATACATTGTTTTGTTTCCAAAAGTGGATTGTCTAAAAGAATGCCAGTGCCAGATAAGAATCTGAGAGTTGGATAGGACCACAAAGGTCTCCCAGTCTAATCCTTTGAGACTGAGAGGTCAGTGAATTGCCCAAAGCAAGAACTAACCTGAGGCCTCTCAAGTCCCAGTCTAAAACACCCCCCCCCCCACCTCCAGGCTCTGACTTAACTTTGTGTGTGTGTGTGTGTGTGTGTGTGTGTGTGTGTGTGTGTGTGTATTATTGATTTTTTACAGAGGAAGGGAGAGAGATAGAGAGTTAGAAACATCGATGAGAGAGAAACATCAATCAGCTGCCTCCTACACACTCCCTACTGGGGATGTGCCCACAACCAAAATACATGCCCCAGACCAGAATCAAACCTGGGACCCTTCAGTCCATAGGCCTATGCTCTATCAACTGAGTCAAACTGGTTTCAGCTGGTTGTGTATATTTTTGATATTATTTATTTTAGAAGAATCTAGATATAGGTGTTATCCTCATTATTTTAAAAATCCATTTTGATAGAGTAATTTGTTCTTCCTTATAAGGAAAAACTTGAAGATACTCTTGGAAGCTGGAGCATGCCATTTTAAAAGTTTATCAGTCTTGGGAAGAAGTGCTGAGCATTAGCCTAGAGAAGGTAGAGGGGATAGGATCCAGGGCACAACAGGAGGATTGGTTTTAAGCCAGAGCCCAGTTTGCTCACCTAACAGCAGGAGGAGCAGAGCATAAAGGTCTGTCGGGGTCATTGGGTAGATGATGATGGCGAGCTTGTCTGAAGTTCTTCTCAGTTCCATTACTTTGTGAAAAAGGAATAAAGGTAATCAACTGAGAAGAGGATGTAAGGAGGAAGGAGGAAGAGGTTTGAGGGGAGAAAGAAGATGTGTTGTAGCTTTTAGGTGAACAGGAGAGTGAATGACCAGGGAAGTGTATTAGGATCGGAACAGCACAAGGGCCAACCTGAGATTGAAGGCCACACATTGAGTCCACATCACGCCTTTGTGTCTTCTTCTCTGATCAGCTCCATTGGTACACATAGATCTGTGGAAATGTTGAGTTAACTAGGTTTGGGGTTTTGTCAAGGGCATATAAAATGAAATAAAACAAAGACAAGGGAGTTGAAAATATATATAAAGGAATGATCTAATGATGAAAAATTGTGATCTTGGTATCTCAGAAATTTTTATCTTCTGTAGACCTATTTGACAAATTTAGAACTGTCTTCAGACTGAGACATAGTATGTTCTCAATGCCTATTTATTGAATGTATGTTTTTCCATTAATGAAATCATTAATCATACTAGAGATCCAGTGCACAAAATTCGTGCATGGGTAGGAACCCTAGCAGTTGCCAGCTGCTGGCTGGGGCCTCCCTTCCCTAGCTGCCTGCTGCCAACAGGGGCCTTCCTTTGTTCTGTGCCACCCTCAGTTGGTAAGTGCATATCATAGGAAGCAATCAAATTCCTGGTCAGTCAAACTCACGAGGGAACACTTTGCATATTAGGCTTTTATATATATAGATGTTTGCATCATGATGCTAGGTGCTATGAGGGATACATAAAGAGGTATGCTGTGATTTCTACCCTAAAGAGCTTTATAATCTAATTGATTAGTAGAATATGATGTAAAAATATAATAAAATAGGAAATAAATACTTTTGTGAACATATGTATGTTGTATAATGCCACTATTTGATTAATATTGGATATTTTCTTTGATTTCTGTCTCTTGAAAAAATCAGTACAGATTAACCTCTGGTTGATAAACCAAGCAAAGTAGATGAAACAATGGGTCTGTGTAGGCTGGTTTTGAAAGTTTCCTTTAAAAAGATAATCTTGTATTTGCCTTTTCATTTGGTTTATCTCTCAGTTATTGAATAGAATTTGTAGTCTCCTATTTTTAAAAAGATTGCAGATAAAATTCAATTTTTCTCTCTGGTTTTGCACTTCACAAGATGTGTTGCCTGTGACAGGTCTTTTATGTTAAGAGCTGGATATGGAATCCTAGGCTGCAGTTGCAATTTATGCTGCCATAAAACTGAAGCCCTTCACCAGCAATGGGAAGCAATCAAAATTGGTATAAACAGACCAACCTGACCCCCATCTGTTGTGGTTTATAGTGTTTTCCCAGTGAGAGATATTGGACTCCAATAACTCCCTCTGATATTAACAGAAAGATAGGCACAGTATCAGAGTCAGCTTCCTTTTGGATAGGTGGATATATGTGGACACACACAAGTGTTATAAATTCAAAGGGACTTAGTCCATCAGAATGTGGTTCATCTCATGTCTTACATTTTCCAGGAAGTTTTCTCTTTCTTCATCCCCAGTGCTTCTAACAGGTGGACTGCTGGTATCAAATGAAACTGTCAGAGCCTCAGATATCAAGATGGAATTTAGAATTTCAGACCCTGAAAGGGGTCTGGGTGTGAATTCGGCTGGGGTCCAATTCTGTGTATCTTTAGGTACTCAGTAGGCAATAAGGAAATTAATATAGGGACAGTGACACAGGTCTAAGTTCAGTGATCAGAACTGGGCCATATGGCAGAGGCTAGGTCTTATGAAAAGGGTTTCTTTCATGTATTTGTTCTAATTCATCTATTCATTGATTAAGCAAGGGTTTATTGAACACCTACTATGTGCCAGACATTGGGAAGGACGCTGGGATATGAAGACAAGTACAATAATTATAATGCAGTGTAGTAGGTATTATAACAGAGTATCTCAGTTATTTTCTTTTTAAAAAAATATATTTTATTGATTTTTTGCAGAGAAGAGAGGAGAGGGATAGTTAGAAACATCGATGAGAGAGAAACATCAATCAGCTGCCTTCTGCACTCTCCCTACTGGGCTCAGCTATTTTCTAAGAAGCACTTGGGTGGATCACCCCCAAAAGACTGGGGATGAAAAGAGAGAAAGCTTCCTGGAAAATGTAAGATACAAGATTCGTAAAACATGATTGGAACTCTAGCATGTGCTAACCAATGTGCTAAGTGCTCAGGAGACACAAAATTAAGTGGGAGGTAGGTCCAGCTTTCAAAAGCTTGCAGCATATGGTGATCAGTACTTAATCAAACAGCATTAATGAAAGGCATCTATATACAAGAAGGGGAGAGAAAGCTTCCCTGGTGAGGAATTATTTGGGTAAAGGTTATTACTATATGGATTAATATATTTATTTCTATCTCCATTAAACTAAACTTATTTTTATGTTAAAATAAATATTTATTTTTATAAAGACATTTTAGGCAAACTAAGAGTGTAAAAAAGCGCACATATGTGAAATGGCAATGGGGGAGTAGAAAGCTGGAACAGAGACTGTGTTACAGGAAAAGACTCTTGATGCCAAAGACTTAGGCAAGGAGATCATGACAAACCTCATGTACTGAACTATGGGGAACTACTGAGGATTTTTTAAAAGTATGTGATGAGAGCAGCATTTGTAGAAATAGAATAGGTTGGAGGAGGGCATTACAGAAGTTATTTTGGTAATTCTCAGAAGCAATGACAAATGCTTAAACTAAGAGAATATATTGGGAGTAAAAGTGGAGAGATGATAAATGTATAAGGGGCATTGATATCTATAGGGCTTTGGGGACTGATAGAAAAATAGGAAGGGCTAGAGGGAATGGGTGACATGTATATTTATGGCATAGACTTCTAAATGGCAAACACCCCATAATGAAGAATTGAGGAGAAGTAGCTGGTTTGGGAATGAAGAGCAGAGGTAGGTCTAATGAATTTGAAATGCTCAGAAAAGACATAGGTAAAAATGTCCAGTATCAAATGGAATATGCACATCAAAACTTAGAAAAAACATGTGGAGAGCAGATATTATCTTGACAGTTATCAGCACACATGGAATGAGGAAGGATAGGTGATGATGGAGATGTTTGTAGTCGGAAGGAGCAAAGTAAATGAAATGTTGCCATGTGGCTTCCATTTTCTCATTAGGTTGGGGCCAAAATTTTCAAAGGTTGAATGGGATTTAGGTAGGTAGGTGGTATAGGGAAGGAGTAAGGATTTCAGTAGGGAAAGAAATGGAGGACTTTTGCTCTCGAGAGAATTAGGGAATCAAATGTCAAGATAAATAGCTGACTAATAGGATGCGTGGGACAGAGTGGGAGCTAAGAAAGTAAAGGGAGAGTGTGCTCAGAGTTCCCCGTGGTCCAAGAAGGGTTGTTCAAAGTTTATTTTAGCAATGGAACTATTTTACTTAATGAAACCTATTTAGGAACTAGCTCCTAAAGGGATCAAATGAAGCTTCTCCTTTGGTATCTTGGAGGCACACCTGTCAACATACAGTCTCCAGTCCCTTAGCCTCACAGGGTCCAGTGGCTCTTAGGAAAAAATGGGAAAATCACTGCTCTGTGGAGGACATATTATTTATTAACAGTAAAACAATAACCAACAAGATGAAGAGATACTGAGAGAAACCAAGATGGTGGCATAGGTAAATACCTGAACTGCCTCACACAACAATTTCAAAACAACTAAAAGACAAAATGAACATCATCCAGAACCACAAGAAGGCTGGCTGAGTGGAAATTCTACAACTAGAAGGAAAGAGAAAAGCACACTGAGACTCACAAGAGCTTCGGAAGTGTAGAGGTACAGAGACTCAAGCTCGAAGAAGGCTGGCAATTTAGTATCTTTTCAAGCAGGAGGGAGTCAAAAGCTGCCGACTGCTCTGAACTCCAGTTCTGGGCAAGACTTTGGGGGGAACCAGACTCATACAGGGAGAAACTGGACTTTTTTTCAGCGGGCAAAATTTGAGGATGGCTTTTCCTCAGAGGTACGTGCAGCAATTACCATGGGACCCTGAGACACAGAGGCCTTTTAGGGCAAGGAAGCCATTGCTGTTTGCTCCACCCTGAGACTCCGCCCTATCCAAGTTACTTTTGCATATGAATGGCCTGGTCCTTTGAATTCTAAAGTTACTTAACAAACTGCAGCTGAGTCAGTGAGACCCAGAATATCCAAAAGAAGGCCCAAGGCCCCGCAGCAGCTTGCATTGCTTCACAGCTGGGCCTCCTATGGGCACCCCCAAAATCCAAACAAGAGGAATCTGCAGATCTCTTCATAGCTCCAGCTGGGTGACCTCAGGCAGTGGCTAAATTAGCACCTCCCTGGAGATCCAAGAGCCAGTGTACTCAAGGGTCAGAGTAGGACCATCCAGATTGCAACTCCTCAGATTCATAAGGGACACACTGAAGGGCAGATTCAGTGAGCACCAAAGCCCTGCTGAAGCAAGGCTTATCTCATAAAGGTGTCTCCAGCACAGAAGTTCTCTCATCGTAGACACAGTTGATCCTCACAGCCAATTGGCCTGGAGGTCAATTCCTCCCAGTGATACCAATAACAATCAAGGCTTAACTACAACAAGGCTGTTACAACAAGGCTGTGCACACAGCCCACAAAGGGGTTCACCAAGAGCGTCCACCTCAGGTAACTGAGGAGGCTAAGTCACTGGGCCCTATAGGACACCTAGCACACAAAGCCACTCTATCAACTCAGGGAAGCAGCCAAAATGCAGAGACAAAGAAACAGGTCAAAAACAAAAGAAATGGAGGAAAGCAAATGACTGGATATAGAGTTCAAAACCATGGCTGTAAGGTTTTTCAACAATTTTATAGAAAAGGCTGATAAACTTAGTGATACCCTCAAGGATATGAAAAAGGACCAATTAGAAATTAAGCATACAGTGCTGAAATAATAATATACAGAGATCCAACAGCAGACTAGAGGACCACAAGAATCAAGTCAAAGATTTGAAATACAAAGAAGCAGGAAACACCCAACCAGGAAAGCAAAAAGAAAAAAGAATCCAAATATATGAAGATAGTGTAAGGAGCCTCTGGGACAACTTCAAGAAGACCAGCATCTGAATTATTGGGGTACCAAAGGAAGAGAGAGAGCAAGATAATGAAAACCTATTTGAAGAAATAGTGACAGAAAACTCCCCCTCCCTAGTGAAAGAAATAGGCTTACAAGTCCAGGAAATCCAGAGAACCCCAAACAAAAGGAACCCAAAGAGGACCACACCAAAACACATCATAATTAAAATGCCAAGGGCAAAAATCAAAGAATTTTAAAAGCAGCAAAAGAAAAATAGTTATCTACAAGGGAGCACCCATGCAACTGTCAGCTGATTTCTCAACATAAACTATGCAGGCCAGAAGGGAGTGGCAAGAAATATTCAAAGTGATGAATAGCAAGAACCTACAACTAAGATTACTTTACCCAGCAAAGCTATCATTCAGAATTGAAGTTCAGATAAAGAGCTTCACAGATAAGAAAAAGCTAAAGGAGTTCATCACCACCAAACCAGTATTATATGAAATGCTGAAAGGTATTCTTTAAGAAGAGGAAGAAGAAAAAGGTAAAAGCCAAAAAATTATGAACAACAAATACTTATGTATCACAAGTGAATCTAAAAAGTGAATAAAAAAATCTGATGAACAGAATAAACTGGTGAATATAATAGAATCAGTGGCATAGAAAGGGAGTGGACTGACAACTCTTGGGGGGAAAGGGGTGTGAGAGGTGCCGGAAGAGACTGGACAAAAATCGTATACCTATGGATGAAGACAGTGGCGGTGGGGGGCGGGAGGGAAAAGGACAGAAGTTGGGGTGGGAAACAGGTTGAGGGGAGCTATGGGGAGAAAACAGGAATAATTTAATCTGAACAATAAAGATTTATTAACAAAAAAAAGGAAAAAAAAAGATGAAGAGATACTTATTGAGTGCTTACTTTTTACCAGACACGAGTCTTAGTGATTTATATTTCATCTTCACAATAACCAAGTGAGTTAAGATAACCCATGAACTCTGTTCTTAGGACACACAGAGGCAGGTCACCTGCTGAGGGGTATTTGGCTGGTATGGGGAGCAGAAGCTGCAGTACTTCATGAGAATGACTCAGTGCTCATTTCTGAGATGAATGATTGGCTGAAAATTGTTTAACTTTTTTGTCCAGAGACGGGAGCTCTGGAGAGGACGAGAATGCAGAGGTCCCTCTCATCCTTTCTTTTTGTTGCCCTGTCCCAGCATTTATTTTCTTCTCTCTTAATTTCCTGTTTTCAAGTTAACTTTCCTCAGTTCCTTTGGTGTGGAAATTAATTCTTTCTGGGTTTGTTGTTCATTTTATTGTTTTTCTTTTTTGTAAATGAATTAAAATAATTTTAAGGCTGACCTTTTAATGTCATTTCCAATCTTCTCTTGTGGCTGTTTTATGCTTAGGCATACTATACCGCAATAGGAGAATGAACATTTTACTGTGTGGTACAGAGTTTTCATTATATAATAATTTAATTATATGACAAATGAGGTTGCAAAACCGAAGTTACTCACAGCACCTCGTGCAGTGCTGCCAAATGCCCCGAGTTAACCTGACATGACCAGGAATGGGTCCTGGAGGCCTAAACCCACAGATCCAGGAATGCCAAGTGATGTTTGTCATCAATTCTGAAACCAGGGAATCAGAGTAAATAACATGAAACAGCCTTTTTAGTGTTGTTTCCTTGTGCCTTTGTAGCACTCACATAGGATGTTTTCTCATTGTGCTCTCTGCTGTGGTGAATATGAAAGGGCCACCATCAACAACACAGTTGTCAGTGAAAATCTTATAAATTAGTAGAGACAATCTATTGGAACTGCCTCATTTTGCAGAGGTAATTATAGCATTTTCACAAATATTAACTATTTCTTTGTTTCCTATTTTCTTTTTTTAAAATAGAATTTATTAGACTAACATTAATTAAAATTATATAGGTTTCAAGTGTACCATTTTAGAATACATCATCTGTATATTGTATTGTGTCCACCACCCCAAGTCAAGTCTCTTCTGTTACCATTTATCCCCCGCATACCCTCTTCTACCTCCACCCACCCTCCTTTCTCTCTTGTCATCACTGTACTATTATTTGTGTCTATGAGGTATTTTTTTTTTCCTTGCTTACACTCTTCATAGTTTGATCAGGGAAATCGAGGCCTGAGGATTTAAGAAGCTTATAGATTCTCCAGCTTTGAATTTAGACAGCTAGGATTAAAATTTAGTATTGGGACTTAAGTAAGCTTTAAATTGAAATGGCTAGCAAATCTCTCCCAATAAATGTTTTCTCAGAAAGGTTGGCTCTACCTGGTAGTTAGAGTAACCAATTGGATAGAAGATCAGGGGGGATATTGACAAACAAGTATGATTTTGTTAACATGCTTTCCAGAGAGGGTAATTGGTAGGCTGATTTCAACTTTTAAATATTTGGGATTACTGATTCAAAATGTTTCCTATCTTCAAAATTATATAAGTTAGAGCTTCACGATTTTTTTTGTACATCAGAATCATCAGCTTTTAAAAAATTCTGATGCCTGGACTCTATTTGCATATATCTTTAAACAAATCTCAGAGGTGATTGTGATGCACAGAAAGTTTGGAAATTCTCAATTTAATAAATAATACATTCTTTTTTTTTTTGGCACATCAAGACCCAGGTTGATTTATTTATAAAATAAAGAATTATTGAGTGCATTCTCTTAGAACATAAGTCCTTTATGGGAGACAAAAATAAATAAGACATATTTAGTGAACATATAATGTGGTACAAGATAAATAAAGATATAAATGTTAAATGTTAAAGTGAGGTATGGGGTTTCATTGTGGTTATAACACAACAAGAGTGAGAAGGTAGGAGTTAGGTCATGCTTCTTTTTTATTTCTTATTCCTTGTTATTTAATTTATTGTGGTGATACTGGTTAGCAAAATTATACAGATCTCATGTGCACAATTATACAACACATCTGACACTGCATTGTGTGTTCACCACCCAAGTCAGGTGTCCATCTATCACCATTTAAGTCACAGTTCTAAATGAGATAAAAATTCATCTTGACATTGACGGGTTAATACAGACTGGCTGTGTAGAGGTTGATATGTCAGGCAATGGAGATAGGGTGAATGAATGTTTAGAAAAAATTTCTAGGTGTATTCAGGAAATTAAGAGCAATTTCATTCAACTGCATCAGGGTACTTGCAGAAGAATAGGGACCAAGAAGGTAAAAAATTAAGAGCCTGAAAGATCTTCAACATAAAATGAAGAATTTTTAAATTAATTATTGGACAATGAAGACCCATGGTTGATTTTTGAGCGAAGACTAATAGCACCATCATTTATTTCTTGAAATATTAATTGGCAGCAGGGTGCAGATGAAATGGAGAAGGGACTACCTGAAGCTGAATGGATGAGCTACAGGCCTCACTAACTGCATTGCTTCAGGCCAGAGCTTCCCCATAGCTTGCTCAAAGTCTCTCTGTAACAGTGCACATGACAACGTTTTTCACATGCTCCTTGTCTTCTCTTTGAACCACTGCATCAATGTAACAGATTTCTCCAAGCCTGAGTCCTTGTGATCCAGTCAGAACTGAACCCCGGGAAAGCGGCACCAGTATACGCCACATAAATTGTAATAATAGGGGACTCCTGTGGTTTCCATAGCAATTGTATTGGATGAGAAAGCCTGAAGATATTTTCCAAATCATGTGATAGCTTTACACTCTTTTGAAGGAATTTTATGACTTTCTCTTGGTAATTTGGAAGGCATGGAATCTAATTCCAACTGTCTGGTTTTAATTGCTCTTCTCATATAGGAGTGGACAAGAATGGTCTTAGTATATAACAGTGGCTTGGTTCAGTTGTTAATGGCCTTGCCACATAATGAACATTTTTATTTTCTCTCTGCATTTCCTTTTGCTTCTTTTCTTATTTTACATTCCGATCCTGACACTTTCTTTCTGATTTTTGACTGGCAATCTCTTTTTTAGGGTCCAAAAGGATTTCCATGACCATGTGGGATAAGAGTGTGTGTGTGTTATTGCTTAATTATTGTCTAAGGTAGAACATTTTTCTTTTTAGTTGAATTATCTGTGTCTTCCCAAGGATCTTGCACAAGATTAGGAAATGGTAAGTTCCCAAAAATACTTTTTGAAGGAAAAGACAACGTACAACATCAGACATGTTTATATTCTCAATAATGAAGTTTGACCCTACTTGGATTTTTCAGGACTGTCAGGATTTCAGATCTTCCATTCTATTGTTTTATTAAATATTCTTTACTATAAAACCTCATCTTGATTTTTTGTTTGAAATTATGCTCACCATACCCATGAAAAGTAAATATGAATCTGTACCCCAAACATAACATCTATTAAAAAGAGAATATTCTTTGGGTATTTTGTGTATTCCTCTTGGAAATGGCAAAAATGCCAAAATAATAATAATAATAATAATAATAATAATAATAATAATGATAATAATAATAATTGAGTGGCAGGAAGGAGGAGGGTAGAGACTTGGCTGGTTTTATTAGCTCCGGTAGAAGCTTCCCTGGAATGATTTAGCCAGCGTTTTCATTGGCAGGCTTCAGTTAAGCTATTAGAGCTGTAAAACGAATGCATTGTTTCAAGTTTTCTTTGGCCTAATCTCCCCTATTATTTAGGGAAACAGAATTGTACCTTCACAGGGAAGAGAAAAGACTGAATGTCAAATAAGTTGAAGCCCTCTATGGCGTGCCACTTGTGGGTGAATAGGCCAGAGGGCTGAGGTTTGTTGAGAATTCCAAGCCCCTATAAATTCCTGGATGCCACGTGCAGTATTGGATCTGTTGAGGACTCTTGAACTTTTTTTCTCTTCATTTTCTGGTTAAAAAGTAATCAGAGCTTTGTGAACATTCCTCTAATAAATTCTACAGTGGCCTTTTTAGATCTGGCAGTGGAGTATTGGAGAATATTTGCTGAAGAGCAGAGGGCCCTGATCTGGAACACCCTCTTTCTAGCCTAAAAATAAACTCAGGTTTTAGGAAAGTGCTTACACATGCATGTGTGTATGTAGGGGAGACAAATGAAGAATGCTGAATGTCGAAACAACTTTGTTAATAGATGCTGGAGTCGGAAATACTGATTTTTTTTTTTAAATAAAGGATGAGGCTAAGCAGATGACCCATCCATCCTTGTTTTAGCTTTTAAAATTGTCTTTGGGAGAAACGCCAGGTGAAAAAATGAAGATGTACTCACTTGGTCCTTTCTCATATCTCTATTTTCTTTCTTAGTTTTTGATGGTTGACCCATCTTTTTGTTCCAAATACTGGAGTAGAATTAGGATAATAGAGACTCGGTGACCCAGGCTCAGCCTCGGGAAGCTCCTACACCCAGAAGCATTGCCCACCTCTCCTGCGTTTACAGAGCCTGCTGCATTCTCCTAGGTGTGCTGGCCTGGTCATTGAGAAGCTGCTTTTGTTACAACCTCTAAAAGACTTACCTAGTACTATAGGGTGACTATTCTACCTGAGGTCTATTTTTCCCTTTTCATTCTTTAAAATGGAATTTTTCCTCTGAAATAAATAATTATATTTATAAATTGTCACACAGTAAAGAAATAGAGTAAGTTCTGTCTGTGTTCTATTTTCCCTGCTTGTTTCTCTCTATTTTTGAAAACAAGCCTGAGTTGATATCAGTTTGTGAAACTATGTTCCACTGGTTTTTAAATAATTATTATTTAAAAAACCAAGAGTGCCATTGTCAAATATGAGAAATAACCATTGTTTTTTATGTAGTTGGTATTTTGTCACGTGCTAATTTATATACATTGTTTCATTTAACCTGCAGAATAATGTAAGGAGGTCACCATCAACTGCCCTCTCCTGCTGGCCTGGTCCCCCCAAACTGCCCTCCCCTGTTGGCTTGTTCCCCCCCCCCCAACTGCCATCCCCTGCCAGCCCAATTACCCCCAACTACCCTCTCCTGCAGGCCCAGTCGCCCCCAACTGCCTTCCCCTATAGTCCTGGTCCCCTGCAACTGCCCTCCTTTGCAAGCCTGGTCATCCTCAACTGCCCTCCCCTGCCGGCCATCTTGTGACAATGTGGGGCAGCCATCTTGTGATGATGTGGGGCAGCTATCTTGTGATGATATGGGGGTGGCCATTTTGTGACACGAGGAAGAGGGAGGGATAATTAGAAACATTATAACATAAACATAAACATCTGTGGCCATTTTGTGGTGGCCATCTTGTGATGACATGGGGTAGCCATCTTGTGACACAAGGGCATAAGGGGCAATTTGCATATTGCCTCTTTATTATATAGAATGCTCCGAGTGGTATGAGAAAATGGCAAAGCCCACAATAACCAGATCATTTTAATTCAGAGTTACAATCTTCACTAAGAACCATCCTTCCTACCCCTTTATTTGTACCATGAAATCCTTTTTGTGAAGTATATATGTAATGAATCATTGTTTCTTGTGAAGTTCAGTCTAAGCTGAGTCAACCTCGCCATCACTTTGGTCTCAAGGGCTTGTCAGTGATGGTGATGTCCTTGCAACTTCTGCAGGTGTTGGCACAGGCTCTGAGATAAGTCAAGGAAGTCTAAGTTCCTGGGTACAACTTTGCAGCAAAGTCAGCCCCAATATTCATATTATTCCCAAAATTGCCACTTGACTTTAGAACCAAATGGCAACTTGTCTGTATAACTAAACGTAGATCCAATTGTGAGGCAGAAAGATTTCCTGCTCCTAGCATTTCCTGTTTGTTCTGTGGAGAAAGAATGCTCCATATTTCTAGGCAGTGCCCAAGCCATTCTTCCTCCTCCAAACGTGCCTCTGAATGAGATGAAAAGTCTTTTGCCCCAAAGGATAAGTAGCTGAGAAAGGCATGATTGTTCGTGTTGTTGTTGTTATTATTTTTTACAGTTTAAACGATAATAATTACAGAGGACACTTGTTGGGCAAAATAAATTTGCATGGGTAAAAAAAGAAAAGGTTGTGTAGTACTAGCAGCTCATGAGCTGTAAATCCATGTCTGTCTGGATGAAGAATAATGCATCAGAGATATACTTTGGTAAAGAATAGAAGTTGGCAAGCTTTTTTTGTACAAGTCTAGAGAGTAAATATCTTGTCAGCCATATATATAGTCTTTTTTGCATTCTTTTCCTCCTGCTTTTTCTTTTTTTATAACTCTTAAAAATGTAAAAACCATTTTTAATTTACAGATCAGACAAAAGTAGGTGCAGGCAGAACTTGGCCTGCAGTTACAGTTATAGATCCATGGTCTTGAGTGTGCATACACACAAATATACACATGCACACACACACAATGCATACACACGTTTTAGAGACCATTGGTGTTGAAAGGGTAATGTGGAGAGTGCTGGGGTGGCAGGAGAAAAATGGAGACATGGCTTAGCTCTAGGTTGCCTGGGGAAAGGGAAATCCATCTGGAATCGAGTATCCCTGGTAAACACAAGGAGACCACAAGAGTGTGAGTCATGCTAGGCCACAGTCTGAATGTAATTCTCAGCCAACACATGATCTGAACCTCAGCTGGCTTCAAAACATGGATGTCAGGGACGGAGAGGGAGAAGGATGGAGGAGTGCTCTCTAGACAAACACTGGTCCTGTCCTCCTTGAGAAGAGTGGCTGGAGGGCATGCCTGATGGCCTGCCAACTCTCAGAGAAGAGGAGAAGGTAGGTCAGGGACAAGCCAGAGGTATGAGTAGGGAAGGGAGGCCAAGGAAGGTGTTGCAGTGGACAACTACAGAATTCTCTTTCTTCAGCCATTACACTTGAAATTTTCAGATGGACAAGAATGGTCTGGCAACTCTGGAATCAATGTTTACAAGTGATCATGCAAAAAGCAAAGAAATTCTCCCATCAAAAGTCTCTTCATCAGGAGGCACATGGATGGAATAACCATGTGGAGGCTTTGGGCTTGTGAGGCCCTGTCCAGTGAGAAGGTGGAATGAGGTGCCAATGATAATGACAAGTGGGCTCTGGCCGCAGGTTCAGGGAACTTCTGGGGAAGCTGTGAGGAAAAAGCCCTGGAGGATTTGGATCTTCCCATCTTGTATCTCTTTATAACCAAAGAGACTTCTGGAGTCTATGAATTTATTCTTTAAATGCTTATTTTATTATCTGGTGGTCCATTGAAATTAGTTGCTTTATAAAAAAGAGTCAAATATGAATATAGAAATGGCTGTACCTCCTAGGAAGTGTATACCTCCTAGAGTGGAATTATTTTAATTTCTTTTAGGGACTTAATATTGAGAAATATTTAGTCTGTCATTAGAGGCAATACTGTACCTACCATGTTAGAGAGAGGACTCTGGAATCAGAAGGATTTCCACTGACATTGTAGCTTTCCTCCAGTCATCAGCAAGTACCCTCAGTGTCAGTTGGTGGGAACCAGAGTGTGCTGATGTAGTATCTGGGCTTAACCAAATCTGTGATTAGGACTAATTAAAAAAAAATCATGGATCGTTGTTACCAGAAAAGTTTACAGAAAAAGAACTTCCTAGGCTGAAAAAAAAAATCTGTGCACTTTCATGAGAGAGCATAACGCAGATGCAGAGCTCTAAGTACTTAGTGGGTTTGGAAAATCATTGTAAGAGAAATAATGGCCAGAGATGAAGCCAGACAGGTAGCAAAGGGCCAAGTCATGAAGGGTTTTGAACATGTATTAAGGTATTTGTATTTCATCCCAAATGCACTGGATACCCCTGGAATGTTGTAAGTAGGTAAATGGCATACTCAGATTTCCATAAGGAAGATGGAAGAAAATGGGGCAGACTGGACATAGGCTAGCCATGGACACAGGCTAGCAGTAAAGATTTTGCTCAATAAACCATGAAAGAAGGTATACTGGCTTAAAGCAATGACAGAGTGGACTGTGGGAGGGAGGAATTTTAGAAATATTCAATATAGGACTTACTGGAGTTGACATGGAATTGAGAAAGAGAGGACATGAAATTGAGAAAGAGAACTCCCTTCTAGGGTGCTGGATACAGAGTAATGATGATGTTTATCTCTATGACAGGGAAACACAAGAAGTGGAAATGAAAAGGGAGGATGAGTTGTGTTTTAGACTTGTTGAGTTTGAGGTCTCAAATATCTAGGGGATAACACCAAGTAGACAGTTAATATACTTACCTGGAGCTCAGAAGACAAATCTAAGCTAGAGACACACATTTTGGAGTCATCACTGCAAGAAAAGCTGCAGGAATGAGCATGCTTACACCAGGGAAGTAGAGAGTTATATGTAAGAAACCAGAGGCTGGGCCTGGGGAGAGCAGTGCTTGAGAGATGAGAAGAGAGAGAAAGTCCCAGGACAGATACGGTAAGGGATGTCTAGCTATAGGAGATAAAGTAGGAGAATGCCGACTTACTGAAGCCAAGTGAAGTGGTCATTGAAGTCAGATGCCTCAGAAAGGTCAGGAAGGGAAGGGCAGAAAGGGTCCTGGATAGAGAAGCTAGGAGATAGTTGGTGACCTTGCAGAGAACAGTTTACCAGAGAGTGCTAAGTATGAATGAACATCTTTAGGTTTTTATATAATCTAAGCATGTATACAGAATTGATTATTCTATGACATTTATAAATTCTACATTGAGGAAAAAAATCTGCTACTGTACTTTGAAATTGCCAGTGACAGCAGAAGTCTTTTACTTACTCATAAGTAAGTGTGATGACTATTGGATTTAGGAGGAGATGCGCATGGCAGTCCTTTCTCAGGAATGCCATCTAAGGGGTCTCCATGTAAGTGCTTTCCCATTCCTTGTTTTCCCACAGTGATATTTCACACCTTCTAAGTCTTCTCAAATTTCTGTCCCCATCACCTCACTTCCCACTCTGAGGGGACCCCTCACCTTCTATTTGCTGGGAAAGCAGCCTAGAGGAGTTTCCTCTCAAACTGCCATCAACCCTCAAAGCCATTTGCCTTCTTTTCTCCCTCCCACCCCCCTCCTATTCCCTCTGCCTTCCAGGAGATTCCCAGGAAGTGGTGCTTGACACAGGAATTTCTCAATATTAAGTCCCTGAAAGGAATTAAAATAATTCCACTCCAGGAGGTACACTCCTCCTAGGAGGTACAGCCATTTCTGTATTCATATCAGACATATTCCTTCTCATATTTTCAATTTCAGTGAATTGTGCTCAATTTAAAAACTCAATTTAAAAACTCAGACATTATTTTGGACTCTTCCTCTTTCTCACCGCACCTCATTCAATTAATCACCAATTCCTATAAGTTCTATTCCTAAACATCTCTCAAATCCAGCCATAGCCCCTGACAGGCTCCTCTGCCTCCTATTTGCACTCCTCAAATCAATTCTCCACACATTCTTAAGACAAATGGGGAGATAAGGACAGATATGTACCACCTTAATCAATAAAGAAATTTTTAAAAAGATAAGTCTATCTACAAGGCAAGCCTAGTCATGTTCCTTCCTTGCTTTAAAGCATTCTAAACTTCTTACCATGGTTTGCAAGATCTTTCAGGATCCAGCTGCTGTTCCCCTCATCAGCATCCTTTCCACTTCTCTCCAACTCTCAGGAACAGCATAATTTTCTTGCCCAGCCCTCTGGGCCTTTCTATTAGTAGCTCCTCCTCCCAGACCATCCCTTCGCCAGGGTAACACCTTTTCATCTGCCAGATCTTGGAGCAGATGCCAATTTTGAGATGACTCCCCTGGCACCGCCAGTCCTAGTCCATGGATTCTCACCACATCTTTTCTTTTCTCTACCAGAGAACCTGCTGAGTCCCAGTATCACTGCCCATTTCCTTGTCCTCCTCTCTAAAAGGACACAGAAGTCCATAGGGATAGAAGAGCTGCCCAGGCTTATTCAGTATTATATCCTGGTTATTCAGCACAAGACCTGGCATTTAGTAGGTACTCAGGAAATACTTTCTGAATTGCGTGTGTTGTCCTGCCTTCTAAAGTCAAATGTAAATGACATTCAATTATTAGTTTTCTTATAGAATTTGTTGACCTTTCCCTAGTTGATAGAAAGTTGAGTTCATTGTGGTGCATGTGTATTGGCAAAAAGAGCTGACTTCAGTGTGTATGTATGATGTATTACAGAAAGGATGCTTTTCTTGAATCGATGTGGGAACCCCTTTAATGTTCTGCATGGTTCAGGGTTCCTGTTAGGTGGGAAATTCCAATAGTAGCCAATCAGCAGAAATTTACATAAGACAAACAGGTGGAGGCTGCTTCAACTACCAATGTCTGAACGCAATTAGCTCTGACCTTTCAGAGCAATTAAGGTTGACCAGCCTTCTGGTTTCCTGTCCACACCTTTCTATTAGTGAGACAATGATGGGTTTCAGGCATCTGCCCCGTTTCTTTCCTTTAAAAAATCTTGCATCTGCAGACTAGAAATAAACCTATAAGAACAAAAAAATGAGACAAGGAAGAACAATGGCTATGCTGAAAGGTTAATTAATCAGTCTGTAGTAAGTTTCTTTCTGGGCCAACAGTTTTTGAATCCCAGTTTCAACGTCCAACAGTTCCTTATGTGTACATGTCAGCAATGATATCTGGATGGTGGACAATGGTGACAATGCAGATCCAACCCTCTCTGGTTTGGTCCTGGGCAACCTGCAGCGATGCAGAGCTGCTGGCTGCTAGCATGGCAAGGCGTCGTCAGCATCTTCCATCTCTGGACTGTTTCTCCTCTTGTCTTCATAGCTGAAGCATTCTTGTCAATTCCTCTCTGTTATAAGAATCCACATGGTCTTGGAGTTGTTTTCTAAAAATATACAAACATATTCTCGACCAAAAGTTAATAAAGAAATCTTTACTGTAAATTTGACTTGGGATCCTTTTTATTTTTTGCCAAAATGATTTTCCTTTGGCTTATTTTGACACCATGTGTGTTTTTCATGGGTGTCTTGCTGTTAGCAATACAAATGAAAATTAATTTTCAAAGTAAAAATTTTTCTAGGGATTTGAAGAAAATCCTATTTTAAATTATTTTAAAATATTCTTAAGCAGGGGAAGAAGTAACTTTAGGAGAAGAGAAAAGAAGCACACAAAAAAACTGACTAAAATAGTGTATGTATTCATGGCTTTTTGCCATTAGTTGGAACACATTGTGTCTGCTCCAATTACTCATGAGGATCACTCCTCTGGGGAAACACTTCATATTTTCAAAACCTAGTGTAATGCTCATGGAATTACACTGCCCTTTTCTACCTGGGCCCTGAGAGTTTATCATGTACAGTGTTTTTGCCAAGAACCTGCTCTGTCTTTAATCACTAAAAAAGAGTTATCAAAGAGAGTGTGCTTGGGACTTTATCTATGGGTGCATTTTTGCCTCTTGTTCTTTACCAGAGGCAGCAGGTCCTCAAGTTTGGCTCCTTCAGATATAAACAGACCCTTGTGTTTATGTGGATTCTGCAGTTGGGTAGTGTTGGAACATTGGGTGGGAGGATGAATGGAGTATTCGCTGTCTCATCTTCCAATGACAGCCCATCTTCACCATTGATACATTCAATTAATATTAAATGAGCATTTGACAATATGTAAGATGTGTTTATAGTTATAAGTGAATAGAATTATATTAAGCTTATAATTTTTCACTCAATAATAGATTGGCACATTTTTCTATTTTAGTAAATGGGATAATAATAAACCTAGATAATTTTTAATGACTTTCTGTATGGATATTATATGCTTTTAATTTATCTTGCTAAATCTATTTTAAAGGAAATTTATATTATCTATATTTTGCTGTTACATTCTCTGCTATTATGCTGTACTATTAGACTAATATACGGTGCTATTATACTATCATGTTATCTATTTTTTGCTATTATACTATTCTTGTTGGTACAAATTTAAAGCTCCATACAATACAGGTTTACATATTATAATTACATCTTATAGTCCATTGTGTTATAGACTACACTGACTGTAATTCAGGTCTGGGGGCTCATTTCAGGATGGGATGATGTGGACTTCACAGAAGAAATGAGATAGAAAATGGACCTTGAATGTCAGATACAATTTTGTTAATTATATATGTAAGAGGAGAACATAAGCAAAGCAGGGAGGCCAAAATAAAACAAAAACACAACCAATCAACCAAATAACCTCAAAACCAAAAAGATTAAAGGAATGCTTGACATCAGTGAATAAATCAGTTTAGCTCAAATCAATGACATAGTGGTGCTAGGGTAGGCTGGGGGTCAGAATAAAAGGCTTTGAGTGGCAACTCAAAGGAAATGTATGGGATTTGATTGTGTGGAACACGGAAACCAAGAATGACAATGTCCAAGAGAAGCATAGGATAACCAAGCGCAGATCTGTTTGTGGCAGTGCACACTCTCTTTGTGCCTAGAATTAAATCCTAGGGAACTATAGTTTCCCCTAGGGAGTCACAGAACACTGTTGGCAGCTGAAATCTGAAGTCATTTCTCCCTTCTAATTGGTGCTAAATCCAGAGTCTTTAATACTGTATTTAAGCAATTGTTATTTTTGTATGCTTAAATTTAAATTTTACATTTGAAAATTTTCAATTTGAGTTTACCCCCATAATCATAGCTTTTTGATATGTATTTGAATCCAACATATCATCTCTCTAATTTAATTTGATAAACTTACATTGTGTAGATTCTTGTAAGACATTGATTAAATAATTCAGCTAAATCAGGGCAAATACAGAGACCTGATCCCCTGATTTGGTGTGAGTTGTTAGAAATCTACAACTGTGCATTTCTCCACCATCCTCATTAAGATCTTGCAAGAGATTCATCATGTATCCTGTTAAATCAAGACATATTTTCTCCAAAGAATCATGCCATTCCAGTAAATCCAACAAAACACCCAAAGCAACAACAAAATAAATGTGATTAATTTTGTGTGATTCCCCTCCCACCCCCCAAGTGAGCCCATGGTAGTTCAAGTCATTATCTCTTATCTAATAGTAAACATTTGTCTATTTAATAATGCATTGGGAATATTTCTGGGAATTGATAATTGTGCTCACTAATCTATAGTTTCCCAATTTCTCTTTTTGTTTTAATGGAACTTGAAATATCTTTCAATCTTCAGCCTTTTTGCATTTCTTATTTTCCACAGAGTTGAATGTTAATTTGTTATCAGCAGCCAAATAGATATTTTTTGGGATCTTATGGTATAATTCTATGATTCAGATAAAAAACAATTCTTGATCTATTTCTTCCATCAGCTTGAATATATTTTCTTGTTCTTCTGCCTTGAGAACTGAAATCAAGCATTGTAAACACAGCTGGAATATAATTCTGAATCAGTCAAAATTTAGTTGCAGAAAACAAAAAGTACTGTAGCTATTTTAACCAACAAAGGAATTTAGTGGTTACAAAGGTTTTGAAAGGGCCAGGGTAGTAGGATTTCATTTGGGCACCTAGAAAGATCTCTCAGAACAACCTCGAAGAATTGGCCAGCAAGTGGAGCCCTTGTCAGAGACAGGAAGGCAGGGAGTGTTGGGGTCCCATCAGCACTGCTCTGTCTTGATTTGCACCAGCTTCTCCACGCCCTCACTGCTGGTGCCTGGGCACCAGGTCACTCGCCCAGACATGATAGAAGGCAGAGAAAAAAGCAAACAAACAGAAGTAAGTTCTTTCTCACTGTTACCTTCCACCTCTCACTAGAGCACAGCTGATTAGTAGAATCTCAATCACATCCAGATCCTCTGGGCCTGGGCAAGGGAATTGGAGAAATGTAGAACCTAACTTCTCTGTCCTCCAGAGCAGGGAGACCCCCAAGAAGGGGTGGGGAAGTTGTGTACAAGCCAATTCATAGCGTCTGTCTGGTTCTTTATGCTGATTTTCAGCTGGTCTTCTGCTCTTGCAGATAATTTTGTTCACAAGACTATCATTGTGCCTGTCACCTTGCACTATAACCACCTGTTTACACAGTTATCTTCGTCACCACACCAAGTTCCTTGAAAACAACTGTCATGTCTTATACAACTTTTCATTGCCAAGGCCCAACACCGTTGACTCACAGATTATAGGAAAATCAACTTAAGAATAGAAGAAATAATGTGGGCTTTGGAGTGAGAGGCACTCAGGTTTAAAACTTGCCTCTGAAACTTCTAGGCCATGTGGTGTAGAGCAAGTGACTTTATCTCTGTAAGCTTTAATTTCTTATCTGTAAAATAAAATATGCTAACCTCATAGGATCATTGTGACCTTCATATGAGAAAATAGATATGAAGCATAAAAAATGCAAAGAATGATGTTTTAAAATTTACAGTTTTTAGAATAATAAGCAAAATAGGGACTGGAATGATTCACAAGAAAAACACACACCACTAAACTCTTTGAAGTCTGCCTTTTTGCCAAGATAAATAATTATTAAAGTGAAAATCATTAATGTGGCAGTAATTGACTTGCCTCTTATAATAATAGTCATTAATTGGTTCGTAGCTATATGGCAAATTCCAATTAGAAGGTGACTGATTTTTTTTTTCATTTGTGGGGAAGGGCAATTAATAGCAAGTCTGTCTCTTAATAAATCATTTTTGAAGCAAAATGTTAAGCTCTGAATTTATGGATAATATTCACTTTCCCCACCCTAGGACTGAGCCAGATTCTGGCCACATTAGTGTCAAGCTAAGCTGTTTATCCTCATTGGCTCTGTTGTAAGTCCTAAAATGGCATACGTGTGCTGTAATAGGCAAAGATTCTACATGCAAAGCAGATACACTGACATCTGTATTTTTACTTTTTTTGGTTTCTATAATCATCTGGACACACATCCTTGTTTCCAACAAAATAAGACATTTTTCTATCCATTCAATTAATGACTGTTTAAACTGTGTTTTGAAATGTATTCTCTCTCTTGGACTTGCTGACTTCTATCTATATTTCCATGGAGTGCAGGAGTTGGAGCAACCACACCCAGTTTGCCACCAGCATGACATAACCACTCTCATCTGGAAGGATACTTTATGGTTGGAGAAAGGGATGGGCAAGGAGAAGAGGGTGATGAGTAGAACCAGTTAATGAGGTTGGTGGTGGAGGAAGAGACCTCTTGGAGGATGCTCAAGGGAAATGAGTGGAACTGCTGCTGGGTTGAGGGAGGACAGAAAGTCGGTGGCCAAGACTGGTAAATGGCAGATGAAGAAGCCAGAAACACACATATAGCCCAAATAAACCATACTAGGGACAGGCGATTTAGAAAAGTGAGGGAGGGGAAAAGAGAACTGTTGGATTACCACCTCCTGGATAGAAATAGGGAAGGGAATGACTTTTATTCCACAGTCCCTGCACTGCATATAGGTGGTCTCTGGTTCTTTCTGCTCTTCTTTTCTTTTCCCTTTCTTTTTCTATTTCTCTTCTCTTGTCTCATCTCCTATCTGCCCCTTCTCTACTCTTGTCTTTGAGCCTTTTGAGGCATCTCCATGTCAAAGAATTATTTGATGTCATCAAAGCTTCAAACCATTAATTTATCAAGTCAGGAAATTGTAATTATTTTTAATAGAGGAGAAAGGGAACAAGGATGTGACTAATGTTCAGGGAAAACCAGGCAACAGTCCAAAACACACTGTGTCTCCAGGACGGCAGCAGAAGAAATATCCCTCTGATCACATCTGGCATCACCTCGTGGAACTGGATGATTTCTTGGGGCTGAGAACTATTTTTCCAATATATTATAACTCAATAAGAAAGTATTTTTCAAATCCTGTTTCTCCCAAGAATCTCTGGTTCTAAAGCAAAATCATTATTGTTTTTATGTTTTATTTCTCATTTTGGTTCTGTTCCAAAGAATACTAAAACATTCTTTGGGCCCTGGCATCATCCCAATTACCCAAAGTTGTGGGTTTGATCCCCTGTGATCAAGGCACATACAGGAATCAGCTCTTATACTATGGCCAATGAGACTTAGCTCTACATATCTGCATACCTTTTAAGAAATCCGATCTTTGTGATCTCTATTTCTTGGGTACTCCTTGCTAGTATATCCTATACAAGGCATAAAAAGTAGATGGCATCAATAGTGTGGCTGGGAGATAGAGCAAGCAAGAGAAGAAAGGTCATGCTGTCCTAACCTGAGCTTCTGGGTTGGGAGATTACCAGAATAGCAACAGTGGAGCTTGGTCCAACTTAGGTTGAGGGAACGATCTGTTCAGTTGAAGCTGTGATGAGAACATTCCCCTTTTTGGAGTGCAAACCATGGCCAGTCACTATGGGAAGCATCTAGTGAGTCCTAGGGGCCACTGAGCTTTGGTTTCCTTGTTCCTTCTTAGAATAGCTCTTCAGTGAGAATGGCAGGCTCTGTTTGCTCGTGGTAAAGTGTTAAGTTTCATTGATGCCAGAAATATGAAGGTCTTTGACTACATATGAACTTATAAAAAGATCAAATGCTTATTTCCTTTTTTTTAAAAAAAAGTATTTTTATTGATTTTTTTACAGAAAGGAAGGGAGAGAGATAGAGAGCTAGAAACATTGATGAGAAACATCGATCAGCTACCTCCTGCACACCTCCCACTGGGGTTGTGCCCGCAACCAAGGTACATGCCCTTGACCGGAATCAAACCTGGGACCTTTCAGTCCATAGGCCGAAGCTCTATCCACTGAGCCAAACTGGCTAGGGCTTCCTTTTCTTTTTTAATGAACCATGGCGCATGTGTTTTTAATAGACTGTTGGTTCGTTAAGTGTAAACATAATGTTGCCTAGTGCTTTTAAGACCATCAATAAAGATACTTGGTATCATTAGGTAGTGTAGTCGGAGTAGAATTTCTATGAGTAAGGGGCTAGAAAAAGAAAAAATATATATATATATATATAATTAATATTTTTTGCAGTAGCTTTATGACACCCTCTCCTACCTATCACTCATCTCTTTTTTTTTCCCTTTCATTTTCTTTCACTATTTCCCTTTAAAAAGTAATGTCTGGTTGAAGCCTGACCTCTGTGACTCAGTGGCTGAGCATCCATCTATGAACCAGGAGGTCATGGTTTGATTCCTGTCAGGGTATATGCCTCGGTTGTGGGTTTGATCCCCAGTGAGGGGTGTGCAGGGGGCAGCGGATCAATGATTCTCTCTCCTCATTGATGTTTCTCTCTCTCTCTCCCTCTCTGAAATCAATTTAAAAAATACATTTAAAAAAAAGTGATGTCTGGGAAGAAGCATATACTGAGATAAACATTCAGTTGGTCTTCTGATCATAATATAGATCATGAGGTGTGATGCAAAGAAGCTGAGACTGAGAGTTAAGTGGCTTACACCATGGCCTGGGATTGGATTTATCTTGAATAAATCTTCTGGGTGTAGAGTGGGGACTTGAATATGACATCAAATACTGAGTGCTAACAAGGTGGAGTATTATTGATCTTAGAATAAATTTCCTAAATGTCTTCATAACAGCCTGGTCTCAGCCTCCCTGCCCTTCTAAAAAGTGGCACTGGCTGGGAGTATCTGAATCTGAGTAGTGTGGCTGTGCTCTTCTCTGGGTGCTGACCCCTTGGTTTGACTTTGACTTTCTTTCATGCTGTGCAGGGCCTACATGAGTGTGAAGGAGCTGAAGGAAGCGCTGCAGCTCAATAGCACACACTTCCTCAATGTCTACTTTGCCAGTTCTGTGAGGGAAGACCTTGCAGGTGCTGCCACCTGGCCTTGGGATAAGGAAGCGATCAGTCACCTGGGTAAGTGAAGTGTAGACCAAACATGAGTTTGTCATAATGTTTCACTGCAGACAGATAAGAGATATTAGAGCAAACAGAGGGAAATACTCAGGATGTTCTAGACTAACTCTATAATCTAGATGTAAATAAGGTGATGACATGGAATAAGATTGATTCTATATGTTGGAGGCATAACAAACCTAATAAATGAAAACCAGAGGAAGTAACAAAAGTAGAAAAAAATAAAATAGAAAGTAAACATTCATTAGAATAAAATTAAGAGAACCAAAAGTTTTTTGGAGGAGGGAGAAAAGGATTGATAAACCCCTAGAAAGTAAAAATAAAACCCTGATCAAGAAAAAATAAATAAGAGAGAAGGAATGTATTACCACTATGAAGAATAAAGGAGGTAATATTCTTACATATACTTCAGACATCAATAGGCAGTAAATATTTTCCACAAACGGTGTTGAAGCAATTGGACATCCACAGGCAGAAGAAGAGGACTTTTACTGTGAATTTCACAGCATGTACAGAAATTAACTCAAAAAAGATCAGATATTTAAATATAAAAAATAAAACTATAGAACTTTAAAAGGACACACAGGAGAAATTCATCAGGGCAGGACTACAAGAAAGAGTGAATTTATAAATAACACCAAAAGCATAGCCCATATAAATAACTGATAAATTGTACTCCATCAAAATTTAAAACTTTTTCTCTGAGTCTGTTTTGACAAAGAAACATCAGACTTGGAAGAAATGTTTGCACATCATCTCACAAAGGATTTGTATCTAGAATACGTAAAGAACTGAAAATTCAACAGTAAAACAGACATTCCAGATAGAAAATGGGCAAGACATGAACAAACATTTTACCAGAGAGGAAATACAGATGGGAAATAAGCACATGAACAGATGTTCAATATAATTAGCCATTAGGGAGATTCAAATTGAAACCAGATATAACTACTCACTTATTAGAATGGCCAAAATAAAAAAATACTTGGGGATGTAAGGTACAGCCAAGGGAATAGAGTGGATAGTACTGGAATACATGAGCATGCTGATAGGTAGCTACTAGACTTATTGTGATGATAGCATCATGAGAAATATTTGTTAGTTATATATCAAACTACTATATCAGACACCCGAAACTAACAAATATTATATGCCAAGTATACTTTAATAATTTAAAAAATAATAACAGTATTAAATGCTGGTGAGGACACAAGGACATTGGATCTCTCCCACATTGCTGGTGAAATGTAAAATGGCAGAGCCACTCTGCAGAATGCTTTGGCAGTTTCTTATAAAACTAAACAAACATATGCCCTATGCTCCAGCCAGTGGACTCTTGGACACTGATTGTAGAGAAATGTAAACTTAAACCAATTCCAAAGCTTTTATATCAGTTGTCCTAGCAGCTTTATTTGTAACTAGGGACTCAGTGCATGAATTGATGCACCTTAAAATGAACTGTGGGCAACAGAAAAAAAATGGCAGTGGAATAGACAGACATGTCCTGAGCCTTGCCCTGGAACAGATAGAAAGAACAGCTGAAGAATGCATGGGGAGTGTTTGTTGGAAAATTAAGGGACAGATAAACTCCAGAAGAAGGTGGGGGACTGCTGGACAGAGCTCCCATGACAGGCAGCCCCACTGCTGCTGGGTTCCCTCCTAGAACCACCAGTTTGGACGCAGTCTTAAAGGGGAAAGTGGATGTTATCAGAAGCCTGAAAATCTACATCTGCGGCACCAACCAAACAGCTGCAAACCCCAGAATATCTCTCCCCAAATGGCACAAACACATGGATTCAGAGGAGCTCTACACTCTACCACGGAAAGGTCAGATTTTGCCTAGGATAAGGAGCAAGAGAAATACATAACCAGACACCTTGAGAAGAGAGACCATGGGAAAACAAGGAAACAGCCCACATGTGAAAGAAAAGCAGAATTCATCAGAAAAGGATGTAAATGAAATGGAGGCAAGCAACTTGTCAGAGAAAGAATTCAGAGAAATAGTCATAAGGTGCCTGAAAAGAATGGAAGACAAATTCAATAATATGAATAAGAGCCAAGAGTAAATTAAGAAGAATCAAGAAGAAATGAAAAATGATTTCACTGCTTTAAAGAACTCAATAGCATCAAGAGTAGACTTGAAGAAGCAGAGGACTGCATCAGTGAGCTAGAAGACAAGGTAGGAAAAAATACCCAAGTAGAGCAGCTTCTAGGGGAAAAAAAAAAAAGCAGGAGGAGAACCTAAGGGAACTTTGGGATAACGTGAAACAAAACAACATCCGCATAATAAACCCACACAACTCCAAGAAGTTCACAGAGTCCCAAGCAAAATGAACCCCAAAAGACCCTAACCAAGACACATTATAATTTAATTGGCAAACACCAACGACAAAGTAAGAATCGTAAAAGAGGCCAGAGAGAGACAGAAAGTTACCTACAAGGAAATTCCCATCACACTAGCAACTGATTTCTCAACAGAAACTCATCAGGCCAGAAGGGAATGGAATGAAATATACAAAGTCATAGTTTGAATCCAAGAACACTGTACCCAGCAAGGCTATCAATCAAAATTGAAGGTAAAATCAGGAGCTTTACAGACAAAAAAGGACTAAGGGGATTTATTACCACCAAACCAGCAATGCAAGAAATGATAAAGGGTCTGCTGTAAAAAAAAAAAAAAGAAAGAAAGAAATAGGAAGCGAAGAAGGAACATGGAGTAAAGAAGAAAAATGGTAACAAATAAGTACCTATCAATAATAACTTTAAATGGATTAAATGCTCCAATCAAAAGACATAGGGTAACAGATTGGATAAGAAAACATGACCCATATATCTGCTGTCTACAAGAAACCCACCTCAGAAAAAAAGACACACATAGACTGAAGGTGAAGGGATGGAAAAAGCTTTTTCAGGCAAATGGAAATGAAGAAAAAGCTGAGGTAGCAGTACTTATACCTGACAAATCAGATCTCAAAGTGAAGGACATAACAAGCAATAAGGAAGGCCACTGTATAATACTAAAGGGAACAATCCAACAAGAAGAAATAACTCTGGTAAACATATATGCACCCAATATATAAGTACCCAAATACATTAAAAAAAAACTCCTGGAGGATATCAAGAAAGAGATTGACAGCAATACAATCATAGTAGGAGACTTTAATACTCCACTATTACCATTGGACAAATCCTCTAAACAAAAAATCAGCAAAGAAACATCAATCCTGAATGACTCACTAGACCAGATGGAATTGGCATCTTCAGAACATTTCACCCCAAAGACATAGAATATACATTCTTCTCAAGTTCACTTGTGTCATTTTCAAAGATAGACCATATGTGGGTCATAGGCAAAATCTCTTCAACTTCAAGAAGATAGAAATTATATCAAGCATCTTCTCAGATCACAGTGGCATAAAACTGTAAATCAACTACAATAAAAACAATCCAAAGAAATCAAACACATGGAGACTAAATAGCATGCTATTAAACAATGACTGGGTTACCAGAGAGATCAAGGAAGAAATAAAAAAACATCATGGCAACAAATGACAATCAAAACACAACAATCCAAAATCTATGGGACACAGTGAAAACAGTCTTGAGAGGGAAGTTCATAGTTCTGCAAAAAAAAAAAAGAAGAAGAAAAGAAAAAGAAACAATGGTAATAAATTACCTAACTCTACAACTCAAAGAGTTAAAAAGAGAGCAACAAGAAAATCCCAGTGTAAGCAGAAGGAAGAAAATAGTAAAGATCAGAGCGGAGATAAATGACTTAGAGACCAGAGAAACAATATAAAATATCAATAAAACTAAGAGCTGGTTCTTTGAAAGGATAAACAAGATTGATGAACCTCTACCCAGGCTCACCGAGAAGCAAAAAGAGAGGCTCCAAATAAACAAAATCAGAAATAAAAAAAGGTGAAATAAGAGACCCCACCGAAATACAAAGGATTGTTAAAAAATACTATGAACAACTCTATTCCAACAAACTGGACAACCTGGAGGAAATGGACATTTTCCTAGAAAAATATAACCCTCCAAAATTCAATCAGGAAGAATCTAAGCACCTCAGTAGGACAATAAATATGGAAGAAATTGAAGCAATCATCAAAAAGCTTCTAGCAAACAAAAGCCCAGGACAAGATGGATTCACAGGAAGATTTTTATCAAACATTCAAGGAAGAATTAAAACCTATATTCCTCAGACTATTCCAAAAAATTCAAGAAGAAGGAACACTTCCAAGATCCTTCTATGAAGTAGGCATCACCCTAATACCAAAACCAGGTAAAGACAACACAATGAAAGAGAATTACAGGCCAATATCCCTCACGAACATAGATGCCAAAATCCTCAACAAAATTCTAGCAAATCGGATCCAGCAGTACATCAAAAGATCATACCAAGTAGGATTTATCCCAGGAATGCAAGGATGGTACAATATTCACAAATCAATAAATGTGATACATCACATAAATAAATTGAGTGATACAAATCAGATAGTCATATCAATTGATGCAGAAAAAGCATTTGACAAAATCCAACACACTTTCTTGATTAAAAAAACTCTCAACAAGGTGGGAATAGAAGGATGATACCTCAACATAATAAAAGCTATATATGATAAACCACAGCTAACCTCATACACATTGGGCAAAAACTAAAACCATTTCCCCTAAGAACAGAAACAACACAGGGATGTCCACTCTCAACACTCCTGTTCCACATAGTATTGGAAGTATTAGCCATTGCAATTAGACAACAGGAAGAAATAAAAAGCATCCAAATTGGAAAAGAAGTAGTAAAGCTGTCCTTATTTGCAGATGACATGATACTGTACATAAAAAAAAAAACTCCATCAAAAAACTAATAAACTTAATAAATGAATTCGGCAGAGTAGCAGGATACAATAATGGCCTAGAAATCTATGCCATTTCTATATACAATAGTGAGCTTATAGAAAGAGAGACTAAAAAAGCAGTCTCATTTACCATCGCACCAAAAAAATTAAGATACCTAGGAATAAACTTAACTAAGGAGGTAAAAGACCTATATGCGGAAAACTAAAGGACATTGAGAAAAAGAGAGGAAGACATAAACAGATGGAAGAACATACCATGCTCATGGATAAGGAGAATCAACATTAAAATGTCCATACTACACAAAGCAACCTAAAGATTCAATACACTCTGCATTAAAATACCAACGGCATATTTCACAGACCTAGAAAAACTTGCCAAAAATTCATCTGGAATAAAAAAAGACCCTGAATAGCCACAGCAATCCTGAGAAAGAAGATAAAAGTAGGTGGGATATCAATATCAGATTTCAAGCTGTATTACAAAGCCACTGTTCTCAAAACAGCCTGGTACTCGCATGAGAACACACATATAGACCAATGAATAAAGAATCCAGATATCGACCCAAATCACTATGCTCAATTAATATTTGACAAAGGAGGCATGAACATACAATAAAGTCAAGACAGTCTCTTCAATAAATGGTGTTGGGGAAATTGGACAGATACATGCAAAAATTGAAACTATACCACCAACTTACACCATACACAAAAATAAACTCAAAATGGATACATGACTTAAACATAAGACGGGAAACCATAAAAATACTAGAGGAATCCACAGGCAGCACAATGTCAGACATATGCCAAAGGAACTTCTTCACTGATACTTCTCCTAAGGCAATGGAAGCTAAAGAGAAAATAAACGAATGGGACTACATCAAAATACAAAGCTTTTGCACAGCAACGGAAACTATCAACAAAACAACAAGAAAGCCCATTGTATGGGAGAATATATTTGCAAATGTTATCACTGATAAAGGTTTAATCTCTAACATCTATAGCCAACTTATACGACTTAATAAAAGGAAGATAAATGATCCAATACAAATGGCCAATGGAACTAAATAGAATCTTTTCAAAAGAAGACAGAAGGAAGGCAAAGAGACACATGAAAACATGCTCAAAGTTACTAATTATCAGAGAGATGCAAATCAAAACGACAATGCAATACCATCTCATACCTGTCAGAATGGCTATGGTCAAGAAATCAACAAATGACAAGTGAGAATGTAGAGAAAAAGGAACCCTCGTGCACTGCTGGTGGGAATGCAGACTGGTGTAGCCACTGTGGAGAACAGTATGGAGTTTCCTCAAAAACCTAAAAATGGAACTCCCGTTTGACCCTGTAATCCCACTCCTAGCTATATATCCTAATGAACTAGAAACACCCCTATGTTCATAGTAGCACAATTTACAATAGCTAAGATTTGGAAACAGCCTAGGTCCCCGTCAGTAGATGATTGGATCAGAAAACTATGGTACATATACACAATGAATACTATGCTGCCATAAAAAAGAATGAAGTCTTACCATTACAGCAACCTGGATGGAACTGGAGACCATTATGCAAATTGAAATAAGCTAGCCAATGAAAGAAATATACCACATGATCTCACTCATTTGTGGATAATAAAGAACATTATAAACTGATAAACGAAAAGAGAGTACAGAGGTAGTAAAGCATCAAACAGACTGTCAAATTACAGTGGGAAGGTTAGGGAGAGGTGGGGGAGATAAGAGATCAACCAAAGAACTTGTATGCATCCATATAAGCATAGCCAATGGACATAAGACACTGGGGGATGAGGGCATGTATAGGAGTGGGGAGGAGGGCAATGGGAAGATATGAACACATGTAATACCTTAATTTAAAAAATGGGAAAAAAAGAAAAGTACTGAGGCTGTGGTGGGCACAGTGGCGGGTCTCACCCCATCTTCTACGCCCCTGCCCCACCCCTCCTGCTTCAGTCCCTGGTTCCCTATCTGCTGGCAGCCCCGCTCCCACAGCCTCTCCCATGTGCTCCATGGAGTAATTGGGGCCAGTGCCAGCAGCGGGTGCGAGCAGGGCCAATATCAGCAGCAGATGTGAGCACCTGGCAGAACCACGGAGTGCAAGAGCACAGAATTTTCAGTAACTACCAGATCCTGATGACAGCGACCACTTTGGTCTGGCACCCCCAATTACCTGCTCCACTATCCCACCATGGCCAACACCCACCATGTTCCACGCTCTGCAACCTGCTGCTGATGCCCACCATGTTCCGTTCGTGCCCCCTGGTGGTCTGTGCATGTCATAGCGACTGGTTCAGTTGTTCCACCATTTGGTATATTTGCATATTAGCCATTTATTATATAGGATATTTTCAAACTGGAAATGACAAAAGTGAGCTCAGTGCTAACTGCTTACACCAACTGTAGTCCATCTGTAGTACAATGGAATCTATTCAGTAACAAGAAGGAACAAAGGACTCATGTGTTGAATGACTCAGATGACTCTCAAGGGTATTATGCTGTGTAGGAAAAATCTCCAAAGTTACTGGCTGTATGATTCCATCTATGTAGTATTTTCAAAATGACAGAATTATAGAGACAGAGAACAAGTTATTGTTTGCCAGGGCTTAGGAATGGGGTAGAGATGGGGTCAGGGTATGAGTGTGGGTTTGAAAAGAATAGCAGATGGGTGATCTTACTGGTGATAGAACAGTTCAGTATCTTTTTTAAAGTCATCATGCATGGATACATTTAGAGAGGAATGGAGAGAAACATTGGTGTGAGAGAGAAACATCAATTAGTTGCCTCCCATTCGTGTCCTGACCAGGGACACACCCACATATTTTTATTGACTTCAGAGAGGAAGGTAGAGGGAGAGAGAGATAAAAACAACAAGGATGGGAATCATTGATCAGCTGCCTCCTACACACCCCTGGCCCCACCCTGTTGGGTTGGAGCCCACAGTCCCGGGATATGCTCTGACTAGAAATTGAACCTTGACCTTCCAATTCATAGGTTGACGCTCAGCCACTGAGCCACACCAACCGGGCTAGGATTTTCTTAATAGTCTTTTCAAGACTTGAGATTACCTGTTCGTGTCAACACATAAGAATCCTGAATTTTGAGGGTCAGCTGAGTGACCTAGCTGATAAGTACAGTAGCCGAAAGTTTGAAGATTGAATCCTACTTCTGATCACCAGTGGCTTCAGTGACTATCCTAAAAGACCAAGATGATTTATGGTCCTCTTTTGCCATTAATGCCATTTCTGCCATTTAGTGTAATTTTGTACTTTTAATCCTGTTAGTAACCCAGGGCAGAATTTTTTTTTTTTAAGTAAATGAATGTATGAGATCACCTAATGTTTATTGGTTTGAGTATCTTTAGCCTTTGTACTCAACACTTAAATTGAAAATATATCTTCCAAAGGCAGAAAACTAATTTAAGTGGTAAACCATTTATAAACTGTTAATCCCAGGCACATGATGATAATTCACTCACTTATTCATTCACCCAGAACCTATTGAATCTGTTTCATGGCAATATCAGAAATAGGACAATAAAGGAATTCACCCTAAAGGGTTGCACAGCTTAACTGGGAGATAGACATGTAAACATACAGTCTAAAAGTGACATCTAAACATTCAATCATATATTTCAATAGAAGCAAATAATACAAATTCTGCTATACTATTATAAATTATTGACATTTTAAAATAAATTTTAAGTCTACTCTTCTAAATATATCCTTAGTAATGTAACAATTTGATAATCATTATAATTTATTTAAAAAGATTGTGGCAATGCACTTTTTTAACATTGGGGAACTATTCACTGATTCTTTTTCTCTTTGAATTTGTGTTTCTACTTCATTTCTCCTATAGAACTTCATATTAATGGTACCTATAGATGCTTATTTTTTCAAAGTCACAGTTGGTCACCCATTTCTCTTCTAAAAACATATTTTGAATAAAACAAATTTTTGCACTAATTATATTTTAAATGAAACTTTAAAAATGTTGATACAGTAGTATATCTGCATGTGGATGTGGAATAATACAAATAGATTCCACAAACCCCTTACCCATTTTCCTCTATAGTAGCATCTAACAAAACCATGGTACAATAACACAAATAGGATATTCACATCAATACTGATTAAAAGTTCTAAATTGTTGAAAATTTCTCCTCAATTGAGTTTATTTTGGAACTGATTACTTGTCCAAAATTGATAAAATCAACATTTTGAAGTTATGATTGATGATTAGTAAAAAAAAAAAAAAAAGGGAAATGCACATCTTAATGAGGTGTCTTTTTCCCCAAAAATTAGTTATTGTGTCTGTGGATGAATAATAGCAATTGCTGTAACAAGATAGAATTCTGCATTAGTTATATTGTTTTTTAAAAATTTATAGCTTGAAGTACTGAGAAACTTTGTTCACATAATTAAGTAAATGTGGGGAGGGAGAAGAATTTTTTTTGACTGAGTGGTTGGTGGTGCCAAGGCAGAAAATATAGGAAAAAGAGGGGTGAAGGGAAAGCTGATTTGGTTTTGGATATGTTGAGTTTGGTGTCATCTGAAAGGACTTAAACAGAAGAAGGAGGAGGAGGATTTAGGGGTATATCATCCGCTGAAGGAGAGAGAGATATGAGAAAGTCCCCTGTGGCCCACAAATACCAGTGCCGCAGAGATGAACTCAGCACCAGGGCACGCTGGCCAGATTAGACAAGAGACTTGGTCACTCTCTGGCACTGGAGTTAGACACTCAGGAGTGTCCTGGGCCAATCATCTTCCTTAATTGTTCTAGAAAATGTCTGTCTTGCCAAATAACATTCTCACATCCCAATAAGATCACAAGCAACAGGCCCAGTGTGCATGGAACCCAAGGGACATGTGGGAGGGAACTTGAACTGGTTCATAATGGGAGTTTAAACATACAGGATCTACAAATGAGTTCAGTTGATGTGACCTTGTATGGGGGAAAAAATCTTTGAATTATAGAGTGGAATATAGCTTCACATAGATAGGAACTAACTGGCTCTTAATCAAGTTGCCTCTCTGGGCCTTAGTATCCTTATACATAAAATGGGGGTAATAAGCATAAGAAACAGTACCTGACACATAGCACAGCCTCAGAAATGCTAGCTTCATTAGTAGTAGCAGCAATAACAGTGGCAGTGTAGAATGTTTCAAACATTGTGTGTCTGTGGTTGACCTTTCTGGGTTTGCTAACAAACAGCCTCCCACCTCACTTCCTTTCCAACCTGGAGACTTTGCCCTGGAGAGATATTGGCTCCTTTACAAAGAGAAAAAAGTGTACTTAGGGGTCCAACTGCTTTCAATGATAGAGCAGCTGCTAAGAAGCAAAAGGAGTCTCCTTATCAGCCAGAGAAGAGTGAGTGATGGGTGACCATTTTCGGGGATGGTAGCTGTAGGGCAGGGTCTGTGAATGTCACTGGGCCCAGGGGACCAAGGAGAGCAGCCATTATGGGGTTATGATGGAGGGACAGCTCTCTGGGAAAGGCAAAGCACAGCTGAGTAGGGAGTGGGCAACATAGAAGTAGCAGAGATGAGCTCAGGGGTGGGATGCCTTTTCATGACCCAGAAATTTGGAGGAGGTCTCCCAGGACAAGCCTTGACTTCCTCTTAACCAAGAGGTTGGCATTGAGATTAGGGTGTTACATCAATTGTGCCACATGCATGCACAGTGGGGTCGAGGTCTCAGGGGATGAGGCAGCCAGAGACTTGACAAACAGGAAGTCTTTGGTAATCTCTGCCAGGTTGTTTTAGTGAGTGCAGGTGCAGAGAGCAGAGGAGGAGGTAGAAGAGTGTACAGGAGGTAAAAAGGAGAGTGCTGGTGCACTACCATTAAGTGGTTTGGCCACACAAAGGAGATATTGTCCCCTATCCATGGGTCCCTCTATGGTGCCTAAGCAGAGGGATTCTTTCTGGGATGAGGGATGAGGAATAAACGAGGTATATACACTGGAGATCACCTTATAAATAGGAGGAATTGTAGGATTAGTAATGAAACAGGCTACCTGACATGAACAAAACAGGGATTGGTCTTGGAATCACCCACTGGCTTCTGTTGTAGATTATTTCATTGTCAGAAGACAGTATTCAGTAAGTGAGCTTATCCCAGGTGCACTGGGGTTTCAAACTTGGGTGAGCATTCTTGTATAGTGAAAATTTTGGACAAAATTACTCTAGGATATGAATTTCATGCTCTGAAATTGGGGTTTCCCAAAGGTGGTTTCATGCATTTATAAGCAGGTGGAATAAATAAGCATCTTTATGTGTGATTATTTACATACAAATAACCTTTATCTCTTCTTTTAAACTAGTAATCATTGATTACTTGGTGCCCAGAACAGTGCCTGATATAGACTAGATGCTCAATAAATGCTAAATTAATAAATTATAGAAAATATTTTAATACATATTCTGTAGTGCCTGAAATTCTGGCATACAGTGTGTGTGTGTGTGTGTGTGTGTGTGTGTGTGTGTGTGTGTGGCACTTCCCTCATTCAGGAGCAAGGAAAGAATTACATCATAAATCTTCAGTGCCTCAATAATAACATCTTAAGTTTTTAAAATCATATTACTTTTCTCCTGTGAGGTGGGGAATAGGTAGAGAGCCTGAAGGGCTTGACAGTTGTGGGTAGGAATGGCTAAAAGTGTATAAAGGAGAAAAAAATGACACCACACTGCAAAATCTTTATCCTCTACGCATTCCTTTCTTGTTTCAGTCTTGCCTAGAATAAGGACTTCCTTCTAATGAGACCACAGGCTATAAAACTAAGAAGCCAATTCAAGTTTTGGAGATGAATGGTTTCTGGTCTGGTTCTGTTAAAAATGTGCTGCTTTTTCTAGATCCCATGATTTTTTAAAAAAAACTTCCACTATTTCTTTCTCTCCCTTTGTGTATCAATCCACTTCTGCCAGTTCTTTGCTTCTTCCTTGGACCCCCAGCCACACTTTGATAGCTTTGTCTCTTTGTGGTGAAAAGTGTATTTTGAGGAGTGTTTTTAGCCAGTAACTGGAAGTAATTATGTAGGCACCTGCAGATCAGCCCTCAACCTCCATGTTTTATGGGCATATAATATTCAGCCCTAAAACTTTTACAGAACTGTTTTAAAGTCATTTCCACTTGTGTTCTTTTCTCAAACTGCCTTAGGTTGTGTGTGAGTATGTGTGTGTTTAATGGAAGTGGCTTTGGGAATCATTTTCTTCACCACATGCCGCTCTGGCTGTCTTGTGCTGAAGCTGGGAAAAGCCAGTTGGAAGCTGCTAATACAGCATCACTTTGGGAGCTTGGCTGTCTGCTACTTAGATTTCATCTTTTAATCAGCAACTTCCCTCTATTTTCTTCCCATTACCACACAACAACCCTGTCTTACTGTGTTAGCTTGTCCCTGATAAAGCTAAACGGTCTTCTAAGGAAGTGTGCTCCACCGGCAGTTCATTTAGCAACAGCTGTGTCACACATGGCCACCAATTGCTAAATTGAGGAAGCCCCATCCATATTACGTTCTATGTACAGTCAGTGGCACTGTTCAAATCCCAGTGCATACATTCAGATATGCAAGAAATTAAATTCTTATTATTCTTCTATAATTGAACTTAATTTCTATTTTGAATCCCTATGTTGTTGGGTGGTAAGAAATTTACTAGTAGTTGAGCTTGTTCTGCCTGAGGCCATATCTAATGTGTATATGGCTTATAGATGCCAAAGCCATTTTATGTTCAGTCATCAGGTGAGGCTGGCATCTGAGATGACCCTTGTTCCCATTAGGGAACCACTTTTAGGGAATCTCTGAGGGTCTCTCTGTCACCCTTTCCTCTAAGCTCCACTGGTCAGCCATTCTTCTCTAGACTGAGACCATGCACCCAGGAATTCATCACCAGAAGGAGGCAAGATCCCCCACTGTCAGGCCACATGCACTATTATGAATCTTTATCTTTTTACAAGGGCATCGGAAAGTTCTACTCAATCTGGACCCATCATCATACATACATTCTCATTATTTTCCTTTTATTTCTTTTTTTCCCTTTCTAGCTTAGGAGAATCTTTTCTAGGCTGAGATGTAGGGGTGACATTGCTAATGTGAGGCAAAGCTCACTATATCTTCCATTCATCCACCATTCTGGATAAACCATGGAGGCCTCTCTGTACCCAGATGGCATAGTCTTTGGAATCTATCACAGCCAGAAGGAAACTATATTTCCTTGCATTTCACTCTGTTCTGTATTTCCTAATGAGGCAGTAGATGAATGAGGAGAACCTGACTTCTGGAACTGGCAATGGAGTAAGGAGGTAGAGGGGAGGAGCAAAGAACCAATGGGGTGAAATACTAGTATTTCTAACTTGTTGCTCTTCTATTCATACTGTTGCTTCTTAGTTTCCCCTGCTTAGGTATTTTCGGTCTTGACCATAGACAGCATTGCTGGACAGGTGTTTGGGAGATGAACAAAGGCCGAGAGAGTCTGACAGTGTCTTGGAGTGAAGATTGAGGGCCCATGGTATGGTTGAACCCATATTTTGGCATGTCTTTCTACTTTCTATTTCAATGTAGCAGGTTGGAGCAGAGTATACAGGAAGGGATTCCATTACAAGGAAGGGGATCCTGTCCCCCATGTTAACACCATATTTTATTCCTCATCTATGTTTTAATCTTCCAAGATGGGGGAAACAAAAAGGAGTGGTGGTTCTGAATATAGTAATATTCAAATATTGAATACTAGAGGCCTGGTGCAAGGATTCGTGGATCAGTGGGGTCCCTCAGTCTGGCCTGTGCCCTCTCACAAATCGGAACCCCTTGGGGGATGTTGGACTGTGGGTTTTGGCTTGGTCTCCATAGGCCAGGCCAAGGGACTCCATTGGTGCATGAATCTATGCACTGGACCCCTAGAATGTATATAAGATCTTTGCTTAATCTCTTCCTGCTCTGCCCCTTCCCTCCTTCCCTCTGAGATTCATCAGTCTGTCCCATGTTTCCATGCTTGTGCATTGAAGCATCTGCCCCCTGGTGGTCAGTGTGCATCATAACTACTGATCGAATGGTCAAACAGTCGCTTAGGCTTTTATATATATATATAGATAACCAGAGAAGTGAGAAGGAAAATATTGTTAGCACTTCAGAATAAGAGTGGGTTGTATGCATCTAACCTACCAGCAAGGTCTATGAAGAATTAAGCTCTCAGTCCCAATCCTATAATATTTATTTTCCTCTCCTGCAATTACTAATTTCAGGCTACTGTGAATAATTTTTGAATGACCATATGTCAACTATGAAGAGAATGGACACACTGATCCATTTTAAACTCTGTCCAAGTCTTGTCTGTCCTCTGGGTGTCTGTGGGTCTCAGGATCAGAATGACATGAAAACCAAGCTTGAACAGCTTAAGGGCAAATCAGAGCTCCTTGTGTGAGTACATTTGTCTACTTTGCCTGGCAATGCCCGGTTTTATTCTGGAAGGTCTGCCTGTTTGTGGTCACACTCTAGCTTCTGTTACCTTGATGAATGAAGGTGGTCAGGAAGGAGCCAACAAGAGTGGAGCAAATGAGCATGTGTGGCCAGCTGCATTATATAATTATAGTAATATTGACAAATAGTCCAGTACACACCTTGAGTTACTTTGTCCTAAAAAATAAGCAAAATACTTTTTTGTCTACATTACTCCTTCAATCTTCATAATAATCCTTTGAGATTGAAACACTTATTAGTAACATTGAACAGATCGGGAAATAGCCTTGAGAGCTTTCAAGGAATATTCCCAAAGGTAAGGGTCAGTACATTTCCAGTGTGTGTCCATAGTCAAAGGAGTCCTGGACACTCCAAAGGCCATCCCATGCGAGACAGGCTTCCAAATGGTGGTGTAAGGACCCTCCAGTAACCCTCAGCACCTGATCATGTTGCTGGCAATGAAAGAAAGTATAGGTAGCAGCATCAGGAGGTGATGCTGGTTGGTTTGAATCCTATCTAATAAAAGAGTAATATGCACTCCAACACACAACATGGCTGCCCTCATATGTTCAAAGATGGCTGTTCCCATGTGGACACAAGATGGCTGCCATAAGATGGCCTGCAGGGGAAGGCAGTTGGGGACAATCAGGCCTGCAGGGGAGTACAGTTAGGGGTGACCAGGCTAGCAGAGGAGGCCAGTTGGAAGAGATCAGGCCTTCAGGGAAGGGTAGTTGAGGGCAATCAGGCAAGCAGGAGAGTGCAGTTAGATATGACTGGACCTGCAGGAGAGGGCAGTTAGTGGGTTAAAGCCTGCAGGGGAGGGCAGTTGGGATCTACCAGGCCTGCAGGGGAGGACAGATGAGGGGGACCAGGCCTGCAGAAGAGGGCAGTTGGAAGTGGCCAGGCCTGGGGAGGGCAGTTAGGGGCAACCAGAATGGCAAGGAAGGACAGTTAGGGGTTACCGGGCCATCAGGGGAGGTCAGTTGGGGGCAACCAGGCCTGCAGGGGAGGGCAGTTAAGGGTGACCAGGCTGGCAGGGGAAGGAAGTTAGGGGCAATTGGGCTGGCAGGGGAGCAGTTAGGCATCAATCAGACTGGCAGGCAAGTGGTTAAGGGATGATCAGGCTGGCAGGCAGAAGTGCTTAGGGGCAATCAGGCAGGCAAGTGAGCAGTTGGGATCCAGCAGTCCGCGATCAGGCCTAAATGGGCAGTTGGACATCCCTCAAGGGGTCCCAGATTGGAGAGAGTGCAGGCTGGTCTGAGGGACACCTCCTTCCCCATGCATGAATTTCATGCACCGGGCCTCTAATATTAATATAAAATAGTCCTGGGAAATGGCAATTGTACTGTCATATCATTATTCTTATGAAGTTGTCCTGGGAAAGGAGTACACAGGCCCCTGAAAGGTGGGGTTCCCAGGTCCTCAGACCCTACCTGGTCTGACCATTCTCATATTTGTCTTTAGATTTTAGACAGCAAGCCTTTATGCTTCACTTTGGCATGAAATACTTTTGTGTGCGTGTGTGTGTGTGAATGATTAGGAAGGACCCACTTCTTTAATCCTGTGTAATAAAAGCCTAATATGCTAAGTGTCTGGTCGTTTATTCAACCAACCAAAGCATAATATGCTAATGATATGCTAAGGCCTCTCAACTGCTCGCTATTATATGCACTGACCATCAGTGGGCAGATGCTCTGACTGGTAGGTTAGTTTGTTGCAGGGGTCCAGCTGGGACTGAGCAACATAGGATGGACACACCCTGGAGTCCTCCTGTGGTCCCTCCCTGGCTGGCCAACCTCCGGAGTCCCTCCCCAGCCCCAATTGTGCAAAGGTGTAGTCCTTCAGCCTGGCCTGTGCCCTCTCACAATCTGGGACCCCTTGGAGGATGTCAGAGAGCTGGTTTCTGCCTGATCCCATAGGAGAGAGGAAGGACGGGACAGCATGGTAGAGAGAAGGCCATGAGGATTACTGGACCGTGAATATGGTTCCTGGGAAAACCCAGAGCAGATCTGAGAGCAGAATGTCTGTGCTGCTCCTTCCCAGCTCTCCCCCCCCCTTTGCCACCAGCTCCAGGGACATGGAAATCTTGGAACACATATTACAAAGCCAAGATGGTGACAGTCCCATGGTAGCACACATTTCTTCACATGATATTTATGATTGTCTCATGCAGTCCTGCATGTTAGCTCTTAGTGGCCCTGGGTGAGAACAGAAAGGGAGCCCAGGTTTGAGCCCTGCTAGCCTCTCATTCTATAGATGGAGAGTTAGGAGAAAGTCCAAAGGCAGAGCCATGGTTCTATAGCGAGTTAATGCCAGGATCACATTCCAGTTCCTTAAGTTCCAGTCCAATGTGGCTCCCTAAACTCAGACTCTTATGGACAGAATTACTGCAAAGAGGCTCAAGACCTCAGGATTTTCCTTAATGAGTATTGTTGTAGACAGCACTTCCTCCTAAATTAGCATATGCAGCATTCTATCTAACACACATATGGTAGCTAAGCTCATCACTATGTGTTGCATGCTGATGATTTGGGGGAAGAAGTTCCAACTCTCTGAAATAAAAAAAAAAATATTACTATCAGTAAGTGTGTAAAGGCTTATGTTTTTCATTAGAATTTAAGCTCTGTCTTGTTAAATCTGTATTCTCCTGTTTGGAGATTGTGCATTAAAAGAGTTACACAGGTTAATTTTTAAGTTGATAATTTTGTATGGTCCACAAATGATGTTATAAATACTGGAATGGCCCTTGGCAGGAAAAGGTTCCCCACCCCTGCCTTGGAGGCTGACATTGAATGCTTGCTAATTTATGAGAAGACATAACTAAGGACCAGAGGGCTGCCATTCCTTAAATGCTCTGAGATGTTTTCCAAACCTTCTATTACAGGTGGCGTTGTCCTAAATCCAGCCTATTACGGAATGCCTGGCCATACCAACATCATGGTCCATGAGGTGGGGCATGTCCTAGGACTCTACCATGTCTTCAAAGGGGTCAGTGAAAGAGAATCCTGCGATGACCCCTGTAGGGAGACAGTGCCCTCCATGGACACAGGAGACCTCTGTGCCGACACTGCGCCCACTCCCAAGAGCAAGCTGTGCCAGGACCCAGAGCCTACCAATGACACCTGCGGCTTTACCCACTTTCTGGGGGCTCCATTCAGTAACTACATGAGCTACACAGGTATTACAGCCTCAGTGTGCTTGCTTTCAATAAAGATGATGCGGGGAGTTTGGGAGCTGGAAGGGTGGACGTGCAGGAGGTGGAGAGGATTTTCAGGCAGTCATTTATGCCCGAGCATTGAAGTGATTTATCATGAGATATTCTTTTCTTCATGTCTTTGAAGAACTTAAAGAAATTTTGAGATATGTAAGGGGCCTCATTGACTAGATTTTCTGACACTGGAAATGAAAAATACACACAAAAAACACTTCTCCATGGGACATTTGGAAAAGGGGGCAAAACCAAAAGTTTTCTTGAGCTGCCTTTGACTTCTACGACTTGAATATTCATGTTCTTGGCCATGTTCTTAGGCATTTACTTTGAAAGAATCTAATAGTTATGGGGAAGAGGTTTCTGGGTCAAAGTGGCTTTGTGCTATTTTTGAAGTTGATCAAGAAAATGGCCTTCATTAATTTTAAATTCAGGATATCTTTTCATTTTATGTTATTTTAAAGTATCAGATTCTCTTCTTCCAATACTAGGCAAGTGCTGATTACCTCCCTCACCCAATGGTGACATCTCATTTAAAAAATGATAATTTCTTGGCCTTGGGAACAACTGTATTGTCTGGTCTTGTTATCCTGGATTATGCTTCTTCCTTGTCCTTTGTCACCTTCCTCATTTCTGGCCAAAAGTAATACTAGTCATATTATTACTACTGATAATGGACTCAAATTTACCATTTATTACTAAAATTAAGGACAGATTTGATTTAATGACCTATTCCAATGTTGAAGGAAGGAGATAATTTTTCTATAATTCCATGGACTTGTTTGGTGATAAGTTCTAGAACTATCCAAAATAAAAAAATAAATCAACCATAGAACCCTGCTATGCCTTTGGAGGGAAGAAGAGTTAGTGAGCTGGTCCTGTCTGTTGCTTATCAATAAATTTTTATCCAAGTCTCATTTCCGTATATAATTCTGGTGCATCACATTCATAAGGACCAGCCTACCTTCTTCCCACAACAAGGTCACAGTGGTCCTTGCCAGGGCAGAGCAACCAAACAGTGGGCTGCAGAGGGCAGAAATGTTTAGGTCCTGCTTTCCAAGTGGGCAGAGAAAAGATCTAAGAAGCAGGGTGTAGTCCTGGCCAGTGTGGCTAGGTTGCCTGGGCATCATCCTGTGCAGCAAAGGGTTGCTTATTTGATTCCCAGGCAGGGCACATGGCCTGCTTGTGGGCTTGATCCCCAGGTGGGAGTGTGCAGGAGACAGCTGATCAATATTGTGCTCTCACATTAATGTTTCTCTTTCTCTCTGTCCCTTTCTCTCTCTCCAAAACTCAATAAAAAATAAATAAAAAAAAAGAAGCAGCAGGGGAGAGTGTTTGACTGGTATGCTCTTAGTAAAAAAGGAGTTCTTACCATTTGCAACAGCATGGATGGAGCTGGAGAGCATTATGCTAAATGAAATAAGCCAGTCAGAGAAAGATAAATATCACATGATTTCACTCCTTTATGGAATATAATAAACAACACAAACTGATGAACAAAAACAGATCCAGAGACAGAGACACATCAATCAGACCTTCAAACCTTAGAGGGAAGGTAGGGGAGGGTGGAGGCATGGGGGAAAGATCAACTAAAGGACTTATATGCATGCATATAAGCCTAACCAATGGACACAGACACCAGCGGGGTGAGGGTATGAGTGGGGATTGGGGTGGGAGGAGTACTGGGGGGATAAGGACATACAAAATTTTTAAATAAATAAAAAGATAAAAATGTAAATGTTAAAAAATAAATAAATAAAAGGCCCTGAAACTAAGATAACTCCCTTTCTACCACTGGAGGGTGGGGGGATCAAATAGGGAGATTTTTCCAGTTCTGAATGTGAGGCGGGGACCACAGTTCCAGTCCTGCTGCCTCCTTGACATTAGGCTCTGTCTCCCCTTGAGCATCTCCACTGAATATTCACCCTGGACAAAGTCACTGGGCATGGAGCAGGTGCCTGCAACTCCACAAATGTTCCCGAATAAAAAGGCCATATGCTGAAACACTGCCATCTTGTGGATCCCCAAATAGGCAGCCATCAATTTAGAGCAGCCCTGAACCCCTGGGCCCACCTGGCCCAGCCCAACATCAAGGTAATGGCCAGATTTAGAGACAGCAAGTGCTATTCTCTGCCTTTTCTTTCCCATTTCCAGCACAGGCACTTTTTGGAACAGAATTCATTTATCCATTCAACAGGTGTTTATGGAGCCTAACAAGTGTGGGCTGTTGTGTTAGGGGCTAGTTGACAGAGATGTGAAGGAGGCAGAACTTGTTCCACCAAGGTGGACTTTGCAGGCTAACACCTCCATTTCCCTTCTTCCTTTTTTGTCTCCGCAGATGATGACTGCACTGACAGCTTCACCCCTAACCAAGTAGCCCGAATGCATTGCTATTTGGACCTTGTGTATCAACAATGGAGTGAAAGCCGAAAGCCCACCCCCATTCCTATCCCACCCATGGTCATTGGACAGTCCAACACGTCCCTCACCATCTACTGGCTGCCTCCGATCAGTGGAGTCATGTATGACAGGTGAGAGGTCCTTGCCATGGCCGAGCTGGCCTGTTTTCTCTGTGGCTTTTCTTCTGCCCCAGGGAAGGGTGTGAAGTCAGGGGCACCCCAGTGGGAACTGTGAATGTGAGCAGCCACGGAGTGCTGCCTCCTTCATCTCACTGCCCAGTTCCCATCTCTGCAGCAGAGCACCTGGCTCTGTATCTCAGTGCCCATGCTTACTCCTCAGCGAGAGGCCTGGCAGATGTTTCCTGCGGAATGTCACCTCTGGTCGGCTGCTAGGGGCTATGATGAGGTTGACAATTCTGATCAAGGTCAGCCCTTCTCAGTGCAAGGTGACACAGAGGCTGCTACTTGCAGAGTGGTATTGGGGGCAGGGAAATGAGCTGTGGTCTTCCAGTCAGTTCTGGGGGTGAGTGAGTGGGTGGCAGGCTTCCTACAAGCTGTGCATCAGGGGCTTACCTGGATTATGTGGGCATCTGTTGCCCACTCTGCCTTTAAGTGTAACTGGTGCCTGCCCTATTTATGGCTGCCCTCTAGTGGAGCAGTCATCATCTGTTCATTTTTATGTCTGTTCTACTGGACTGGCAGCTCCTTGGGGGCAGGAGCATCTGTTTTTTTGCATCTTTGTCTCTTGGCCTGCCACAGTAGAACCTAATACCTGTCTATTGAAGAGAATCGTTATACCTAAATTAGCTTTTATTTGTCCTTTATATATTGGTGTAAATGAACATTAGGGACATTTTTGTCCAAAGGAGAGAAGGTAAAAAAAAGATGACCTCTAATAGTTGGTGGGAGGAAGGGGGAATGAATGTTTTTTGTTTGTTTGTTTATTTTTATTGATTTTTTTACAGAGAGGAAGGAAGAGGAATAGAGAGTCAGAAACATTGATCAGCTGCCTCCTACACACCCTCAACTGGGGATGTGCCTGCAACCAAGATACATGCCCCTGATCAAAATCAAACCTGGGACCCTTCAGTCGGCAGGCTAACACTCTATCCACTGAGCCAAGCCGGTTTCGGTGGAATGAATGTGTTTTAACGAGAAGAATGAGAATCCCCCTGTGACCTGTGCGGGGCCTCCACTTTCTAATCCTGCCACTGCATTCCTAGAGTGGTTGTGGTCTGTCTAGTTCTTCTGTGTGGGAAACATTGCACCAGGCATCTCATCTGTAATTTCCTCATTTAGTCCTTATAGTAAGCATACTCCTGCTGTGTAAGAGCGACATATGCATTGAAGCATAGAGAAGCACTTGGGGCTTGCCTGAGCCCCCACAACTACAGAGGTGAATTTGGGGACATCCAGCGAAACTTCAGATGTGGGGAACATGGAATATATTATTTCTTTTCATTTAGGACTTTTCCATTATCAGGTAGACACCACCCTCTCTATGTCGCACTTTCCGTCGGGTATCAGGCCCAGCCAAGATGCTGGCTGTCCCTGGAGCATGTTTCCTTGTGCCTCATCTTTCCCCAGAACTAGAATGGGGGTGGGGGTGTGGTGGACAGGGAGTGACAGGGATGGGGCAGAGCAGGTAAATCATATTTCCAAGTAGCGATCCCATCCTTCTGGGATCTTGCCACCTGTCCTTGATACCTTGATGACATCATTTGGACCCCACAATTTTACAGAGCACTTTTATTAATCCTCACCCAAGGATATGTTGATTTTTTAGAGAAAGAGGAATTGGGGGTGGGGGCATCAATGTGAGAGAGAAACATGGATCGGTTGCCTCCCATACAAGCAACCTGGGATCGATCCCATAACCGTTTTGGCATATGGATGACACTCCAACCAAACTGAGCCACCTGCCAGGGCCTATAAAGCACTCTTGACTATCCCAGCACCACAGTGCTCAGCGTCTCCCTTTGTGAGTTGGCTCATTTCCTGTGATGTGTGTAAGAATCCACTTCTGCGTATGTTGTCTGTGCAGTTTGGGGTGGACTGGCTGAACAGTGAGTCCTCATGGGCATGTGAAAACCAGAGTTTTACATCCGTTTATGTAACACATGTAAACAATTTAATCTTCCCGTTCTTGCTCTGGTCAGACATTGCGATAATGCAGACATCAGTGCTGGCTCGCCTTGAGGCTGTTGGCAGTAAAGGCAGTGTTTGCTTCCCTTTCCCAGCCCGGTGGCCGCAGCGCTGAGGCCTCCCCACACGTGTGTCCGGGGTGATGCACGTCACACACCCAGCGATTTGTGTCACGCTGGGAGCTCTGTTTACTCCACTCCTCCCCAGTGGGTATTTGGAGTCCTTAGGTCATCAAGGAGCCTGAACACGCACTCGGCGGCACCCCGGAAGGGTCAAGTGCATCAGGGGAATGTGGTTTGGAGCTGTGTCCTCACCGACGCACTGTTGACTACAGCAGAGGCCTGAGCTAACGACCCCTTTCCCTTGCCAGAGTCTTGGACGCTTTGTGGTGTTTGGGAACTGGCTTCCAGGAATTGAAGAATTTGTGACCTTAGGCCACAAATCCCCCTAAGCCTGAGGGTCCTCATTGTAAACAGGCTTCTTCTTACAGGGATGAGCAATCATTTATGAAGAGCACCTCATGGCACCATGCCTAGTATATGAGAGGCTGGTAGCATAATTATGACCTTCCTTCCACAATACTAGTTTCTAGTATGTTACCAAGTATTGCTTTTCCCCTACTTACAGAGAGACCTTGATTCAGTACCTCCATTTTCAGATGTGTGTTCACAGTTGGGCTCCTAAAAAGATTGAGTATCATAGATGAGCTTCCTGGAGTGACTATTCCTCCTTATTCAGTTGTTGTTGTCCATGCTTTTCACAGTCACCCCAGATATGGTGCTTGAAGAATTCTTCCTAAGCTGTGAATAATCTTAAGTATGCCCATATATCCCATCTCTACTGCCCCTCTCTCTCCCCCGCTCCAAGGGACTGCTGTGGCCAGTTCCTGTGCTGACAGCTGGGCATAGAGAGAGCAGAGCACACAGGCAAAGGAGAAGGGGTGGGGACGGGGACTATCAATACCTCAGAGTGATGTTCTATGGCAGGAGCCAGTGTGCAGGAGGTGCTCGGAGGACAGAGTGCAGGCCACTCAGAGGAGTCTGGCTGAGTGCTTCTGCCAAGGTAACATTTGAATGGACCTTGAAGGATATGTAGGAGTTTGTTAAACACAGAGGGTTGGAAAGGCTCTTTGGCAGGAGAGAGAATAACATGTTTCACAGAGCCCGTATGCAAGAGATGATGTATTTGTGGGGTGGCGGTTTATTGTGAGTGAGACATAAAATTCATGAAAGAACTGTCCCATGAAGAACCTTGGATCATGGTAAGGAATTCTGCTGTAGCCCCACAGGTGATGGAAAGCCCAGGGCATTACATTTCATAGTACTTTTATTCATATGAGTAAAAGTAGGGAGTTTAAAGCGTAAGTCCAGATGTAGCAGAAAAGTTTACTCTAAAAATCAGTGTCTGTTTTCGCTGGGGGAATGCAGGGCCTTCAGGTGACTGACTGAGAGTCAGCACAGGAAGGAGTTTGATGTTGGAAGATGCAGGTACAGTCTTCTGTGTCGAATGCTTAAGGATGGAGCTGCCCACGTTCATCTCCACAGGTCTCCCTTAGGGTTTAGATTCTTTAGCTTCCTAACCTCAAGATTTCTCATATCACTATGAATTTTATGAAGATGTGGTTCATATAAGAAGGAAATGAGATAAGAAATAGTTCTGTTCCCCATTTTCCCCTAGGGTCTCACAACCTATTACCACTCCCTATCCCCCAAAATCTCCTGAATTTGGCTCTTGAAGCCATCTGATGGAGTCTCCCCCTCTCCCTCCTCATCTGCCAGGGTCCCAGGCAGCATGTGTGGTGCCTGCACGGAGGATGGGACATTCCGTCAGTACGTACACACGGCTTCCTCCCGGCGGGTATGCGACTCCTCGGGCTACTGGACTCCAGAGGAGGCAGTGGGTAAGGACTGTGGCTTTCTCCTTTAACCCTGGTGGTTGGTGAGAATGGGGGTGGAAGATGGAGAGGTGGTGTGCACGTGTGTGTGTGTGTGTGTGTGTGTGTGTGTGTGTGTGATTTGCTGGGAAACACACTCCCTGGTACCTTTGTGTGCTGAATGTTCTACACGTGCTTAAAGTGGCTGTGGTGAGGCCAATGTCAGCATGGAAGATAGGGGTGGGGAAGTCACCTAAAGCAGGAGGTGACCTCAGTTGCATCTGCTTTTATGTGGTGTTTCAGGTGCTTACAGCACTGGTGCCACAGGACAATGCCAGCCCCTAGGAGAGGAATGGTGATCTCATTGCAGGGAACACTCAGACACGGGCTGAGCCAGTCGGGGTGGGTGTAGGCTGTACCAGGGATTCCAAGCGGAGCATTCTCATATTTGCCATTTTATGAGTCTATTAAACACTGGTACTGGCTGTGCTTTGGCTACAGTCTAAGATGGGCTCTCGGAGCGGGGATGTTTTTCCCTCTCCCTTCTCTTGTCTCTCCCCCAGCTTTTCAGTTGTATATTCACTCACATGCCTCTCAGAGCATGAATGTTATCAGAACTCAAGTCCAGAAAATGTTGGTCCATGAGTGTTAACACCTGATTGGCTGGCTTAACTGCTCCAACCTCTCCATCTTCAGTGTTTATCTAATCACCCTCTTTCACTTTTGTCTTGTATTTGTTAAGATCCTAAAAGCTACTCAGTAAGATATGTTGGACAAGAATCTGTTTGAGTTACTTTGCAGGCTTGACTCTGACAAGACAAATGGAGAACATTGGCCTAGAGTGACACTGTCCACCAGCTGTCCCCTTGGCCTCCCACTTCCTCAGATGACAGGAGCCTCAGGAGGAAGGCTTGAGGGGGACAGTTTATCCAATTGTTCATATATGACTCCTTCCAATTGAGAGATTCCGGGGCAGAACAGAAAGTTGCTATAAAATTTATGTTGGCATTGCATGGGCTATTTAGAGATTGGCATTTCACACAAGGTCGCTTTAGGCCTTGTTGTTGTCCTAGGCTGGTGTTTTAGTGCCCATTTAACTCCCCTTTAATTTAAAGTTATCTGGTAGAAATGAAAGGAATGAGAAGTTCTGGGTGCCTTGTTTTGTGTCGTCAGGAAAACCAGGTAAATTTTAGGGCCTCGGTGTCATGTTTGAATTGAGATTATAATAAAAACTTTCTAACATATGCTGCTGCATTAGGGGTCACTTTCAAAGAGGTTGCTAGTGTTTTGAAACAACACTGGTCTTCCTCTGCTTTAAGAAGGTGAAGAACCAAGTCATATTTGCAATATACACAGTGAAAGTAATGGAATCATCAGCAGAGCACACACAAACATATTATTTACAGACATGCTCAAAACCTATTTAATGACACTAAAGAAACACTTATTGACCACCAACTACTTTCTAAATTCTACGGGGAGTAGAAATGTGAACCAGCTATATGCTCTGCTTAAATGTCATTTTCTTGGTGACAACTTCCCTGTCCCCATAATCTAAAATACCTCCCAGTCTCACCCCATCATTCGCTAGCCCCTTATGCTCCTTCACTTTTCTTCAAAGATGTCATTACCACTTGGAATCACCCTTCTATCTTCTATTTATTGTTGCACCTGTCACCCTACTGTAGAATATATGAGGAAAGACCTTTACCTCTCTTGTTCAGTATTCTACCTTCAATACCTAGATTAGTTTTAGGTGTAAAAGAAGTACGCAGTACATTTTTGTTGAATGAATGAATTAATGAATGGGTTTACAATATAGGCCAAAAATAGTATTGACCATAAGATGTAATACACACATACATCACACGCACAGAACAACACCCCCCACACACACACACACACACGCACAAGCACACACACATACATTTGAATGTGTTTCTGCTGGGCTTGTCATATTGTTTATGTTCCAGATTCTGAAGGGCTACCTAGTTCTATTTTTGCAAATGTAGTTTGCAAATGTTCTTCTGGAGCATTGTATACATCTTCCACACTAACTAGTAAAACAGGGGTCAAATCGTACTTATATTATAAATGAGGAGATCAAAGATTAAACAGACCTGCCACAGCCACACAGCATTCACTGGAGCCCATTCCTGATTTAGCACTTCTTCTGCAATTCCCCCATGTGACAAAAAAGAAAACCATCTCATGGAGAGCCAGCCTTTATATTACTTGCGATATTCGTTTTTCACCAATATAATTTTGCTTGGCTACTGAATCTCCATTGCTTTCCACTCAAGAAAAAGTGTCCTCTCTCCTGCCTTCCGTTTTCTCTGTGCAGCAGCCTGTATGCTCCCATGGACCTGAGCCAAGCATAAGGCTGGGAAGGTGCGCCCTTAGGGGATGAAAGTTTTGTGGAGCCCAGTTAAACAGTATGGTATCGGAGTGAAGCAGACATTGACTTTATTTACAAATATAACAGGACAGGAGAAGCATTAATTTATCCTAAATTATTAAGAAACTAAGTACAAGGACAGTGACTGAGCTTCTCTGCCCGGCTTCAGGCTCCCACCTGGGCCTGCTCCTCTCCCTCAGCCTCAGGCTCCCACCTGGCCTGTGGGTCACAGGACTCCTAGGGCTCTCCTGGAGCTTTTGTTAAAAGACACCAAGTAGAAGACGTGGATCGAGACACAGTGCTTCTGAATTGTTACACCTGTGTCCTCAGGCGTACTTGAGACCTAACCCACTCAGTGGACCAGCTTCTGTAGGAATTTGTTCAGTTTTCTTTTTCCTCACTCTTCTTTCTGGCTGCCACCATGGGCTCCTCACCTGCAGATTTATGATGGCCGTGTCTGATAGGTCTATCTTTCTGTCTACCTCCCCCAGGTCCTCCTGATGTGGACCAGCCCTGCGAGCCGAGCCTGCAGGCCTGGAGCCCCGAGCTGCACCTGTACCACATGAATATGACGGTGCCCTGTCCGGTGGAAGGCTGCAGCCTGGAGCTGCTTTTCCAGCACCCAGTGCACGCTGACACCCTCACCCTGTGGGTCACCTACCTCTCTGTGGACACCTCCCAGGCGCTCTTTGACACAGAAATCTTGCTGGAACACCAAAAGTCTGTGCACCTGGGCCCCCTGGACACATTCTGTGACACCCCACTCACCATCAAGCTGCATGTCGATGGCAAGGTCTTGGGGGTGAAGGTCTATACCTTCGATGAACGGCTGGAGGTGGATGCTGCCCTCCTGACGTCTCAGCCCCACAGCCCTCTGTGCTCTGACTGCAGGCCCCTGCGGTACCAGGTGCTCCGGGAACCCCCCTTCGCCAGTGGCTTACCTGCCGTGGCCACGCACCCTCACAGGAAGTTCACAGACACGTGAGTTTGGAAGTGGGGCTTTCTAAACCATGGTGCTTCTCGGTCTCTGGCCACCCATGAGGTGCACTCCATGCTTTCTCTTTTTCTTGTTCCCCTCTCTCTCTCTCCTTTTCTCCCAACTCTCCTCTTATTCTTCTTTCTGGACTTCTGTGTTTAGTGAGTCCTTCTGTGTTCTTGGCACTGTGTGCCCAGTGCAGGGACACAGACTAAGATGACATCACTGGCTTAAAAGAGTTCAGTGTTTAGAGTGGGGGAGGCTGGTATCACCAAAGACAAATTCTCCCTACCCCTAAGGGCAGAACTCAGGGTAAAAGAAGTTTTATCAGACGTGCTATATCTTGCCAAATTAGAAATAGTTACAAAGCATAGTGGGTTAATACAACAAATGCTATTTCTCATGTTTGTATGGGTTGGCTGGGTATCCCCAGAGGGACTGGCTTGGCCGGGGTTAGATGGCTCGGGATGGCCTCGTGCACACACTGGAGGCTTGATGGAGGCAGCTTGCATGTCTGGGAAACCCAAGGCCTCCTTCTACACAGTCCCTCATTGCCCAGTAGGCATGGCCTGGGCTTTTCCTCCTGCCTGTGGCAGGGTCTTCAGAAGCAGGGAATGCAGACCCCCAAACTGGCACATTTTTCAAGCATCTGCTTATGTTACTCATGATAACATTCCAGTAGCCAAAGCAAGTCAATTCCCAATTCAGGGGTGGCAGGTGAGTCCTTATCCATTAAAGGAACAGCGAAGTCACATGACTGAGGAGGGGCACATCTGGGATGGAAGGAGTCTGAGCCATCTGCCCCAGCTATAAAACAGTACAGACAAATGTTCACCTTGAGCTTTCCTACAGTTTCCTTCCCTACTTGCTCTCCAAATTGGAACTGGAGGACAATGAAATGGTCCAAAAGCTCATGCAAATGGGAGGATAGATCATGGAATGAATTTTAAAAGAATATCATTTTTGAGCTTCTCTAATTGGGCAGTTAACATGACGCTCATTATCTAACTTAATATCTACACACACACACACATACACACACACACACACACACACATATTCTTTAAGGTCAATAGTATCCCATTTTGTAGATGAGAAAACCTAGCTTAACTGTGATTTGTTTGAACAGAGCTAGTTAGTGGTTGTCTCAGGATTAAAATCTAATATTCTGACCAAGTCTCATTTTGGTTTCCTTTCCTTTGTAACAGATTGACTTTTACAAAGTCGCATCATGGAAGGTTGGGGTTCCCTCCCCATCCCTTTCCAGTTGTAGCACAGTGTCAGACTTATGCACAGTGTCAGGCTGGATGAGAAGTCCAACAGAAACTTCTCTGTAAAAGGAAGGCACCAGGATTGATTTACTTTTGAAAGTACCTGTCACTAACATGAAGCTATTGCTTCCCCAGAGACAACTAATTTAGAAATGTAAAAATCCAAATATTAGATGTCTTTTCTATTAAAACTAGAGGCCTGGTGCATGAAATTCATGCACTGGAGAGGCGGGGGTGTCTCTCAGCCCGGCCTGCATCCTCTTGCAGTCTGATGTCTGACTAATGGCTTAGAGCTGTCATGGAGGTGGGAGAGGCTCATGCCACCGCCGCTGCACTCACCAGTTGTGAGCTCAGCTTCTTTCTGAGCAACGCTCCCCCTGTGGGAGCACACTGACCACCAGAGAAGCTCTTGCGTGTCATAGTGACCAGTCATTGCGTGTCATAGCAACCGACTGTTCTGCTGTTCCGTCTATTTGCATATTAGCCTTTTATTATATAGGATAACTAAAAGCCAGTACAGAGTTGTTTTTTTTTAACAGTGTTTTTGAAACCCCATGACATTTCTTGTCTCATGGTGGCAGCATCAAGTGAGAGGGTGATGCTTTTTGATTGAGGTGAAGAGCCTGGTGGCAAAGAGAAGGTCCTAGCAGGACACTCACAGTGGCCACACATGGGAGTCCTAACAACCCTTTGAGATCCTGACTCTGAAGGCACTCCCAGCCCACCAGCCCACCTGGACTCTGGCAGTAGTTTTCCAGGGCAGGCACTGCACTACAAAAAGATGAAGAAAGATTTTGTTTCTGGAACCAGCAGCCCCCTGTCAATCCTCTACCCCTTCTAAATGTTCTTTCCCTCATGTTCTCTTCCTGTCTGTGCATGTGAACTTTGGAGAGAGCCAGGTAGACTCCTTCCATCTCTGCTGCCAACTGATACAACTCTATACCTGGAGTGTGTGCATTTTGACAGGTTCAGAGGTGGGAAGTAATTGAACACATTTCTAATTATGGAGTTTCTTGCATCCCCAAAATGGTGATGGAAGGTGTTCTCACCTCCTAGGAGACAGTGCTCTTTCCCTATGGATTCAGTGTGCCCAAGACAAGAATTTTCTCAAGAGACAAAAGTAAGCCAGCCAGCAAGCACACAAAAAAACCTGTAATCCACAAAAGGGCCTTGCTGAGCCCAAACTCTGTAATTTCATCTTCCCTTTCTTTGGTTACTTTGCAAGTGCACTACTTTTTCAAGAGTTGCTGTTACTTCTTAACATGGTAAAGATACACTGGAAATTCCACCCTCCTAGATTTTGTAGGACTATTAGTTAGTTCACTGTTAATTCGTTCTTGATTTACTGCATACTCACTATGTGCAATGCACTGGGAATACCGAAATGAATATGGTCTTAAACATTCTGCTGCTATGGGAGACTGCGTGCCCTGGTCTTCCCTTTCAGAAAATATGGTATGTGTTTAGCATTCATGCTCCCCATAACATTTATTTTAAACTCCTGCAAACATTCTGGATGTGGTAGTCACAGCCCATTGGTTTCCACAGGGAGGTCACACCTGGGCAGGTGTATCAGTACCAAGTTCAAGCTGTGGCAGGAGCAGAACTGGGGGAAGCTTCGCCAGCTCTGAGCCACGTTCATGGAGCTCCTTACTGCGGAGATGGGAAGGTGGACAGGTGAGTGCTGGGTGCATGGGAATGTGAGAGCAGGACCCCTATAGTTTCAATGGGACTTGTCTTAGAACAGGAAATGATAGAACACTCTGAGACCTGGCAGTGACCTTGTGAGGTCACTCACATTCCTGCGTAGTTCACAGGGGACCCACATTTATTTAGATCTGACTCCACAATACTGAGAAATTGAGGCTGACTCTGGGGAGTAGGTGGGTGGCTTTTAAGGTTTCAGAGAACAACTGTGGTCCAGGGAAGGCATTTGTAGGGAAGAAGGTTACTTGTCAAATGATGCTACAAGAGATGTGAGGATACTTGTGGATCAGTGGCCCATCACTCCTAACTAGCGATGTGATCTGAGGAAGGCCAGTCTAATTTTCTGAGTGCCACTTATTGGACCCTTAGAAAACCTTCATGCAATGTAGTTTGCAGCTGTTCTATAAAATCACCATGTATAGGTGGAATTCCCCTTTTGATTTCTTAACATTTTATGTTCCTTTATCTGCTACCCTTTTTCAATATCAACCTAGAGGACTAATTCACTTAGTTTGCCTGGAACTTTTCCAAATTTAGCACAGAAAACTTCCCATGTCCCAGCGGTCACACTATATCAACCTGTCCCGGATGCTCCTCTGACATCACCTGTTATGTACACAAGCTACTAGGAGTAGGAAACCCTGATTTGTCCTAGATTTTGCATGCTAACAACCTAGCCTATTTTTAATTCCCTGGACCAGGTGAAAATATATTGTATCATGAAGCCCTAAGAGCAATCAATTCCGTAGCCTCTCTTGGGATCCCACCCTCTCATTTAGCAATTACTGAATACTGTTTATCTTCTCAGTCTCCTAAGGTCCTTAGGTTTTAGTGTAAGCCTATTGCTTTTCATAGGAGTATAAACACCAAATGTTCCCAGACCTCAGTAATATATGGAGGTGATTGAGGTTACTTGAATACCCAAACCTCACTAGATAACTGCCAACTTTTGCCTCACTCCATCTCTGCATGCCGCCTCCTCTCTCCCCTTCCCTCCACAATCAAATTTCTCCCTGGGGAAGCCTCGCCTGTGCACAGAATAAGTCTGGCTGCCTCTTTTTAAGTCTGCTGCCCACCAGTGGAGGTGTTTGGGGTGCATGGTCCCCATTGGTACCCAGGTGGAGACCTCCTCCAACAAAACACTCTGTCCTATGTTAGAGCCTCTCTTACAGCTGTTCTCTGATGGTAGCTGACTTGAGGTCCCACGATGCCACATCTGCCTGGGGGTCTGGGCAAAAGGAGTGAAGGTCCCTCTTCCTAACTTGGCATTGCACATTCTCTCCTGTGCCTTGAAGCAGCTTCACCTGAGGCATTACCTGCCTGGCTACTGTGCCTCCCACTGTTCCTTATCAAAATGTTCCTTGAAGCTCCTGCTATATTCCCTCTTTGTAAAGAATCTCACTTAGTTCTGCCATCCAGCAGGAAGATGTCTCTGAATAGCTGCTTTATCTCAGCTGGAGGCTCCCAGTTACACATAAAACAAGAGGGAGCCATTGCAAGTTATTTAACCCACATTTAAAACTTGAGACATTCATTCCGAGGGAATCACAGGTCCCTAAGAAGTTATGCTCAGACTCTAGTTTAAGTAAATTTTGTTATTAAAAACTGAAAGTTGTCACTTTGGGAACCACTGGTCAATAAGACTACCAAGACAAAGGCTGCAGAGGGTCCACCAATTGCAAACAATATACATTCAGCAGGTGCTGCCCAGTATGGGAACCACTAGCCAGAGTGACTGTTGAGCCTTTGAAATGTGGTAATTATAACTAAGAAACTTGAAATTATTTTTTAAATATATTCTTTATTGATTTTTTACAGAGAGGAAGGGAAAGAGAGAGAAAGTCAGAAACATCGATGAGAGAGAGACATCGATCATGAAGTTGGTTTTTTTAAAAAAACTTGATTCAATTAATATTTGAAAAACTTTAAATTTCTCTGAAGCAATATGGGTAGGTGAATCTACTGTTTCAATTATAGATTTTAAGAAATCAAAACAGATTAGGTGTTTGAATTGAGATGTGTTGTAAGTGAAAAATAGACATCAGATTTCAAAGACCTAGAATACAAAGAAATAATATAACGTACCTTATTAATAATTTTTAATGATTGATAATGCAGTATTTTGGACTAGATGAAATATGTTATTCAAACTAATTTTACCTGTTTCAATTTATTTCTTAATGTCAATTCTAGAAAATTAAAAAGTATACATAATATGGGTCTCATATTTTCATTAGGCAGTAGTACATGAGAGTATATACAATATAATTATATTATTTAGAGTATCTTTAAGATGAAAATGAACTTAACGTTTCCTTAATTTTCTTAATTATGTTATTTTTATATATCATCTATCTTTTCTCCATTTACAATTTACCATTTAAAATATTATTATTGCATTTATATCATATTTTTAATTTATTTCTAAGCATTTTCATGTCTAATTACTTAATCTTCATTCCATCACTGAGGAGGTGTACTTTAAACAATGGTTGTAGCTATTAGGGATGAATTGGGTCTGAAAAACTTGAGCATTCCAAAACCTTTTACCTACTGAGTTAAAATGTGTGTCCATTTTTGACATGATAAAAAGTCAAGGAGAAACAATGATAACCCTCAATCTGTTTTATAACAGCCACTTTGGTTCTTTCAAAGTGGCTTTAACCCAAGTTTATTTTATTCCCAAAACATGCTTCATGTACCCCTCACTTTAACCTAACTTCCACATCTCAATCCAAATTTAGGAGCTCATTGTGTCATCTTTTGAGGTTCAAAACAAAAATGATACTTTTCTTCTCCCAGTACAGGGTGAGGCAAAAGGAAGTTTACAGTTGTTAGTATGCAAAAAACAGAGTTTATTCTTTTATTGTTATTTATTTATTATTGTACTAGAGGCCTGATGCATGAAGATTCATGCAAGAATGGGCCTTCCTTCCACTGGCTGCCGGTACTACCTTTGATCCCACCAGAGCCACCTTTTCGCACTGGCCCAGAGCAGCTTTTTCACCTTCCCATGCTGCCCAGAGGCCCTGAGCAGCTGGGGCGGTGCGGAACACCTGTGTTATCATCCTGCCCCACCCCCAGCTGCTCAGCACCTGTATCTGCAAATTAACCCTCCATCTTTGTTGGGTTAATCTGCATACTCACTCCTGATTGGCTGGTTGGTATCACAAAGGTATGGTCAATTTGCATCTTTTTATTTTATTAGTGTAAATTATTTTCCACTAGAGGCCCAGTGCATGAAATTTGAGTACAGCTGCAGTCTGTAGGCCTGGCCGGCGATCAAACCATGAGTGTCTGGCATGGAAGGGCAGGTTTTGGCTAACCTCTGGGCCCTGGGCAGCACATGGGCCCATGAGCCCCTGTGTGCCCTCCTCTACTTGAGTCATGGCGCCCAAGTCCCCACACAGAGATGCAGTGAGTATGGCCAGATGCCATGGGTTGGGGCACAGTGTGGGCGTCTGGGCTGCCTAGTGATGCAGCATGGAAGCCAGGTGGGTAGCACGCTCTCTGCTGACCAGCCTCATAGACCAGCTCCAGGCCAAATCCACTGGGAGCCTGACCAACCCCTGTAATCCTGGTGGCTGCTGCCCAGCTCACCTGGAAGAGGCCAGGTGGGTGCAGGGTGGACTCCTTGCAGGCATCCGGCACCAAAATGTGGGGTGCTTCCCCAGAGCATGAGCCCTGTAGTCCAGGTCAGAGTAGCAGGGGGAGTGAGAGTGAGCTTGGCAGACACCCAGCATTTTCACCACATCTCTGTCCCATCACCATCGCCCCCAGGGAGCCAGCAAGAAGTCGCAGCACATAGTAACACCTGCCATGTTCTTCACTGACTTCTGGTGGTCAGCGCATGTCATAGTGAGCAGTCCAACTCACAATCAAATGACTGCCTGAGAGGGAAATTTGCATATTAGGCTTTTATTACATAGGATAGGAACATCTGTAAACCTACTTTTGCCCCATCCTGTATGTTTCTGCCCTGCAATACATGTTAGCTGCCATGAAGTGGTAGTAGAGAGTGAGACAGTCTTAGAGATGCTTGGACTGAGGGAAGGCTGCAATTGACTGATGAGTCTCTTGGTATATAGACAAACTTCACTCCTACAAAATCTTAACTTTAACAACAACTGCATACAGATGGAACAGTGAAAACAAAGATATAGATAAAAATGAATGGAAAACAGACCCACCCATCACAAGCAGTTTCCTCCTCACCAAAAACACTGCACTACTTCTGAGATTTCATTCATAACAGGCTGGTTGGCATTTTCTAACTCAAGATAACTTACTAGAAACACCATTAGGACTCACATGGGTCTTCTAGATGTTTCTGAGCCATGAGCTACTTTGTGTTAGAGGAATCCCCATCAGACATGCCAATCAACTGTCATTGCTTAATTCTATGATTGTCTGCATACTTAATTTGTGTGTGTATGTGTGTGTGTGTGTGTGAAAGCATTCTCTTTGCTCCCACTTTTTTCTAGCTTGCAGTTTTTAAAATTTTCAATTACGGTTGATATTCAATATTATTTTATATAAGTTTCATGGTCAAACAATTATTTAACTTAAAAAGTATCCCTCCTCCCTGATATTATTAGTATCTACCTGGCACTATACATTGTCATTACAATATTACTGACTGTACTCCCTACGCTATACTTTGACTATTTTGTAACTACCAATTTGTACTCTTTAAATATATATAGACTGATTTCAGAGTGGAAGGGAGAGAGAGAGAGATAGAAACATCAATGATGAGAGAGAATCATTGATAGGCTGCCTCCTGCATGCTCCCTACTAGGGATTAATCCCACAACCCAGGCATGTGCCCTTGGCTGGAATCAAACCTGGGAACCTTCAGTTGCAGGCTGGCGCTCTATTTTCTGAGCCAAGCTAGCTAGGGCCCAATTTGTACTTTTAATACCTCCCCTCTTTTCACTCAGCCTCCAACACCCCTCTCCTGTAGCAACCATCAGTCTGTTCTTTGTATCTATGAGTTTACTTCTGTGTGTTTTTTTGTTGTTGTTCATTTATATTGTTCTTTATTTTCCATGTATATGTGAAATCATTCATACATGTACTTTTTAATATACAGAAGAAGTTAAAATGATGGTAGTGAGAAAGAGAAACCACTTTCTATGTGTACATACTAAGATATATCTGTTTTTGCCTTCTAGGAACCTGGGGGAAGAGTGTGACGATGGAGATCTTCTGAGCGGAGACGGCTGCTCAAGGACATGCAACCTTGAGGAAGGCTTCAACTGTGCAGGTGAGTTTAGGAACACCTGCACAGGCTCCTGTTCTAGGTTTAGAGGTATCCCCATGTCTTATTTTTGTGAACTCTTGATATCCTGTACCATACAGCTTAGTGATGATAATAATAATGACAGTGACATTTGATGGGTCTGTTGTGTGCCAGGCACTAATTGTTTCACATACATTATCTCATTTAATCCCCACTCTAAGTACAAGGTCACTAAACAGAGGACCAGGGACCTTAGGTATCTTGCTTTCTCTTAATGGCTGCAGGTGGTGACGTCAGATTTTGAGCCAGGGAGGTATGGCTCTAGCATCTGCATGTTAAACTACTAGGTTATACTGCCCCCTAGATTAATGTAGGATCCTCATGTCTAATATCAATGTCAGCAAAGTAGCCCAATCATTATGGATTTTATAGAAAAATAAGGTAAGGGATCATTCTAAGTCAAAGGGAGTGCCGTGTTTCATGGATAGGATCATGAAGCACAATCGTGGGCCATAGCATTTCTTAATCTTGGAGAATCACTGGTAATGAGTTAGAATGAGGTGGCTTTGAATCTAGACCCCTGTCACTCAGAGAGGCCACCTTTTTCCCAAGTATGATAATAACTGTCATTAGCAGGTTTCTTAGAAGTAGACTGTCTTCCCCATCTGCATACATTGTGTGGTTCTCTGGGAATAACCACTCAGCAAAGTTATTAAATAAAGAGTACATTTAAAATTATTTTCATGTCCCTAAATCTCATAGGGACATAAGATAAAGTAGGCTATGATTATAATTATGTAGACTTTATTCAGGTGTTAAGTATTGCACAGAACACACAAATGCCCCTGCTTTCTAGAACTGAGTCATAAAATCATAGGATCCTAGTAGTCATCCATCCATCCAACTAGTTCCATGAGCCAGAGACACACTGCTCCCTGCTTGTATACAGGCCAATAGTGATGTGCGTCCAGCTTCCTTATACAGCTCCTGAGAGATGGGCACCTTCTAGCAGTGAATAATGCACCTTGAAACATACTGTTCTATTTAAAAATGATTTTATCTGCCCCAATTCTCCTCTCCTTCTTGGTTTGGAAACTAAGGCTGGGAGCATTTCAGTCACTCCTCCATAGCATTACAGCAAGGTCCCTGCAAAGCCAGGCCTGGAACACAGCTTTTCTAATGCTAGTCAGGTGCTTTCTTCTTGCTGTGAAACTACAGAGGATCATTATCCCTGCGTGGTTTGATTTGACTACCATTCAGAAATGCCTCCCCATTATTCTCCTTTCCAATCCAAATGCCTCATCAGGTGCTTAGGTTTCTGTATGCTTCCCCATTTATCCTGACCTGGCATGCCTCATGTGGTCAATGTCCAGAAAGGAGATCAAGACTCCAGATGTGGTTCATATGTGCAGAATATGTTGAACCCACTACCTGTCCACTTGTGTACACAACTATTTGTTAATCCCACCTCTGTTTGCATCATCTCTTTTTGTCATACTTAGAGGGCTTATATTGAACACATATAGTAAGTCTTTCTCTCTCTCCTCCCTGCTCCCAAACACTGTGCCTCTTCTAGTGCAGCTCAAATCTCATTTGACTTCAAAGCCAAGCTCACTTGATTGCTATCACATCTGATCCCCATAAATTTGGCTTATATTTCCTGAGTCTCTAACTCCAGTAAGACTGCACCTAACTTTTACAGGGTGAAGTTAAATATGATATATTCCACAGTTAGACATCTGTTTCAGTGAGTAATACATTTCTAATAGGCTAAGCATATAGTTCTGTTTCATTATTTCTCCAAAGATTGGGTTTGAAGAAATTATTGTGCAATGTGTTTTAAAAGTGTCTGTTATTTTTTAGGTAGATTTGAAAAAGAGAGAGGCAAAAACTTTAAGTATGTCATAAAAATAAATAGAAGCAAGAAGAAACAGTCACTGGTTAATAAATAGAAAAATAAAACACACACACACATACACACACACACACACACACACACACACACACACA
>JAAGEH010000042.1:24330747-24509930 GCA_011751065.1 Lasiurus cinereus | reverse complement strand
GGGGAACTGGGGGGTGGGTGGCGGCAGATGCAGCCCCTTTCCTAGGGTGACGGAGGGCCAGCTCCCTCCTCAGGGCTGCAGCCAATCTCCTGTGCCCCGTACTTCCCCCATGTCTGTATCCTCGGCTGGCAGGCTCTGATTGGCCCTGATTGCTGGCCAGGCCTAGAGACCCCATCTGTGTATGAATTTTGTGCACCAGGTCTCTAGTATATATTATAAACAATATATACATTATAAAAGATACATATATATGTACATATGTCTAAAATATATACATGTTTATGTACATAAACACATATGTATCTATTATGAGAGGGAGAGAGAGAGAATCATCATGGGTAAGTCATTCCAAATACACATATATTGGCTTTGGGGAATGATTTGAACAAGCCCTAGGCTTAATGAAATGCAGGTATCTAAAGGCAAATAGGCTTAGAACCAAGTCCTTGGAACAGTGGCTTATTCCTGGCAAGTAAAGCTCAATTTACCACAGAAGGATCTTAGATATGAATAAATTATTAAGGAAAATGATTAATAAACCTATTAATGAGCTGTGAAAATTATTGGAAAAGCCTTGTAGTATTGCTGTGAAGAATTAAAATGACCGGTATAGTAACGGTACATTTCAGTAATGATGTTATTTAGTATGTACCTATGGATTGCTTTAGTTTGAATTGTGATTTTGTTTTCATGTGCAATTAAAGTAGAAGTGTGAAATTAGAATCGTGCTGCTAATAATAATTGTCCCACATTTTGGTAGAAAAAAGCATTAGAACTTAATAAATGGTTTAATGACTTCTCCTCAGCTTTCCACATTTGAGGCTAATTTATAGAGCAATAGCTAAGTACTATTCACTCAGTCAGAATTATCCTATGAGTGTGTATGGGTCAGTCCTGTCTGAGCTTGAAGCAGGGTAGAGTAATGGGAATCCCCTAAACCCCCATTATGTAAGCTTGGGTCAAATCCAAACTCTATGGCATATGAATCAAGGGACTTTGACAAGTTACTCAAAATCACTGACACTCAGGTTTCTTATTTATGAAACCAACAGAAAACACATACCTCACATGATTGCTGTGAGACTAAAAGAAACAATAGGCAGTAACCCTTGTAAACCTGGAGCCCAAATTGCCCAATTTCAGATCAGTTGCCCAGTGAGTTAAAAACACACAATTCAGCAGTGAAAAGTAATTGAAAAGCAGTCCCTCAAATACTTTAATATTTCAAAAACTATGAAAGGGACCCAAATACCTAAAACATATCATTTATTTAAATTCTCTTTCTTCTTTTATCCATTTTTCTAATATCCCCAGGGTCCCCTAAATATCTTGATCAGCTATTCCTTAAAATTTATTTCTTCATCCAGCCCACAGCCACTATTTTTTCTCCCTGTTTCTTCTCCCCTAATCCCTCCCCTTTTTATACCTTCATTATGTAGGTGGATTCTACCACTTCCCCATTGGAAAAGAATTCTGCTATTTAGGGTTTTGTGTGGTGTGTGTGTGTGTGTGTGTGTGTGTGTGTGGTGTGTGTGTGTGTGTGTGTGTGTGTGTGTGTGTGTGTGTGGTCTGCATGTTTGGGGTGGGCATTTAGACCGTCAATTATGGGATTCTCTAATGGGTTGGTGAAAAAATGTAATTATTTTTACATGACATATATAAAAACACATTTTCAAATGTCATACGATATATTTTGTCAGGAGAGCCAAGCCTGTGCTATGTCTTTGAGGGAGATGGGATATGTGAACCTTTTGAGAAGGAAACCAGCCTCATGGACTGTGGCCTCTACACTCCCAGTGGGTACCTGGATCAGTGGGCTACCCATGCTTACTCTGCTCATGAAGACAAGAACAAGTGTCCTGTTTCCTTAGTAACAGGAGAACCTCATTCCACAGTAAGTTAAGCCAGAAGAGTCTAGTCTGAGAAAAAAGTGACATTTTTCTTCTAACGTTGGCATCACATTTGGTCCCTACTGGACTAAGAATAAAATAAGCTAATCTAGAAAAGCTTTTAGATTAGCAATCAAATCTTATCCCTTCTAGGAACTCTCATCAGTTTTTATCTGACTATGCAGTGGTTGACTTCTAGGTATACAGAACCAACTCAAAATTAATCTTAGAAGTACACATATTAAAAATTACACTTGGGCTTTGTGTTGGAAGGAATTTATTTTAAAAAAGAGAATAAGCAGGAAAAAGTCTGAATGCTTGGATTATACTACCAGATCCACCAGTGTAACTATTAATATTACTATGTGACATTTAACAAGTCACTTAACCTCTCTGGGCCCTCAGTGTGTGTGTATTATATATTAGAGGCCCCAGTGCATGAATTCGTGCTTGGGTGGGGTCTGGCCAGCCTGGCAGGGGGGTTGAGGGGGGCGTAGGCGGTTGGCCAGCCTGCCTGCTGGTCGAACTCCTGGTTGAGAGGACAATTTGCATATTAGCCTTTTATTATATAGAATATATACTGAGTGGCCAGATTATTATGCGTTCAGAGATCATAATAATCTGGCCAGTGTTTATTAAAGAGCAAAGTATAATTTGATTTAAAGAATTCTTATTATTGAAGAAACTTTAGAGTTAGTACTAAGAACAAATCTTTTGTGTACATTTTTCTTAGAATCTCCATCTAAATAGGAGATCTGCTGTAGACTCTAAATATTGACTTCTATGAATTATAGCTGAATATTGAAAAGCAGACTAAGAGCTTGGTTGTTGGCTACTATTTCTGGTGTGTCTGTTGCCAAATAAACTCTCCCATTCAACATAACAATGGGCAATACATTCCTTTCCAGATAAGTGAGATTTCATGCTCTAAGTATTTTAGGCCAGGGTGAAATTGCTGGATTTTAGACTTGTGGAGATATCCCCAGGAGACTGAGGGACCAACCAAGGTTCCTGCTGCAGTTCTGGAAACTCATCAAAGACCCAGATGTCTCCTGGGGTCTAGTTCTTTGCATCCTTGGCTTGCAACTTCCTTCCTTTTGCTGGTAAAATGATTGCTTTTTGTCAAAGCATGAAGTAGGTATTTCGAGCAGTAAGAAGGGAAGTAAGTGAGGCTAGCACCTATTTTTTATTGCGAAAATAGAGCTTTCCTGTAAGTTCAACACTGTAAACTTCCACCAACATCTTTTTCGTCAGATCCAGGTCACATAATCACTCTTAATTGTAAGGGACCCTGAAGAGATGAGCATTTATAGCAAGATACATTGTACCCTGAAACAAAACTGGAGTTTGTTAATATAAAAGTAAGGTGAAATGGATATAGATAGGCAACTAGCCATGTTGGCCACAGTCCCTTAGCCCAATTCTGGCATTTTTCTCAAGAGTTCTGGTGCCCAGGAAGACAGGAAAGTTGGGAGATTCTGCTAGTGACAGTTTTCTAAAGTGGCTTTTAGTCTATCTAGTCTATCTGATACCAATTTTTTTTGGACTGGAACCCAGATTCTTTGTCCACCGCAATCGAAGAATGAATCCAGGGCAGAAAAGTGGTATAGCAAAGATGGATATTTATTGAAGAACAAGTACAGACTCCCACGTGGTGAGGGGGAAGAGTTCCACAGAATGGACTCCCAAATGAGGAGGGGAAAAGGTCCCTGAACTGACTCCCATGTGGGGAGGGGAAAGAGTCCCACTGGGTTCTTTTTCCCCAGGGTTTATTTAGGCTGCAGGACTTGGTGCTTTGATATCCCCTCTGATTGGTCACTATTCCCTTAGAATGGTTACTATAGTAACTCCTGGGCTCAAGGTAGAACCTCATATGGGACCTGTGAGGTCCCCCCCTCCCCCTCCTTCCTTCTGAATGAAGGGCTTCCTTCTCTTTATTTTGTAAATGTCACCTTTCTTGGCTACTTCCAGTTCCCTTGTCTTATGTAAATAACCTATTGCTGCCTCCTTGTCTTATGGAAATGTAACTGCACCTGGCTTCCTTGTGTTATGGAAATATACCTTCTTCCAGTGTGCAGCCCCTTGCTTTCCATGGACCTCAATTCTAAAAAATCCCTAAGCCTGCCTATGTGTCCCCCTAAAATTCCTGCTTCGAAGCTGTCTGTCTTCCCTAAGTGAAGTGGAAGAAACGTCCAGGAGTTTCTCACCTCTGGCTCCTTTGCCTATCAGAATGCTCAGCAGTTCCCTAAGTCAGTATCCTCTCTCTTGGGACAAGTAGGTGCTGCAAGGTAAAGATCTAACCATCATCCTGGACAGATTTCCCTGGCTAATTCCAGAAACAGTTGCCTTAAACGTGCCAGGAGTAGTTGGGGGCAAGATCTCCTGGTTGATGGCGGGCTAAGAGTTGGCACACGTGTTTTTCTACCCAGGCAAGTTCTCTCTGGAGGATAATAGAGATGGCTGAGACATTCCTCTACAAAGAGAAAAGTTTTCTGCCAATAATGCAACTATTAGGCACTCAGAAAGAGAGGAAAACTTTGGCTTTGAGCTGGAGAGTTTCCTCATCTTAACTTTCACTTTCCACATTTAATTTTTGGTTGAAATTGCATTTCAGATTTGCACATCCTACCATCCAAGTTTACTGGACCAACGACCCCTTCTTGGCTGGCTTCCCTGTGTCCCCAGTGGAAACAGATCTGGAGAGGAAGGAAGTGAGCAGCTTAAAGGTAGCCTGGAGAGAGAGGATGAAGTTTGGCTCAAAGTAAGTGGCCCAAATATATGTGTGTGTGTGTGTGTGTGTGTGTGTGTGTGTGTGTGTGTGTGTGTGTGTGTTGTTTATGAAAGCTACAGATAGATTATACATATGTATGCACACAAGTGTGCACATATGTGTATGTGTGTGTGTGTTTACACATGATTCATTAGAATGACGTCAGAATGTTTCCTTTAGTCATCTCAGTGTGTTTACATTTTGGATTTGTTTTCACCTATTTTTGAAATTTATGCTTCTTTTTAAGTACTCAGTTTATCAAAGCGTGACATACAGGAAAGTGCCAAGATAAGACATGCACAGATGAATGAATTTTTGCAAAGTATACACTCTTAACCACCACACAGATCAAGAAACAGAGCATTAACATCACCCGCAAAAGGTTCTGTCATTCTCCTCAGTTATTATGCCACAGCGGTATTTACTATTTGTACTTCTAGCGCCATAGGTTGGTTTTGTCTGGTTTTGAACTTCTTGTGAGAACTTTTACAGTATGTACTTTCATCATTACAATGTCACACTTTAATAATCTATATTCATGAGCACGTGGATTGTTTTTAGTTTTTCTCTATTATGATATTACAAATAGTTCTGCCATAAACTTTCTGTATACTTTTTGTGATGAATGTATAGAAATAGTTGAGTAGATTTGGAACTGCTAGATCATAGGCAATTGACCAGCTTCAGTAGATAATTCCATTTATTTTTTCACAGTAGTTGACCTTCCATCAGAGGCTTATGAATATTGCAATTGCTTCACATTTTCACCAAATGTGGTATCTGAAACCTTAATTTCCAACAGTCTGAAATTAAGGGTATGAAAAGGATTTCCCTTGCTTTCAGTTTGTTCTGCTTATTAATTTTTTATTCTGTTCTCCTGATTTGTATGTTCTTGCATCGACATTACACTCTTACTTCCTGAATGTTTTTGATGAGTCTTAAAATCTGATAATGTAAGTTCTAAAACATTTTTTTCCTAGAAAGTATTGGCTGTTTTTGGTCCTTTGAATTTCCATATACATATTATGATCGGCTTCAGTTTCCACATGTGGAAAAAATAATCTGATGCAGTTTTAATTTGGATTTCATTGAATTTATGTCAATTTGGGGAGAGATTTCTCTTTAACATTAATCTTCTAATATGTTCTTTCAGTTAATTAAATCTTCAGTTTCTTTTAATATTTTATAGTTTTCCATCAAAAGGGAGTTTTTATTCTATCAAATGCTTTTCTGCATCTGTGATCTTATTATTTTCTCCTTTGTCCTGTCAGTTTCTTGACTTTGATAAACTTTTAAATGTGAGTCAATCTTACATACCTGGGAAAAAAAAACTTGCAGGGGATATGATGTATAATCCTTTGTCAATAATTTGGGAAATGATTTTGTGGATATTTTAAATTATTTTTCACCTATGTTCATTAGAGCGTGGCTCCCAATTTTCTTATAGTTTACCATCTTGTCAGGTTTTATGATGAAGACTAGGTTTTACTTCCTAAAATAACTTTCCTTTTTTTTTCCAATCCTCTGGGATATTTTATGCAAGGTTGGTATTAATTCGAGAGGTATTCATCAGTGACACTATTTGAACCTGGAATTTTCTTTGAAGAAAAAAATTTAATCCTTTTTTAAGCTTTCAAGGTTATAAAATAATTTTGAGGGGTTTTTTTAAGGCGATTTTTTTTTCTTGGGCTAATTTCCTCTGGGCATCTTCATTCTTTTTGTAGCACCACTTCTCTCTGGGTCACACTGACAAGTTCAAATTCACTGAGCTCCTGGGGCTGGACACTGAGAAAGTCTCTCCAATGGCAGTGGTCCCAGCATTCCTACAGACAGCTATTATTTCTGTAACTCTATTTACCTTTAATTCAGATTTCACCTCCACCATTATCTTATCTTTTTGTTTGTTCGTTTGTTTGCTGCACTTTTATTCTTGTTGGTAAATTTCCTCTTTGGATTATCAATTTTTGTAAAATGCCATGTGGTTTTATCACTGGGAAATGGAAGCAACACAATTACACACATTTCTGTCTCTGTATGAACTGAAGGGCAGGGATACAGTGACCAATCAGTGGTAGACTTTGAAAGCAGTGATGGAATTGGTCACTGATTATGATTGTTTTAGTAGTTTTTCGGTGGAATCTCTAGGGTTTTTTATATACAGTTTCATGCCATCTGCAAATAGTGACCACTTTCCTTCTTCTTTCCAATTTCGATGCTTTTATTTCTTCTTGTCTGATTGCTGTGGCTAGGACTTGCACTACTATGTTGAATTAGAGTGGCAAAAGTGGATATTCCTGTCCTATTCCCAATGTTAAGATCCATGCTGTAGTTTTTGCCCTTTGAGTACAATGCTGGCTATGTATTTCTTTCTTTTTTTTAAAAAAATATATATTTTATTGATTTCTTACAGAGATGAAGGGAGAGGGATAGAGAGTTAGAAACATCAATGAGAGAGAGACACCGATCAGCCTCCTGCACGCCCCCTACAGGGGATGTACCCGCAACCAGGATACATGCCCTTGACCGGAATCAAGCCTGGGACCTTTCAGTCCACAGGCCAAAACTCTCTCCACTGAGCCAAACCGGTTTTGGCTGGCTATGTATTTCTATAACGTTTACTATATAAATCTCCCCTTCATTTTTTGTACATTTTAAAAATTGCATCAGCTATTATTTATGAACACTTATTTTTCCATGTAAATTTCAGAATAAGCCTTAGATAATTTTGTTGTATTGTACCCCAAACCTCACAAAGGACACCTCAAGAAGTCGAATTATGGAGTCATTTATTAAAAGCCGGCAGCATACGAGGGAACCATTCAACACTGCAAACCTCACAGCCCCAAACATCTTGCCACAACTGGCTTATATTGGTAGAATATCACAAAAGTATCAATTACATCTTTGGGTCTGGAATGAGGAACCTGTTTCGCGAAAAGCATTTTACAGAAGTGAAATTGAGCAAGTTAGTTACCTAAAGCATCTACAAATCACTGAATCAACAGAAACACATTATCTGGGACCACCGGGACAATTTAGGATAATTGTGCTGTCCAAATTCTGGGACCACTGAGTCAACCGAAACTCAGTTATCTGTAGCTACTGAGACAATTTAGGATAATTGAGCTGTCCTGGTTCCCAGAAGAATGTGCTTTGATGACCAGTGAGATCACAATCAATGGGATATTCAAACCATCATCAATGGAGTATTGGGATATCATACATAAGTTCAGAAAATCAAAATAACTTTCTATTATTTCAGCAAACAAATAAGTACAGAAGCCAAACAGCAGTTTCTACCTGAGGTGATTGCTACTATACTCCAGTTTCTTCTGCTTTTTGAAAAACATACTGGTGTATATGAGCTGAAATAATCAAACACTTGATTTTCATCAGTTGACATCATGAGATTTTTCTCCTTTGTTCCATCATTATGTTGAATCACATCAATAGATTTGTTTTACTTTTTAGGTATCAAATCATTTTTGCCTTCATGAAGTAAATTTACTTGTTTATGGTATTTTTAAAATATATTCTTGGATTTTATTGGTTAATTTTTATTTTGGATCTTTGCATTTATATTCATATGTGGAATTAGTTTATATTTTTCTTTTTTGAATATTCAGATTATGCAAGCCTTATAAAATTGGACAGTTTCCCATTTTTTAAATTTTCTGAAATGGCCGAAACCGGTTTGGCTCAGTGGATAGAGTGTCGGCCTGGGGACTGGGGGGGTCCCAGGTTCGATTCCGGTCAAGGGCATGTACATTGGTTGCAGGCACATCCCCAGTGGGGGGGCATGCAGGAGGCGGCTGATCGATGTCTCTCTCTCTCATCAATGTTTCTGGCTTTCAGTCCCTTTCCCTTCCTCTCTGTGAAAAATCAATAACATATATTAAAAAAAATAAAATAAATTTTCTGAAATGACATGTATCAAATAGGAATTACCCATTCCTTCAAAATTTGGCAGAACCCACCTATAAAACCAATTGGGCCTGTGCTTCTTAGAGAAAAGATTTATGATTGTCATTTAAATGACTTCAGTTTTTATTAAAATATTCAATTTTTCATTGCCAATTTTGGACTATTTGATATTTCCATAAATGTATTAATTTCTTTCACATGTTCAAATTTAGTCTTGATAATTGTTCATAATGTATTTTTATACTGGTTACAATTATTAATCTCTATATATTTTTTTGGACTTCCTTTTTCTATTCTGATTACTCGTGCCTGGGATTTCTTCATAACTAGCTTTCAGTTTTCTTTATATCTTTTATCATTCTAGTTTGATAACTCACTGATTTCTATTCCTATCTTTAGCATTTCTTCTCTTCCTGTGTCTCTGGATTTACACCTGCATTATTTGTTAGCTTCTTGTATTGAATCCCTGAATAATTTGTTTTTATTGTTCCTTAATTTCCCCTCTCTAAATACACCTGTAATTGTAGCCTATGAATGTCAACATATACTACTTTCATTATCAATATGCCCTACGTATTTTAAAATATCTCATAATTCCTTTTTAAAATCATGGGGTTTTAAAAGCATTTTGTTTGTTTCAGACTATAACAACTTTATTATAATGATAGCTGTGTGTCATTATGAGATATTTTTGTCCTCTTCTTCATGGACCTTCATTTTATTAGGAAGCACTTAAATAGCGAGCCTTTATTTATTCAGAAATTAAGGACCAGTTTGGGTTAGAAAAGTGTATTCTCTATTTGTTGGTCAAAAAGTGTCTACCAAACTTAACATTTCTCTCTCTTTTGTTGTTAAAATTATCTATAATATTCTTTCTTCCATTCCTTTATTCTTTTTTATTAGTGTTCTCTGTTTTTCTTTATTTGATATGTTCTTTTATTGTGCATTCTTATATCTTTCCAACTTTGGATTGCAAAAAAAAGTATTTCAGATAAACAGTGAATAAATTTTAAGTGTAAATAAGTTGTATTTTATATTCAAGTCATGATTATGCTAAAAATTATTTGTTGTTGCTCTGCTATTAAAATTTTGTTTTTATTTGATTTTCCTAAATCAGGCAATCCTTATAATTCTTTTTATTTTAATCAGTCAGGTGACAATACTCTATTTAGAAATGACTTCAACCATCCAGAAAACCATCCAAATTACATGTTTTAGGAAAAAGAAAAGAGTTAATGTGTAGAAGGCACCAAGTCTTTGAATTTTTTCAAGTTTGTTCATAGGAAAGTTGACAAGACCCTTTGTAGAGACTGTTTACTTTTGCATGGAATTCTAACAATATTAGTTTTCTGAATGTTCAGTCTGGCATAGGAAAGGAGCAATAAATTAGTAGGGAATTTAAAAATTGGGAGGAAACATGTACTCAGAGAAATAGTATATTAAACTCTGTCTTTGCCACTAACCAGACTTTACATAAATCATATAATCTTCTTAGGCACCAGTTTTCTTAACTTTAAAATGAAGTGTTTGGACTAAACAATTCATTCCAGGTGTGCATTTTATTTTAAGCTTGATGGTACATTCTTAAAAATGAGATAAATACATATTATTAATAAGAGAACAATCTTAGGTCATCAGATGCTAAGGGCAAAGATAGTTATATCCATTGATGGCTTTAGGGCCTTGCTGCTCAAAATATAGCTGGCATCCAAGAGCATTGGTGCCACACAGAGCGAGGTAGAAATGTAGAATGTCAACTAGCCAGAGAATTCTCTGTTTAAGAAGGCAGGATTTCTAGTATATGTTGGAATTATTTCTGTACACATGATTGAAATTTCTAAAAAGCTGTTGCCTTTCAAAAGAAAGTCTTCTATTTGTAAAATTAACCTATGTGGTTCCTGCATTGCCAGGGGAATATTGAGAAATCAACAATGACTGTTTATATATGATTTTTTTTTATTTTTATCCCAACCTAGCCTGATACACTGAAAGAGGAAGGGCATGGTCCCATGCCTACAGTTTATCTCCAGAGACTAAAGCACTCATTGTCCACTTTCCTATCTGATTACTGCTAATCTAACTTTTCATTGATTTTCATGGAAGCTGTTATAGGCTTGGATATGACAACTGAGCAGACTCCCAGTGTCATGAATAATTGAGATAGCACTTTTTTTTCAACTAGAAGGAAGCTTGCCTGGCTCTGCAGAGTGCTCCTTCATCCCCTCTCCTCTGCATTTTTGTTCCCAAGAGAATCCTCTCCTTCTATATTCCATAACACCTTGTCTCTTGCTCAGGCTTTGTCAAAAGTGGAGTCTCCCCAGGATTCAGACTCTGAGATGAAGTGTTTCATGCCAAGATTGATCAAGAACTTTCCTTGGGATCAATAGCTGTGGGGGAGTGAACAGAAGGGAAAATAGCCACATTAAACTGTCAGCATCCCAACCCACAGAAGCTGGGATAACACTTTGGAAATGATCCACCTATATACCACTCACTCCTATCAAAAGGCCATTGGACATGAATTTCTGCCTTTTCCTTCCATTCCAGCAAAGTGTCCTGACCTTGTGATGGTTTTCTTCTCTAAGGCCAATTTCCAGAAACAGACTGCTGTGCACTTAGTGCTTAGTCATGAAGGAAGGGGTTTGGGGTAGACCACAGTATTCACTAAAGATTTGGTTTTGTCTGTTTCTGATACCCCTCAGTCTCACAAGTTTTAACATGGATTCTTTATACACTTAGCCCTATGTTTAAAATCACAGATGAGGAAAATTCTTAGGAAGAATTGAGCCAATGAGTTGATTCTGATCCGAACCTTTTCACTTACTTGCCAAAGCACACATTTCAAATGTCTCCCTTTGGACAGTGAGGATCATCATGGTGGTTCCCTCTTCACTTTACAGAATGAACTCACACTTCTGAAAAAAGAGCCACATAAAGCTCACGCTGTTTATAGCCTCACTTGTACTCTGAAAGAACAACAGAGAAAATCACCTGGGTTTTGACCAATACCAAGAGAAATGGGTTTGGACAAGGGAATGAAGTTATATCAGATTCAAAACTCCCTCACATCCTCCAGTATGGAGACCACCAAGACAGCTCAGTGGCAAGAGACTAGTTGCCTCACACCTTTCTTTTATCTGTTAAATTTGGTCTTAAGCTAAATTTCTTGAAACTTTGAGAGTTAATCTCTCTCTTGTCAAATTTCTGAAATCTACACAGACTGCAATGTTATTAGGGGGAATCCATATAAAATTTCCGATATTTTTATAATTCTTCATCTACAAAATGGCATATAGTTCAACCAATAGTGCAAGCATTTTTAATTTCTTTTGACAACTTTCCTCCCAGTTGGACTGCTAATGGCTTTTAAAGGGTTCTCTTAGCTCTCTGAAATTGTGAGAAACTTTTAGGCCTATGTGTTTGTATGACTTCATTTTGGGAGGTAGAAAGGGCACAAATGTCAACACATTTTCAAAGGAATCTGTGATTTCCTGCGCACTCCAAATTAACGACCATTGGGCACTCAAAAGAATACAGAACAAAGTTGGAAACCTAAATTCCTGCCTCTCTAGTATTTAGCCAGAGGAAGTCACTTAAGCTACCAGAATCCTGCTTTTTCCACTTCTATAATATAACCTTTGTATTCTGGGGATATTACAGAACAAAAATCTCAAATAGTAGTAGAAACCCAACAAACCTGATGGAGGCTCTGGCACAGCATGGGATCACACTTGGCAAACTGCCAAGTGCGACACAACCAGATTGGATGTCTGCCCATCTCATCCTACCCAAGGGCCTCCCCCTTCTCTCTGGGGTCAGGAAGTGCCATAGATGAATGAAGATTGAAAGGCACAGGAAAAAAATAACAATTCTGTAACTAACCAAAAGCATCTTAAAACCTCAAAGAAGATTTTTTCAAGTTTGTGGTATAGTTTGAGGGTCTACTCCCCAGTGACCACCACAGAGGATGACCTGGAAGTTGAAATGTTTGGCTTGGGAGTATATTAAGTGTTTCTACCGAGCAGACACACTGAAGAGGGATTTCTTAAGCCCAAACAGTTCTGGACTAGGGAAACATTTTTTCATCTTTTCCCTCATGAGTGGCCAGAAGTTAGATCTGGTGGTTAACATGTAAGCTTTGGAAGAAAAAACAACTGAGGGTGTGGGACTCCTTTTCTACTTCTGTCCATAACTATCTGTCCGTCCATCCATACATCCATACATCTATTCATCCAATTTATGTTTTCTCTGTTTCAAAGTATTTTGCAATGGATTCACTGAGCAATTTCATAGGCAATACCTTTATCTTGAGAACATCACTTATTTTTAGGGTTAGGGAATCTCACCTCCTTTCTGATGTATACCTATAATTTTTCTTCTTCATAAGAGCCATGTTCAAATTCATTTTATGTTGGCTATATATGACATGAGTTTAGTATTCTTGTTAAGACAAATTATAAAACCTTATAGATAAAGCCACAATTCTCTTGCATCTTAGTCGTTGTTTTCTCTTGGGGCATGCCAGATCCTCATTTCAGATCTGAGTAATCTCCCTGAAGGTGCATCTGAGGTGCTTTGTCCTGAAGAGGGTGGGGCCAGCTGTTCAGACTATGCACTTGGTGTGGTGATTAGAGGGATGTTATACTTGTAATGCCAAAGGTGGCATGGGGGCAGTATTAGTAAAAGCTTCATGTGGCCAAATTTTCTGCTTCAGTCACTATCTTTCATATCTAGGGACACAAAATTCATTATTTTATATGATGTAAAAATAGTTTGGACTGTTATATGTATTAAAACAGCTATGACTTGGCTATGAAAAGATAACTTTAAAAAATATTCTATGTTTGAATAAGGAATACACATTTAATATTCTAATTATACTGTAAATTCTAGAAGTTTATATGTATAATATAAGTATGTTTTATATATATATGGATTGATTTCAGGGAGGAAGGAAGAGGGAGAGAGATTTAGAAACATCAATAATAGAGTATCACTGATCAGCTGCCTCCTGCATGCCCACTACTGGGGATAGAGCCTGCAACCTGGGCATGTGCCCCAACCTGGAATTGAACCATGACCTCCTGGTTCATAGGTCAATACTCAACCACTGAGGCACACAGGCCAGGCAAACAGGCAAAAGTACATTTTTAATAACTGTATATTGAACTGAATTTCCTGAAAAGTCTTAGAAATATATATAATATATTTTTCATAGATTCCATTTATAAAGTAGAGATACATTTCAAACCAAGAGCCTCAAATATTGCTAGTTTCTATGAAAGTAGAACCTTGAGTAGCAACTCACATTTCTCTAAGGACCAATTTAAAATAATCTGTATAGTTCAGAAAAATCACAATTTTCTAGATACAAAAATATATATATGTATGTATGTTTCATTTAAAAATTTTATTTTTTATCCTTGTCTTCCTGAAGTATAAACAAAATAAAAATATTTTTTTGAAATAAGAATTACTGAACATTGAGCCCTTACTAGATAAGCATTGCTCTATATGTTTTCAGATTATTTCATCTCATCCTCATAGTAGCCTCATGAGATTGGTAGTATGTCTGTTTTTCAGGTGTGGGGAAGAGGGACCTTAGGCTAGAGAAGAGAGATGATGGGTTGCTCAAATTTACCCAGAGAGTTAAGAGGGAGCCAAGAGTCAAACCCAGGATTCTGCCTGGCCAGCCCTCTCTCCAGAATGGTGAACATAGTTGGTCCATTTTATCCCACTTAGATTGATTAAGCACAATTGTAGTAGATTCAAACCTCTGATTTTGAGGGTCCGACAGCTGTATGAGAGAGTTTGTACTTTCCTTGCTGCTGTTATGGGGCCTATTTGGTATTTAGATGAGAATGGAAATTACTTCCCTCTTCTGTGTCAGTCTGAGAAGAAATACCCAAGAGTGGTCATCTTATACCTTTATCAGATCCTTGCCTTTCTTTGCTTAATTTATCCCTACCTTCCTCTGCTTCTGTCTCCTTTGTAAGTCTCACCTTGGTTTTTCTGCTAGAGCGAGGGCCTGGAAATCCTGGCATAGCCACATTCCACAAATTGAGGCCCAGAGAGGGACACTGCCATCAGGACCTGGCTCCTGATGGGTATTCAAAGAGCCTTAGAGGAAGGAGACACATTTCTGGAAGATGTAAAGTGAGTTGGAGGTTTTGGGAACAGGACCTCAGGACAGAAAAATCCACACCATCAGACCTACTCGTACTAATTAGTTTCATGTGGGTGGTGTCTGTGTGGGACCCCAACTGAAGGAGGGAAGACTGGGCTTCCTGTTCCTTGTTGAACCCCACCCCACTCTTCAAGTCTGAGGCTATAGGGGTAAAGCCATCACATCCTTGTTTAGACTCTGTCTGTTCCTGGTTCAGGAAACAACCCAGAACTTACTTCCAGCACTGAGTCTCTCTTGTGGTGTGTAAAAAGGAAGAGGTTATGGGCCTCTCTAGGCGACTTTGATGTCCTTTGCTGCTGGAGTTGAGGGCTTTGCGCGAGGCGAGGCTGTTGGTTACTTTACCGTGTGTTTCATGTCTAGCCCTCATCCAGCCAGGGACAAAGGACCTCATATTGCAAGCCATAATCTATGGGTCTGGATATTTCTTAAGTTGTAAAGCAATATTTATTACTTCAAAGAGGGGAATGAAAAAGGGGGAAAAGACACTGTAAAAAGAGAGTGTAACTGGTCTTTCCCTCAAAAGAGGAGAGGAAGAAGGGAGACCTGTGCTCCATCGACCACTGCAAATCATAAAATCCCCTAATTAAGCCAGCAGTGCAAATGAACACTATAAGCACACAACCAAGATTTGGGAAAATTTAGTCTGCGGACAAGGAAGAATTCTCATGAAAATGGAAAACATGTTTTGCTTTTGAGAGGAAGTCCCTGCCATTCCAAGTGGACCTCACTTTTACTCCAAGGACAGTTTTCCTGGGCTTCATCACCCTCAGAACCTGAAAATAAAAAGCTAGAAATGTACACAGGTTTTAACAATGTGATTCCCAGATAACACCAGGGAAGGTGGGAATTTCTTCTTAGCAGAAATTAAGAGCAGTATTGAACACACCATACAATATACAGATGATGTACTATGATATTGTACCACTGAAATCTATGTAATCTTATTAACCATTGTCACCCCAATAAATTCAATAATAAAAAAGAAGAAAAAGAGAGTCAAATCGACTTATGGTTTTCTGGTGTCTCCCTACTTTATTTGCTTTGTAAAAGAATATTTAATTGCCCTCCTACAGACTAAAATTATTCTTAATGAGTAAACAAATACCTTTAATATGTATGCAATCCAAAGGGTAAATAAATAAAGTCCTATATGGAAAAATAAAAGATCCCCTGTAAAAATCAGGGGGAAAAAAAGAATAATGTTGAGTTTTAGGAAATAAAACTAGAATTACCACCTCAAATGATTGCAGTGTAAAAGCAGCTCTTTTAGTCATCCTTAATTCTATGATGTTTTCTTTCATAATAAAGGATTTCCAGGGATAAGACTTCCATAGTTCACTGTATAAGACTGTTTGATTATCAATCAGTCTAACCATGGAGGCATATTCTTTATAAATAACCAGGTTTTTCTGTGCCTCATTGTTGGCTTATTTTCCAACTAATGATAGGACATACATGCTTGGGGCACCAGGAGACCCACATAAGAATAAACAGTTTGGCAGCTTCTAATCTCATAACAGAATCTGAAATAACCTCTCCCTCATCTCATAGTTCATGTGTTAAGTGGAAGGTTCTGATTAAAATGTTAGGGAAAAATGGAGAGGTAGGGAAGAATAGTTACCTGGGCCAGAGCAAAAACATTAGCACATGAACTATGTGCTAATAATTACCAGAGCAAAACATTAGCTCAGTGACTGTCTTTGTCCACTGTTCTCACTGTGAAGACCAGTAGATATTGTCTGCCCTGTGGTGCCTTACTGTTTCTTTGAGTGACCTTTCTGAGGCATTTAAAAAAAGACTGGTTGAAGCAAAGAAACAGTTGAGACCACAAGTCCCAGAAAAAGATGGGAAGCTCAATAGCTGAAAGTAAGGTTCTTTCCATCTAACTTTATTGAACTTTTGCTGTGACCTTGGACATCTTTGTGTGCCTACTCCACATTCTTCTCATTTGTAAGGGAGAAGGGAGCTCTTACTTAATGTATCTTGATAGCCCAATGGAGATAATGGCTCACACATATCTGTGCTTATGCCTAGGTGTGGTTTAGTAGACCAGGAGTGGCCACAACAATTTTTATTTTCTTGACGTCTGATGGACTGGTATCTGGGAAACATCAGCGGCCCACAGTGACCATCCACTTGACTGATATCAGTGGAAACAACCACTCTCTTGGTGAGTCTGACAATAGGGCTTCTAGAGGACAGTCCTGTAAATCAGGTGTCAACTCCATATCAGTCTCTGATATTTTTTGGGACCTTGCACATGTTACACAGCTATTCAGAGGTTAAAATGAATACTAGATATGAAAAAATGGTGCTATATAAGTGATTTTCAACCTTTTTCATCTCATGGCACACCAAAAAAAGAAATGTTTTTTGCCAATATGAAAAAAAAAGGTATAATTTAGATTCATCCACACTGCATGGCTATTGTGTTGGCTGTTGTCATTTTTTGTTTTTGGACAATCTGAGGGATAAGAGATCAGTGCCTCTAACTAAATAGTCAGGTACTGCATGTTTTAAAAATTCTTGCAATATACTGGTGAAAAATTGCTGAGCTAACTGAATGGCTTAACATATGATTCATGTCCTTATTTTCTCTCCAGGAATCTATGAACTGTCATGCCGACATAACCCACTGGTTGTCAATGTGACCCTTCACCCGAATGTCCTCTCCCACCTTACCGCCTCCATACTGCTGAATTTCTCATCCCCGTTCGTGGGCATCTCAGCGGTGGTTCTCAGGACAGCTTCCCACCTGAATCCTTCACTTCCTAATGACTTTGTACCAGAGCATGAGGGGCAAAATCATCAGGGACAGAGGTACAGAGTCCTCTTTCTTCTTTCCTTTCTTTTCATGTGGCTGTGATGAGATGCTATCAGTTCCATACATAGCATTGTGTATACAGTGGGTGCTTAATCACTAACTAGAAAAAAGGGGCCAAAAACATAAGTAAGCAAAGACTCATTGGTAGAAGGTCCATTTGGGTTTTATATTTTGTTTTTTATTTCTTTACTGAGCATAATATTTTATGTAACTATTTAACATCTTTACAAGGTCTTAAAATCTTTTTGTATGTATAAAACAAATGCCTTTAAATTAACCTTGTTATATAAACTGCCAAAAAATTGTGGCCAGAAACCCAGTGTCCCCTAACCAATCTTTCTTACTTGCTCCCACCTGAACAGTGTATATAGTAAGACTAACAGTTAAGTTTCCAAGGTGTGTCATATAATCAAATAGGAAAGCAAGAATATGTTAGCTATATATGTCTTTTTGTGGACATCTGTGATTGTCATCATGTAGATAGACCTTTCTTGGACTTCAGCTGAAGGTAGTGGAGGGATTTTAATTCATAGTGTTGGTGTGCCCAGGTTGGCCCTGATCGGAAGCACACCAAACACAGTAATCTTTGCTGTAGCTGCGCTGGACTCATTCTATAAATGGCCTGATCAGTTGGGTGGGACACTAGGTAACAGGGTCAGTCCCTCAAGGAGTTTTGGTCCCTTAGGTAGTTGGAATCCTAGTCACAAAAGTTTGGTTTCTAGGCCATGCTCCATCACCAAGGAGAAAGTCTGATACCACCATACCCAAACTGGTCAGGGCACCACAGTCTTTTTATATCACTAGAGGCATGGTGCATGAAATTCATGCACAGGTAGGTACCCTAGACCTGGCTGGTGGTCAGGGCTGATCTGTGTGGCGACCGGTGAGGTGATTGGGGGTCCCTGCTGGCTCCTCCATTGTCTGGCCGGATGCCGCCCACTTGCTGGCCCCACTGCCGGTTGCCTCCTCTGTGTGGTGACTAGTGGGGTGATGGGGTGGAGGGGCAGAGCCCCCTGCTGGCACCTGCCTTGGCTTGCCTGGGGCCTGCGGGATGGGGACACCTCCTGTATTGAGTGTCTGCCCCCTGGTGATTAGTATACATCATAGTGACCAGTCGTCCCACCAATTGTTCCTCTATTCAGTTGATTTGCATATTAGACTTTTATTATATAGGATGTTGGAAGTGAATACCATTATGTCTGGTATTATCTATTCCTTAATAATGTGTCAATAAGTCCAGTTCATGCTCAGTGAGATGGATTTGCATCAGGGCATGGATTATTAGGGGCACCTTAGAGGCTATTTCCCCCATGCAGTAAAAGTAGTTTACATTTGTTAAGTGCAGACTTGGCCAGGTATTATTGCACGTGCTGTGAAGGGAGAAACAGTAAGTCAGGGTAATGCAAAATGGAACATTAGCTAGTTTAGTCCAACTCCTAAGTCTTCTTAGTACACAAACATCACATATTAACACAAGAATGTAGACTATTAAAATAACATTGCTTACTAGAATTATTGCCTCCTAAGTGTTTTCAAATTATTTTCTCCATTAGCTCTACCTCTGGCCTCAAGCCATACAAAACTTTTTCAAGTCTCTGAAACGTGTTCTTGGTGAGCTTCATGTCTTTGCACATAATGTTCCTACTGTTTTGAATGCCTTCCAGTTCTTCTCTACTTCAACTCATGCTTTACCATCAAGATTCACCTTCAGTGAAGTTTTGGCAGACTCCTCCCTGCCTCCAGAGGGTCTCGGACACAATCTATACTACAAAAGCAGCTATCACACTAGGTGGTAACTATTTATTTACTTGCTGTTTGTTCCCACTAAACTGTGCAGCCTGCAGTGGGGATTCTGCTCAGTATCTCTTGGTACCTAGCAAAAGGCCTGGCACATAGTAAGGGTCAGAAACTGTGTTGAGTGACAGTTACAGACTTTATTGCTTTATGTTCCATGAAAGAGAACTGAACAAGCAAGTCAGAAAAGTAGAAGTCATAGCCTCTATAGACCCAAGGGATGAGAATTCTCACTCTCGCAGTTTTGATGTTTTGATAAAGAAGGTGATTAGAGAAACCAAGATGGCAGCATAGGTGAACACCTAAACTGCTGCCTCGCACAACAGTTTCAAAACTACAGCTAAAAGAGAACAGACATCATTCAGAACCGCAGGAAAGCTGGCTGATTGGAAATTCTACAACTAGAAGGAAAGAGAGGGGCTCACGGAGACTCAGAAGATCTGCAAAAAGCTGAGTTACGGAGACACGCATGTAGAGAGGATGGGCAGCGGAGTCCCTGGCCGGCTTCCTCTAGCTGGAGGGAGACAGAAACTCCCAACTGCACTGAACCCTAGTTCCTACTGCACTGAACCTCTATTCCTTGGGGAGTCTAGATTGTCATGAAAAAAGAGGAGTGCATGGAAACTTAGGGGAGCCGTGACAGACAGAGGTCTGGAGGCATGCGAGCACTAGTGTGCACACAGAGGGCTGACTGCTGATTGTGCTGCTGGCTTCCACTTCTGACTGCATTGAACCCCAGTTTTGGATAACATCCTGGGGACCCAGACTCATACGGGTCCCTGGAGTGTACAGAAACTCAGGGGAGCCGGAAAGGCAGAGGTCTGGAGGCACACGAGTGCAAGTGCGAGTGTGCACAGAGAGGGCTGCAGCGATTACCTAGGGACACTGAGACCCAGGGGCCATGTGGGGCAGGGCTGATGGTAAGCCAAGACTGTCTGCTCAGCCCTGAGACTATGCTCCATCCAAGCTGAACACAGAGGCTTTTGCCATTGTGCGAATCTTATAAGTCTGACTCCGGCACAGAAGTTCTCCTTGCATAGACACAGCTGATCCTCACAACCAGTTGGCTTGGAGGCCAATTCCCCCCAGTGATACCAACAACAATCAAGACTTAACTACAACAAGGCTGTGCACACATTCCACAAAGGGGTGCACCAATAGAGTCCACCTCAGGTAACTGAGGAGGCGGAGCTACTGGGCCATATAGGACACCTAGCACACAAAGCTACTCTACCAACTCAGGGAAGCATAAAAAATGTGGAGACAAAGGAACAGATCACAAATGAAAGAAATGGAGGAAAACAAACAACTGGATATAGAGTTCAAAACCACGGTTATAAGGTTTTTCAAGAATTTTCTAGAAAAGATGGATAAATTTAGCAAGTCCTAACAGGAGATGAAAAAGTACCAACTAGAGATGAAAAAGGACCAACTAGAAATTAAACATACACTGACTGAAATAAAAAATATTATACAGAGACATAACAGCAGACTAGAGGAACACAAGAATCAAGTCAAAGATTTGAAATACAAAGAACCAGAAAACACTCCACTGGAAAAGCAAAAAGAAAAAAGAATCCAAAAATTTGAAGATAGTGTAAGGAGCCTCTGAAACAACTGCAAGCGTACCAACATCAGAACTATGGGAATGCCAGAAGAGAGAGAGCAAGATACTGAAAACCTATTCGAAGAAATAATGACTGAAAACTTTCCCCACCTGGTGAAAGAAATAGACTGACAAGTCCAGGAAGCGCACAGAACCCCAAACAAAAGGAATCCAAAGAGGACTATACCAAGACACATCATAATTAAATTACCAAGAGCAAAAGACAGAGAATATTAAAAGCAGTAAGAGAAAAACAGTTAATTACCTACAAGGGAGCACCCATATGATTGTCAGCTGATTTCTCAACAGAAACTATGCAGGTCAGATGGGAGTGGCAGGAAATAATCAAAGTGATGAATAGGAAGAACCTACAACCAAGATTACTCTACCAAGCAAAGCTATCATTCAGAATTGAAGGTCAGATAAAGAGCTTCACAGATAAGAAAAAGCTAAAGGAGTTCATCAACACCAAACCAGTATTATATGAAATGCTGAAATGTACTCTTTAAGAAGAGGAAGAAGAAAAAGGTAAAGATAAAAATTATGACCAATAAATACATAACTATCAACAAGTGAATCTAAAAATCAAGTGAATTAAAAATATGATGAACTGAATAAACTGGTACATATAATAGAATCAGGGGCATAGAAAGGGAGTGGACTGGTAATTCTCAGGGGGAAAGGTGTGAGGGGATTGCAGAGAGACACTGGATAAAACTCATACACCTATGGATGAGGACAATGGGGGTGAGTTAAGGGCAGAGGGAGGGGTGAGAGCTGGGTGATGGGAAAAAAAAAGGACAATTGTAATAATCTGAACAATAAAGATTTATCAAGTCAAAAAGAAAAAGATTAACTGAGATTATTGCTGCATTGCTGCTAGTTCTTCACCTCTTTTCACTTGGCACTGGGGAATAAACAAGTTTCCTATGCATGCATGCAAACCAGTAGAAACAAGATATGACTCCAGTATAGATAGAGAGTATCTGGAATGTATAAGCAATTCTAAACCACATCTGACTGATAGGAATCGTGAAAATTGGCTTTTCCTTCTCTGCCAGCAAATCAGTGCAATATAGTACATTTTGATACATAGGGAACTGAATAGATTTCATATATTTGCTTTCAGAACAGATTTAAAATCAGTATCCCTCCATACTCTGAAAGATTAGAAGTCTTTCTGCATCTTTGTATCAATCACAATTGTAGATGTAGATAGACCATAATATGAAACCCTCAAAATCTGGGCACAGTAAGAGGGATTCCTGGCTTCCTCCTTCTTACCCTTTATGACTTGAATTCCATTAATACTAAAATGGGCAAGGGAGAGTTGACAGAGGCCTGGCAGTAGGAGATGTGTTAGCCATTTTGCTTTTAACCAATAATGACCAATGGCCTGTCTGTCCTGCCACATGCATCTTGAAACCGGCCTGACTGGCCCACAAAGCCTCAGTGGAGGCCAGTAAACCCATGTCTGGCTCTCTAGTGACATTCATGATCCTTGGCTTGGACCCATTGGCTTTGGTCTCTCTCTATCTTGTTTCCCATTCTGCTCTGATGGCTACTCAGTTTATGACCCTTTGGGTTTAGCGTACTGATAATGAACCCTTAACAAAAACCAAGTTTAGTGCTCCAGGTTTTGGCCATCAGTGCTCAATAATATCTCAAGTTATTCTTACTTTCTAGCTATTTTCAGCTCTAGCCACTTTAGAGAAAGGCCCTATATAATGTGTCACAACATCCCATGAGTTAAAGTATCAGGTAGACCCCCAACCAATCCAGGACTGTGTTGATGACTTTGGAAAGTAGGAATCATATTTTTGATCAGTGCAGGAGAGAGTGTTCAAAATATAACCCACGCTCTAATAAGCTAATTTGTCTCTGGGTGCATTTGCATAGCGGATACCACATGCCCATCAGCGATTCTCTCCTATTAGTGAATTCTTCTGGACTTGACCTTGTGACTTTCCAAAGGTCAAGTCCAGAAGAATTCTCTAATAGGAGAGAATCGCTGATGGGCATGTACTATCTGCTATGACAGAGTTGTTCTTCCAGTCACATGAATCCAATGGAAACATTGTAACATTCTCTGACCCTAACTAATGATTTATCCACCAGATCCTGTGTTGACTCTTCTGAAGAACATTATCTCCTTTCCCAGGGTGTGGTCTCATGATAGTGGTTGAAACTTCTGACTGTGCATCTCATTTCAGCATTTGCACTTTCCCTCCTATTGATTTTTCTTTTTACCTGCTCTACAAAAGGTTGGAAATGTACTGTGACCTTTCAAACAAGTGAGCTTCTTTCACTTTTTTTTTTTTGTATTTTAAGCAGTACTGGCTTTTTATACTTTGATGTGAAATAATTAGGTGTATAACTACCGGTGACTGTTGCATCTTTATTAGGATCAAACCTCTTGCCAATCTTTTTGCCTCTTGAAATGCTTTTGTCTTTGTGTTCTACTTCATCTGGGATTAAAATTTCCATCCCTGATTTCCTTTTATTTGCATTTATTTGATAAATATTTGCCTTTTATTTTTAACCTCTCTTTTTCTTGACTGACAGTGAGCCCAGGGCACATTGCTTCATGACACTTTATAACCACAGTAGGATTTCACTGTTTAAAACTGCTCCAAGATCTTATTCTGAAAATTTATCTGATGACCTCAAGCCTCTGGTATTCTTTAGGACGTGAGCATTTTTCTCTTTGGGACATTTATGTCTCAAGGTCCAATGGCATTTGCCAATTCTTCCTGCTCCCTTCTCCCATTTCACCCCACCAAAATTGCTATATTCCCTGACCTGAAGTTTTGAAATAGTAAAGAAGAGGCAGTACTGATGAGGACTGATGGATGGAGAACAGATCTGTGACCCTTGAAGGTCAGTGTCCAGTTTTCTGGTCTTTACCTGGGACAAAAAATGAAGAAAAAACTTCCTCTTTCCCTCTCTTCTTTGAGTGTGGCCCATTCCTTATTTGCTTTTTCTTCAGAAAAAAAAAAATCCGTGCTTTGGCTTCCAGTGTTTCTCAATGCAGCTTTCATACATTTTGAAATCAGGAGGAAATCCTCACAGATTCCAGTTGTCAGTCGTAGTTTTTGCTATTGATAAGTTTATTTATTCACTTATTTACTTACTTACTTACTTATTTATTTTTGTAGTGTTGGTATGTAAGTGGCAAACAGGGAGAAATGACCTCATAGTATTCATGTGAGATTAACTGAGAATGAGACGTGGAATTTGTAGTATGCGCTAACACCCCATTAGAGCACAGCCCCTGGCAGCTTCCACACAGTCCCCCATTATTACCTTTACTACCCTCCCTTTACAAGATGTGCCAGGGATCTGTGAATGTGTTGCTTTTCAGCTCTCAATCTGTGTCTGGGTGCCGTCTTCTCTGACACCAGTACAGGAGTGACCCTTTGCCAGCTGGCATGATGTTAAGTTTTGTCAGTAGAGGGTTCTAGAGAGACTGTAGGAGGACGGAGCTTCTCTTTGTGATACATTCAGGAGTGGTGTGTGCAGCACCTACAGTCAAGGCCAGCAGCTGCTTGGTATTCCCAGTTGGATCTCTGTCACAATCACCCAAAGGTAAAAGCTCATTAGTTATGATCCCACTGCACTTCAGGGATTGCTAGGAACTCATTTCCCACTGGCAAGGAGCTCAGCATTGGCAGAACTAATTGGTCCCCAGATCCTGTCTTTGTGAATCTGTCTTCCAGTATCACTTCCGGTTCCATTCTGAGTCAGGATGGGTACAGTAAGGGCACAGTAGCTACAATAGGGGAAGGTTAATATAAATAACCATTAACTAGTAACAGAGAATGAGCTACTAAGGGGTATGGAAAACTCTAATTCATAGAAGAGCAGTAGATAAAGGGAGCAACTATTACTAATAGGGACAAGGGAAGAGTATCAAAGGAAGGAACAAATGTGAAAAAGGCTGTGGGAGGATCTTTATGGAGAGAGTGGGCAGTGGCACCCTGGGTGGCAGGGAAGTTCTCTGAAGTTTCACAGGCTGGGGCTGGTGAGAATGACACCCCCCAGTGGGGTGCTGCTGATTGGAGCTCATGAGGAAGCTGGACCTCTGCTTCCAGCAGATGAGGCACATGAAACTTTCTGAGGAGTCATTCACTGGCATACCTTTGAGACCTGCTGGAAAGCCAGTTTCGGTGCTGGTGGGACTTGATGGAGTGTAGGATGTCACTGAAACTTGTTAGGAGGCGAGCACCAAGAGTGAAGGGCTGAAGCTCTGTTGGACATCAAGTGTGGCAGAAGCAAGGAGAGGAAACCATTTAGGAATCAAGAAGAGATGCCCTTTCTTCTGCAGTGTCTCTCCAGTTACGTTATGTCTCCTGGAAAACATGATGTGATGTTAACTGGTGAAAAAGCAACATTTGCATGGCCCATCTCTGGGCAATGAAGGGTAGATTTGGTAACTGGCAGAAAAGGTCAAGAAACCCCTTTCTCTCTCTCTCTCTCTCTCTCTCTCTCATGTTTCAGATAAGATTTTTTAAAAGTTCCTAACTTTAATTATAAGACCACTTTTCAACATAAATGTGCAAGTAGATTGACCTCACTGGAAATGCACATTTTCTTTTCTTTTTATTTTTAAGTTTTGACCTTACTTGAAGTCCAAAGCAAACATATAAAGTATGAATACCTCATTAGCTTATTCAGTATAAATATACATTCTGATTGAGATGGAAAACAAGTAATAGATACTCATAAATATAAAACTGAGTGGGTTCTGAGGTTTACCTTAAACTATAGCTTATCAAAGCCAAGTATTCTAACTTAAAATTGAGTGTGATATTAATCTTTTTAAATGAATATCTACATGGAAACCTGAGTTCGTTCTTCTCTCTCTCATTCTTACTCATATTTTCTCACTCACTTTATATAGTCATGCTTTGATCCTTTTTTATTATTGTGGATAATTGATTCATGCAATTATTTAGTTCTAATACATTGAGAGTGTGTATGTACGTGCACACTGTATGTACATTGCTGTATTTTACTTTAAGAAAAAGGCTTCTGAGAAGTTTAAAATAAATGGATTTGCAAAACTATTCTATATGCTGTGTGTGTGTGTGTGTGTGTGTGTGTGTAGAAAGAGATAGACTATGCATCATTTAAAATGTTTACTAAGTGCCTACAGTTGCCAGGAATCATTTTTCAGTTGAGCAAACTGAGACTCAGTGCACAAATTCACCTTATTTGAGATTAGCACAACTAAGACTAGAATTCAAGTAATTTGTTTTAGTAAAGAAAGTTTTCATTATATGAATGGAAGACTGTTTCAGAAATATACTCTGTCTAATGCTGTCCAAGAAATACCGCCACCCTCCCTCACACTGTATTTGGATTAGGGTAACAAGGGTTTAACTGACCCTGGGATAAATAAAGAGCACCTCTAGTTTAGATGTGTTTATGTAAATGGCATATTTATTTTGAGGAAACCCTGAAACCAAGAAATGTAGATGTGGGCTCCAAGTAATGCAGGTACGCTAGTGATCTTTGATGAAGTAGGTGAAAAGGGTGGAATTGAAAACATACTTGGGACTTTGGGGAAAGTTCAGGAAATGAATTTCTAGATTAGAGCAAATTTTATGGGCAGAATCCAGGGGACTTAGGGTCATTAGAAAAAGAATTTTTGACTCAGTTCCAATTGGGTCCTAGCTCAGACAAAAAAGAATTTTGCTCCTCACAAGAGAGAAAATCAGAGAAAAAAATTTCACTCTCTTGGAAATTACAAATGTAAGTAAGACAGAAAGGGGACCTACAATTTTGAAAGCCTAGTTTATGTGTGTACTAGTTGTCTATTGCTAATACATACTCGTCAGCTTAAACCAACACACATTTATACTTGCAGTTCCTGAGATCAAGATTTTATTTTTTTAAATATATTTTATTGATTTGTTACAGAGAGGAAGGAAGAAGGATAGAGAGTTAGAAACATCGATCAGTTGCCTCTTGCACACCTCCTACTGAGGTTGTGCCTGCAACCAAGGTACACACCCTTGACCAGAATTGAACCTGGGACCTTTCAATCCACAGGCCGATGCTCTTTCCACTGAACCAAACCAGTTAGGGAGAGATCAAGATTTTAGACCAGTCTTAACTGAATCCTGTGTAAGGTTGCAGTGAAATGTCAGTCAGGACTGGATTCTCATATGAAGGCTTGAGTGGGGAAGGTCACAGGATGTTTGCCACTTGGTTCTAAAAAGTTGAGGGCTTCAGTTTCCTGCTGGAGGTGGCACTGAGGGTGTGCTCAGTTTTTTGTCAACAACCATCTCATTAACCAGCTCTCACATGGCCGCATGTTTCCTCAAAGCCCCAAGAGAGAGGGTCTCTCAACAAGGATAATTTTCAGTCTATGCAAAATAATCAGAAGTAGCATTGTCCTGTTTGACATATTCAGGTGCTTAACAGGTCCTCCCCATATTCAAGTTGAGGAAATGAGATACTAGGAGGCAACATTCATGTTTAGCACATTATGTTAGCTTCGACTAGTTGAAAGTGTGCATGGATCTTGGAGTTGTAAGTGTCTAACTGTGTGTCTCATAACTTGACAGAGGCATATACTATACTTATGTAATTTTAACTCACCACACAGCCTGGGCCACAATGGGCATGTGAGGAATTTGAATGAGGGACAAAAGCATGAGGGAAGAATAGTAATTCTTAGAATGAGGTGTTCTCATAGACGTTCCCCTATCTTGGTTGGTCAGATTGTCCAAGCCACCTTCTACCAGGGAATGTCCTCTCAATTCTCCACTCTCTAGATATACCATATTTGTTGTGAGCCTTACCCATATTTTATTTCCAACTTCATTTCCCCTTTATTCCGAAGCCTGAGCCACCTTCAGAGTTCTATTCCTTGTGGCTCAACTGGAATTACTATAGTATTCATTCACGTAACTTTAATTTAGTAATATCAGTTTGTTTCCTAGAAGATCATAAAATTATATAAAATGTAAAAGTAAAAAATTGTGGTTATTTTTTAAAGGATCTGCATTATGATTATTTTCATAATGTTGGATAATTGAGAGTTAATTGTTTTAGCAATTTTGGTCTGGTGTGTAAATGAGTGTGTGTGTATGTTTCATTTTATGTAAGGCAGCCTTTTAGAAAAGGTTAATGTCTATTTTTTATAACTAAATTTTAAAAATGACTTAACTTTTTAAGTGGTAGTGCCATTATAAAGCTTTTAAAAGTTTTCTTTATTGATTAAGGTATTTTATATGTGTCCTTATCCTCCCATTATCCCCCCACTCTTCCACTTCATACCCTTACCCCCTCCTATTATCTGTGTCCATTGGTTATGCTTATATGCAGGCATACAGGTCCTTTGGTTGATCTCTCTCTCCCTTACCCTACCCACTCCTACCTTCCCTCTGAAGTTTCATGGTCTGATAGATGCTTCTCTGTCTCTGGATCTGTTTTTGTTCATCAATTTATGTTATGTATATATACACCCTTATGTTCACAGTGGCACAATTCATAGCTAAGCTTTGGAAACAGCCTAAGTGCCCATCAGCAGATGAGTGGATTAAAAACTGTGATACATTTACCCAATGGAATACTACACTGCGGTAAAAAAGAAAGAATTCTTACCATTTGCAACAGCATGGAGGAACTGGAGAGCATTATGCTAAGTGAAATAAGCCAGTCAGATAAAGATAAATATCACATGATCTCACTCATTTATGGAATATAATGAACAATATAAAGTAATGAACAAAAAGCCATTTTTTTAAGTAAAAAATGTTTCTGGAAAGAGTAGTATCATCCCCAGATTTTCTCTTCTCTTTCTTTCCCTATAGAAATATTCATTTTCCTATTCACTTACAGCAACCTAAGCATGGACACACCAAACTCTGTGCCTCTCCAAGCAGGCCTGTCATCCACCAGGCCATCCATCACCCACCAGGAAAATCAAAATCTCCAGTGGATTCTCCTCTTTCCCTCATAATTAATGGACAAATCATTCTGGAAAAAGGAAGTTGGGCTAGGAACCTAGGGAACAATTGACTCTGAGTCAAGAAGAAGGTAACAAACACCCAGTATGCTCTTGTATGAGTCCATATTAAAGGCAACAACTTTTAAATAAATTTACCTTATACATTAAAAAACCTTACTATTATGCTATCATTGTGAACAACATAATAATGTTAATATGGGCATTCAGCTTCTGACGCTTGTATATGTAACATAAAAATGCACGTAGACATTATTAATATACCTGCTATGTTGTGTGTTTTTTGTTTTGTTTTGGATTTGTGCTGGTGCCGAGAAGAGGATCTGTAATTTAAAAACTGAGTGATCAAAGCATAATATACATCTGGTTTGGTTTGGTTTGGTTTGTATGCTCAGGGATCACCTGTAAGTTTCCATGCATGTACGTTAGTTTAGACACTGTTGCTTTTTCTGTTCTTAAAGTGCTGTTTCCTGAAGCAGGGACTGGAAAAAATAAATAATACTTAGGAAAGCAATAACAATTAGTGATCACAAGAACTTAATAATTTTCCATTGGCAATGTATGAACTAGAGTAACATGCAGGGTTAATGTCGTCTGAGGCTGACTTACCCCACCTGCCTTGCCTCTTCAGAGCCCTCTTACATGGGACCCCTATGATGTGCCACAAAAGATGTCTTTAGCCGAGACCGGTTTGGCTCAGTGGATAGAGCGTTGGCTTGCGGACTGAAAGGTCCCAGGCTCGATTCCGGTCGGGGGCATGTGCCTTGCTTGCGGGCACATCTCCACTGTGGGGTGTGCAGGAGGCGGCTGATCGATATCTCTCTCTCATTGATGTTTCTGACTTTCTATCTCTCTCCCTTCCTCTCTGTAAAAAAATCAATAAAATATATTTTTTTTAAAAAAGGATGTCTTTAGCCTGAGAAAGGTCTTCTTGAAAGGTGAATCTTCTGACTGAGAAGACAGAGCCTCTGTATTTCTAAGTACAGAGGATTTCTGAGTCACCTTCCATTGCACATGGTGAAACCACAGGAGTTGCTGCTGGGAAAGACACTATAGATTTTGGTTGGGGATGGAGGGATGTGATAGAAAGGAAAGCAACTTTCCCGTAGAACTTCTTTTCTGTGACTTTAGGAATTCCAGAGAATTTGGGGGGTAAGTATTCTCTTGTAGACCTTGACACTTGGGAGATGTTGGGACTCAAGTATGAAAATGTCCCGTCTTGCTTATGCTTTAATTTAGGGGTAGGGCTGGGGCTATATTATAAGGCCCCTGAGTCACAGTCCAGAGGTCTGTGGCCAGAACATAGCTCAGTACCTTGGCATTTCTTCCCTGCTGTTATCAGTGTGTGAGCCTGGTCTTTGGTAACAGGATCATTCCATCTCTATTATCTGTCATTTTGCTTTATGCTTCATTATGCCCTATAACCCTCTGCTTTACCAGTTCCTATTGTGCTTCAATTATTGGGAACTCAGAGTTGGAATGCCAGCAATTTCTCTTCCTCCTTTGCCTGGACCAGGCTGCTATGCCCTGCCAGTCCTCTCCTCCTGACTTGTCCCATGTAGAACATTCAGATTACCTCCCTCTTGATAGCCTCACAAAGTGAAGGGTTCCTTCCTTCCTTTTGCTAGGGACTACAAGTTAAAAATATTTGCTCATTTGCTGGTTCCTCACCTTTTGTTCTTAGAAGAGGATTTCCTTTGAATGCTCTGGGATGATGGGAAGTGTTCTCTCTTGCTGCTGGGAAAGCCACTGTAGAAGTAAAATATGTATTGCATTTCTACTCATTTGATTATCTTCTTCCCCAAAGTAGTTTAGCACATTAATGTTGAATCTGTTTTTGTTTCTTAAGCAGGGAAAGAATTATAGCTACTCAGTTGTTCCCTGGGTTTCTTGCCCAACTTCCTTTTCCCAGAATGACTTATCCATATAATAGGGGGGAAGGAGGAGAATTTACTGAAGAGGATTCAGAGTGTCATGGCTCATGATGGATGGCCTGGTGGATGATGGGTCTGCTTGGGATGCACAGTGAGTGAGCTGTTTGAGTCTTTTCAACTATTTGTTCTCATGGGCTATAGAGGAACAAAATAAAAAAAAAATCATGGACACGATCTCATTTAGGCAATTATTGGACTATAACTAGATTATTATAGAAATAGCCTTTATTAAAGTGTTATCTAGATGGCTTCTAGTGGGCTACATTCTAAGAACCAATTGAGTGACAGCTTTTGAGTAGAAAGCTAGGAATAGGCACAGACAGTTTTGGGAAACTTGGGGTTGATGTCTCCCTCTAAGGAAGTGGCTGGTTTCAATACTATGACTTTGAAACAGTGACTTTCCAAAGCCTTATCTCAGATTCAGAAATTAAGAGGTGTTTTTTTTTCCTTCAAGTCTGGTCAATCTGTCCAGGCCTCTTTAAAATTGCAAATAACTTTTTTGATAGAAATATTCTAAGCCATTATCAACTATTTATTCCAGGGATATTCTCTTGTAGTCCTTGACAATTCAAAAGCAACCAAGACCCTGCTGGAATGCAACCTAGTATAGGCATTGGGCAGTTTGGGGGAACAGAAGCAGGGAAAGTGATGCTGGACAGAGATGAGTTTAAAATGCCATCTGCTTTCCAGTTTTGCTCAGATCTAGCCTGTACTTGTGGCCTCTTTTCCTGGCAGCTGGTGGAGAGAGCACAGAAGACAAAAACAAAACAAAATAAAAAAAAACATTTCTAGGGTTCTGTCATTTTGCCAGCCTGCCAAGGAGACAGACACTGTTGACAGGTTTGACCATAAAGTTCTGTTTGGAACGGGTTGGGCTGTGTCTGGTTCTGTGTAGCCATAACCATGGAGGTGGAGGAAGTGTGGTGATGGGGTGGCAGTAGGCCCAGTGCCCAGACCCCTGCCTTTTGCTTTTGGCTACACCATCTCATTTCACCACATGCTTTTAGGATTGTCCTTTCCCTTCCCTGTGCCTTCATTTCTCCAGAAGCAAGTGAGCCATTGATGTTGCAAGGCTTGAAGTGCCAGGAAGAGGAAAAGGACAGAAGGGAGTAATCTTCCAAATCTGATGTCAGTTGAGGACTGACAAATTCTGGGATTACAAGATGATGGGAACAACGGGAAGCTTCTGTTGGGGAGTCCAGAAACTTTATGGGGAAAGGAAGCCAAGAAGGAGAGGGAGAGTCCCAAAGGGGCCCTGCATGTGTTTTAGATTCTACTTTTATAGGTAAATTTGGAGCTCCTTCAAGGTGCTGGCTTGCAAATCAAGTCCTCAACTTACACATAGTTGATGAGAAGCCAACCACCTCTTCTTTCTGCCCCATAGGTACTGTTCTAGCAACAGCACAAATAGAAGCTCCTGCCCATTCAACTTTATTCACAGGACTGTGTTGTTCCCTCACTTAACTCCACCTTTCACAATTCTCCAGGCTTGGCTGATCATTGTGGCTGGGAAAGTGTCACTACTGAACTAATAGTTTAATTGATACCCAGGGATGAATAACAGGTAGGGGGAAGTCCTCAGTGCAGTCAGGTGGGGGCTGCAGTGATCATAGAAAACGCCCTGTGTGGAAAGGGTTGCTGCTCTTGCAAACTGCAGAAAAAAAGTGTGTATATGAAGTCGTTGCTGTTGTTTCTGATAGGCAATTCTGGTGCATGCTAGGAAGCACATTCCCTGGGGGTTAGTCAGCGATTGTTTTGACTTTTCCTTTGGTATTCCACATATTTTATAATCTACATTAACATCATGGTTTCTGAAACTTGGTGACACAGAGCTTTTGAAAGAGAGTGCTTTTGGCTGGGTGATATAAATCTGTTTCTCTTTAGAAGGACAGGGGGCATTTGGATGGGACTGCTAGTGTTACAACCAAGCATGGTAAAAACTGGGCCCAGAATTAGAAATGAGCAAAGCAAATTACCCAGTACTGGGGCCACTAGAGTCCAGTCCTGGACTTACAAACAGGTTACATTCTAGAAAGACATGGACATCTCCCAACAGGGATATTTTGAGGGGCTAATTTCGGGGTAGAGACTTCAATACAGGCAGGGGAAACCTCCATTTTCCTGATGATATAGGAATGAAAAAAGAACTCTGCTTTGTGCAATAATTCATCATTTCTGTCATGAAGGAAGATTAAGAGCTGTTACTGAGAATCTTCTGTTGCTCTTAGATGAGAATTAAGAACTTGAATTAATTCTCCCTTCCCAGTTGGTATGATCCTTGAGTGAGACTCCTCAAAGTACCAGCACTGTTCTGCCTAAGGAAGCTGATAGTTCCTGTTCTACACAAAGACAGGGCCAGAGTAAGGAGGAGGCAGAATGGGGAGCCAGAACAGAGGCCATCTCCTTTTGCACTGGTTTGGAGAAACAGCAAAGCTCTCTAAGGATGGATGCTATCATTATTATTTGGTTTTGCTGTTGGGGGTCAGAAGATTAATGAGGACTCCGTCTCTTCCAGTCCACTCCACATTCGGTCCACCATCTGCTGCCAAATCCAGAGCATACATTCCTTTTTAGCCCACACCCTCTTATTTCAATAAGAATCAATAAAACACAGTGGAGGAATGGAGAGACATCTGATCCTCTTTTACTATTTAACCTTAAAAGAGTTGTTTCTACCAAAACTGGCATAGCTCTTTGGTCAATAGTGGCGCTTCTTGGATAAAGGAATTGCAATCTTGTGTTTAACTTGTGTTCAGTGTTAAACAACTGAGAAGTAGGGACATTGAGTAGAAACTTACACTGGGCAAGTAAGATTGTGCGAAACTCCCTTTCGGGTTCTCCACCACATCCTGCCCACTCATGGTTTTCTGTACTCCCACCCCAATACCACCATCACCTCATCTATGAAATTAAATATCATGCTAGAGCTGGAAGGGACCTTCAAGAGAACCTAGTTCAACCCTGTCATTTTACAAATTTGCATAGAGAGGGCCAGAATAGTTTAAGAGATTTACCCAAGGTCGTAGAGATAAGCACCAGCAAGCCAAGACCTGACCCCAGCTCACATGGGTTTGCTGCTTTCGGCATCATACCGTGCTCTTCCTTAAAAAGTGTGGTGCAGATGCCAGCTGGTTTCTCCTAAGCTAGCCTGTAGGCCAGACATTAAATTGTGGTCAGCTTTCTCTGGCTGCCTGAGGGAGAGCAGGATATTGACTAGAAAAATTTCATAAGTTGATGTCATCCTGATTTTGAGCCAAAGTTTAATTAAATGCTTTTTTTGTTATTATATTATAGTCTTATTATATTACAGTCTTAATACATTATAGTCTTAATACAGTAGAAAAATCTAGAATAACTGATCATTTCTTTTTCTCTGTTTCTTTATCTTTAAAAAGAGGAATTTGGGTTGAATTGCCATTAAGGTCCATTTAAGTTTAAACATGCTATGGTTCCTTTAAGATCATTGCTGAAGGTTACTCCTTCTCCCCCTTCAGCAGTTATATTTAAGAAATTGGGTCTTTAGTTCATAATCTTCCATTAATCCTCACCTGGGAGAAATGTAGCTTGATTCTGATTTACTCTGGAATATTGTCATACCCTCCTGAACTTTCAGGGTGGCTCAGCTCCTTAGGAGAACCTTGAGCCAAAGCTGTGAAGAAACTGTGGACAGAACAGCCAGCCCTTTGACCATTCATAGGAATTACCCAGCTTCCCAAATGTGAGCCTTGGCTGAAAGCTATACCAACTTCTCTCTAGTGGCCTCAAGGGATAGAAAACTGAAAAAATGTGCCTGGTTTGGCATACTCTGGGGGATATCTCAAGGTAGATTTGTTAATGAGTCTGTCCACTCCTTCTGCAGAGAATATTACCTGCTTTCTGGTACCTCACCACCTGTTCCTCACCCACCCCTGGACAGCAGGGGAGAACTTTAGGAACGTGCTCTTAGTCTATCTTTAAATATAGATGTTGACTTCCTTCAGTATAAATTCTCCAAATTTGTTAGCCAAAATTTAAGAAACACACACATATTGAATTTTCTTCAGTAAAAACAAACAAACACACAAACAAACAAACCCACAAAACCATTAGTTCTCAGTGGTAGGGAGGAAATGGTGATTTTGCCTAGGTTTTGGGAGTGCTGTCTTGCCCTGTGTTCTGTCTGTACAGTGTCAGAATTAACATTTCAAGGTATTACCTCTCTGGCTTTCTCCAGTCCTATACATTCATTGATATCAAGTCCTACCCAATGATAAAATGTTCTTTGGAATAGCTATGAATGTATAATCAATAACACATAGTTTAATTATTTTCTCTCTCCTGCTGTATTGAAAGTTTCTTCAAAGCAGGGGAATGTCTTCTGTTTTTGATCTATTTGGTGGCCTCTATGTGATAATATGTGCTTAATACCTGAGAGCATAATGGTTGAGCAGTGGGGCCAGTTTCTCCTGGAATAAGCTCTGTCATTTTATAATCTTTGCCCATAGATGTATTGACATTCTTTCAGGTTACACATATCTAGGCCTTTCTGGTGCTGCATTTTACTCCTGGAGAGCATCAAAAGTCTGAAACAAAAACTCATGGATGCCAGGATCCCACCACAGGCCTATAGAGTGAAAATCTCCAGGGTACAGTCTGGACATCCATATATTTTTTAACATTTCCTGAGTAAAATGTACAACTATGGTAGACAAAGCCTGCCTCATGGCCTACAAATGTCACTCCTTTATGAAACTGTGCCACCAAAGGCTTCCCAAAGATAGGCACCACTCACAGACCCAACCAACAAAGGAAAACCACCAATCATCATGGCAGGACAGTGCTGGGTTTAGGCTTGGACGACCACAAGCAGCTGATGTTTAAGAGTAGGACAGCCTAGGGTTAAATACATTTGAAACGGATTCTTTTGTTGAAAACATTTTTTAAACCCTTACATATAATGACTTTGGGGAGTGAGGACTCTAGAAGAGAGAGGGGAAGCTTATCCAGAGAAGTAGAGAGGCAAAAAGCAAAGCTAGGATCACTGTAGGTGGCCGTCTACAGAGGAGTGTGATTTCTAAGGCCCTCCTGACTCAAAATTCCATCATGAGAAACTCATTCCTTTGGCTTAAAACTTGTCTCCTGTTAAAATGGAAATACCTGTGAATCACATCTGACTGGGTTCATCATATACTTACCTAAGAACACGTTGTGATGAGGTGTGAGGAAAGATCTGGAAAAAGTGGGTAGAAGGTTGAGGTTCTATTGCCAAAGGAGGAAACACACTGAGCAAGGCACCCTGCAGCCCATGGATTCTGTGCAAATGTGGCCAATTCCATTTGCTCTCATTTAAGAAAAAAATTCTCAAAAGGGAGGTGTACTGTTAAATATTCTATACTTTCCCCCTGGCGACCCTGCTGAGGCGCTCCTTGGCTTACCTTGCCAGTGCTGCTAGCTTTTGAATTGAGAAGAAAGCAGTAGGGAAGCAGCCTCACCCCCAGGGAGATGGCCTTGTGGTCTAGGCTGGCCCCAGAGTGAGGGCTCCGAGATCCAGCCCGAGGATTTTCCTCCTACTCGCTGTGTGGCCTGCAGCCAGTCTCCAAACAGCTTTAGTTTCCTTGTATGTCAGACCAAGATAAATACCAAACTCCCCCCCTCCACCCCCGGGGTATTGTAAGGTTTCATGGTTGCCCCTGTCATTAACACATGTCCAAAGACCCTAAGAAGAATGCTTTTGAAAAGTTTTAAAGACTATTTTTTACTATTAGCGTTATCTTTATGATATTGGAACTTTCGTAGCATTAGATGGAGAGGAGCATGCACGAGCGGTGGGAAAACAGAACACATCTTCACTCAGAAGAGCGGTGTTTGTAGTGGAAGAGAAATACAGAAGGGCTTTGGGGTTGAGGTGTGAGGGAGAAAAGTCTACAATTGGTACCAGATGCCATCAGAAGCTAACGACCTGACAAACACCGTCCTCATAAAACAAATTCCTTAAAAAGGAAGCACATGGAAATATAAGCTAGTGAAAGAATCTGCAGCAGCTGCCCTAAAACCATTTCTCACTTCATAAACAGGTCTGGGTTTGGTGGTTTGTATTTTTTTGGTCTTGGTTTTATTTCATGTCACTTTCCCCCTGGGCTGTGCTCCCCTGTCTCACTCTTCCTCCCTTCTGCCAATGCTGGACAAACTTTGCCCACTGGTAGTTATAGCAACTGTAGTTAATGGAACTCCATCCTCATGGAAGGAAGCTCATTCAGAGGGTTTGTTTTGTGTCGTATCTCAGCACCGATTTGTCCTCAATGATGACATGGCATAATTGGATGGAGTTGTTGAAAAACAGCATGTGCTATTTCACATTAATTTCTTGGCAGAAACTGACATGAACCACAACCGTTAATGACTCTGTTTTCCAGTACTTTGCACTTAACACTTTGAAGAAATACGTTTTGTGGACATCAGGGCATATAGCATCTTTGGAACTTGGAGTTTTTTAGCATCACTAATGAGGTGTTCTGATCTGGTTCCATGGACAGTCAGATTTCATATATCTTATCCTGAGAGGTTGAATAGAGACTCAGAGACAAAGATGTATTTCCTGTACTGCATGTGCAATTATTAGGGTTGGGTTGGGGGAATTCCTGCTGACAATTAACAACCCCTTCCCCAGACTCATTTATCTCTTCCTCTGTTGGGGATCCATGGAGTGTATGAGGTGTACCACAACATTGCAGGGAATAACCAGGACTTAAAGGCTTTCTTTACATCACACAACTCCATGGGCATAGGATTGCAAGCAACAACTTTAGCACATTCAGATAAAATTCATCTCTTTTGGACCTGTGCTTTTAAAATTAATTCTCAATTATTTCAAGGCATTATGTGCATGGTCAAAGACATTTTATTTTCCATCTTCTTAAAGTCACTGAACACTAATACAATTCAAGGAAAAATAAAGCAAATTGATGATGATGAAATTCACTGTAGTCATTTTGGCTAATATTTAGCATCACTGCCAACAGTACCAAGAGCAAGAAAATATCTTGCTGGTCTAAGATGCTTCTCTTTCTGTCACCTCAGCTGTGTCCACCGGCCCTGTGGGAAGCAGAGCAGCTGTGTGCCACTGCTGCTGGAGCACACGGATGTGGTGAACTGTACCTCTGTGGGACCAAGTCACATGAAGTGCGCTATCACCTGTCAAAGGGGGTTTGCCCTTGAGGCCAGCAGTGGGCAATACCTCAGGCCCTTGCAGGTGAGTTGGGAACCCATGGTTATCAGGACTGAACTCCTGGGGAGAGAAGGTCTTCATGTTCCTCTCCCTGGTTTCATCAAGGAAGGGCAGGTGCTTGTTGATCAGATGAAAGGAAAAGTGAGGACTCCAGCAAGCCAGGTGAAGCAAGTCTTTACAGAAGTGCAGGTGTTTAAGAGCCAGTGCTATTCCCATACCCAAGTGTCAGTTTCTCTCCAGATGGGCAGTAGGTAGGAATGTCTGTTCCATTCTTCTCCCTCTTCTTTGACCTTCAAATTGAGATGCCATAGTTGAGCCTTGTCTGGAGTATGCAGGCAAGATGGGGGCAGCCGCTTATCTGTGGTCCATGGTCTGACCCCCTAGTCCTCTTACAGGTTTGCTGGAGAAAAAAAGCTGACTTCCTTCCCTCGGTTACTGGGGTAGGGATTATGTGACGATTCTAACCTTGATGGAATTGTCCAAATTTCTAGAAGCTACCACATCACCCTTTCCAGGATTTCAAGGTGACTTGGGAGACAGGTCTGGAATGAAACTTTGGCTCCACTGTTTAATAGATGTGTAATTTCAGGTAAAAACAACAAATAAAAGGAACTAACCTCTTTAAGTTTGTTATCACATTTTTTAAATAATTAGAACAGAAGATTTTATGTCATTTTGATATTATGGTGACTGATTGGAAATAGTTTTAAAGTTGCGAGCAGAATGATAGGCACAGAGCTCTACATTAAGCTACCATTAATTTGAGCTGATGCTATCTTTTCAATGAAAAATTTCATTTTCCACTTTTTCTTTATAGAGCTTTTGGTACGCTGCAGAGACATTTAAACTTGAAATCAACCATTACAACATAACCATAATATGAGATAGAGAAAGGAGGCAGTAGGCCAAAGATAATAGTGCCCTAGGAGAGACCCGGAGAGATGTGGTGTGAGGAGGAAAGGGTGGGCATGTGATGGGCAGTCAGATTTCAATGGTTTGGAAGAAAGGACTTTTTGTTTTTATTTTGTACCAGTTGACTGCCAGCAGGTTGAGGGTCAGTGGAGAATTAATTCACTTGCTTAGACACAGTCAGAATTTAGAGACATAGTCATTGGCTTCAGGTGCTTTAGGATCTGCCTAGAGAAAAACAGTTTCAATATATTTGAGATTATCCTTGCTCTATGATGTCTTGGTGATACGATGCTCTTATCACGCACCCATTCTTAACCCAGCTTAACTTGCTCTAGAAAAGAGAAAAAAAATGAAAAGAACGACAACAACAAAAGATGTAAGGATTGGATACATTTTTATGATAGGTAAGAAGGGGAGAGAAGAGAAGACAGGCTTTGCAAGTTATTAAAATTAAGAGAAAATTCAAAACAAACATAGACAGTACTTAATGAAGCCAGGAGAAAAACTGGGCAATATATGCAGAGTTTGGGAGATATTCTTTGAGTGATCATTGTGGTTTGAGCCAGGCATCCAGGTTATATAGTGTGTAAGGGACAGCATCTGGGTTGGGAGCTCATCCTTCACCAACCAGCCTTTCCCTCCCCCTCCCCCCTCTCACCTCCTTCTCTCACACACACAGGCCCGCCCCACTGCGGAAATTATACAATCCCGGCTCGTGATCATAAGACAGTGGGGATATTTGCTTTTTGTTGACACAAGAACTGAAACTAAACAGAAAAATGTGTCTGGCTTTGAATTGGGTCCTCCTGGCAGGCAACAGGGAAACATTGGGAAGCAGGGCGGAGCTGGTAGCCAGGAGTGGGTGTCAGGGGTGACAGGTGCTTTCACTAGTCATTTTACCTTTGGCTTTGGTCACTGTAGGCTCCTGGCTGAGCCCCAAAATCATCCCTCCCACTCGCTCTCTTTGGCCTTTGGTAACCCTTTGGCTTGAGTGTCAGCTGTGTTTTTTCCCAAACATGTTCTGAGCTCCCAGGTCTCTCAGGCCCTGTTCAGTCTGTTCCCCTCACTCCAAACACTTTTTCCTCTTCTCCCTCTCCCCCTCTGCTGCTGGGAAGTCCAACTCATCACTCAAAGGCCAATTCCTGTGTCACCTCCCTCAGCACACTTTCCTTCTTGCCCACGGATGGGCAGTCCCTCCTCACCCCTTTGTGCTGCCTCACCACCATAGAACAAGTCCGTATATATGACATTGCGTTGTTTTTATATATTTCCTTTCTTTATGGTCCCCATTTCCTACTGCTTTCATTATTTGCATTCTTTGGATTATATTCTCTCAATTCATCTTGGAAGGGGGTAGGACATAACCATAAAAGTATATGTCTCTATTTTCCTTCTGTACCTCCTTCCTTCTTCTCCTTCTTTCCATTCTTTCTCCTTCAGGTGTTTTCTGAGCCACTGGACCAACCTATGATTTGCTCTGCTGGTAGATTTTGATCCTTGAGAGTGTTTTTACCCAAATCTAGTACAGAGGCTGGCCTTCCAGGTGCTCAGTCAGTGTTCCTTCATTTACATGGGGATGATAAACTCTAGAGCTATCCTGCAGAACCAATGCCCAAGGAGAGAACTGGAGCCTTTGAAGTTGAACCACAAGATTTGGAAAGTGCCTGATAGGAATAATCAGAGAAGTGTCCTGATAACATTAATTCTCAGCTGTTCTTAGATACTGTGCACCATCCTCAACTGAGAGGACAGTGTTCAGTAGCTTTATCTGTTGTCTTATTAGTAAGGTTCCCAGCAGGAAACAGATGACATGCTCAGACATGGGCAACTTCAGAGGTTTTAAGAAAGGGACTACTTGCAAAGGTAGCAGCAGTGTACAGTATAGGGAAAGTACAGAGGTACGGTGCAGACTCCCAGGGGGAAGGAGTTGTTAGCACTCAAGGCCTGGAAGGTTGACTGTAGGGAGCAGTTAGAGAACCCACAGGAAGAGAGCACAGAAGCTGTGCAGAGAGGGCTGCTGAAGGGTGGAGCAGAACTGCAGTAAGGAGAAGGAGAATCAGCACCTTGACTTCTCTTTCCCTCCTTTCTCGCTAATCTCCTGCCAGTGTGTCCTAGTCAGAGACCTAGGATGCACAAGGGCCAGTGCCCCTGGGCACCGAGCAGATAGGGGAAGGTGGAGAGTGGAGCAGGAGGCATATGTGGAGGGCAGCGTACAGCTGGCCTGGCGGAGCATCCCCATTCAGTGGTTCTCTTACACAAACAGGTGTTTTCTATCAGCATCAGGTTGGGAGGCTATATGTTAATTCAAAGATGGAGAAAAGGCAAAACCATTTGTACTTGTTTCGAATGTCTGCACAAATAATCACCAGGAAGATTTTTTGATAAATGTTTTGATGTGACCTTGACAAAGGAAAATTCTCTGTTTCTAGAAGGACATTCTGCTCACGTGCTCCTCAGGGCACTGGGACCGGGAAGTGAAGTGTATGCCCCTTGATTGTGGCTTTCCTGATCCAGCTCTGGTGAATTATGCAGCCTTCTCCTGCCCAGAGGGAACCAGCTTTCTGCAACGTTGCTCCATCTCCTGTGTCCCACCAGCCAAGCTTCAAGGTATTATTCAGTCAACCAGGCCCTGTGTGCAGGGTCCCTTCAGTCCCTCTTTCCCTGAGGATACTTTGAGAATCTTCCCTTCACCCCCAATCCTCTTCTCATGTATTCTGCTGGACCACCCTCTTCTGATAACACCAGCAAAGTCAACATTACTTGTTCCAACAACCAGGAAGGATTCCTGACTCAGGATCTCCTTACAAAGGCATTCTTCTAATTTTTTATTCGATTGTATGTCCTTCGGAGTCAAGCCAACCAGCAGTGTCCTGATATTATTAAGGATAAAGCTATACTTTTTCATGCACATTTTAAAATTTAATATTTACACCCATCCTAAGGGTGTGATGCTTTTAGTTCTGGTTCATAGATGAGAATGCAGTTATAAGATTTGTTCCTGGTTCTACTGCTAGTCACAGATGAAGATGGGGAGGAAAACTGGCTCTAACTGACTACACACCTGCTCCTTACCTCTTCCTACACTTCCCTGTGTCTAACAATGGCTTTTTACAAATGCAGCTCCCTGAGCCCCATGCTGACAGGTTCTGATATAGAAGGTCAGGGATGGGCTGGTGATGAGATGAGAAGTTCATGGATTGCAACTTAGAGAAATTGTGCTTTTAGTAGGCACATGGTGTGGTGTTTAAGCACAGAACTCTGCTGCCAAACTACCTGAGTCCAGTCCCTGCTTGTGTCTCTTACTGATTCGGGCAAGTTACCTAAACCCAATTTCCTTATCCCTAAATTAGGGGATAATAATGAGATTAATTTTATAGGATTTTTGAGGTTTGAAGTTTACATGAATTACTACATGTAAAATGCTTGCAGCAACAGCTGGCTTATAATAAGCACTATAGAAAGGTAATCCATTATTATTATAATGCTTCCCATAATACTGTCAGGGAATAGTTAACCTGACCTTTATTCTGTATGATAGGTCTTATTAGATGTTTTGTGGATAATAAATATAGGAGAAACACGTGTCCCAAGTTTTCTGAGAAGTTGCCCAACTAAGAATAATGTCCTTTGCAAGAATGCCAATGTATTGACAGGTTTCGGTTCTTTCTGTTGTGGTATTTTTGCACTCTCTGTCCTGAGCACCTGTGCTTCTCTTTCCTGGAGTCAGGACTGAGTCCGTGGCTGACCTGCCTTGAGGATGGGCTCTGGTCTCTCCCTGAAGCCTACTGCAAGTTGGAGTGCGACACTCCCCCTGCGATCCCCAATGCCAACCTGCTCCTGCCACACTGCCTCCAGGGCCACCATGATGTGGGCTCTGCCTGCAGATATGAATGCAAACCTGGCTACTACGTGGTGGACAGTGCAGAGAGTAAAGTCAGAAAGTAAGTTGGATGGCCTCTGGTCTTTGCAGTTCTCACTACCCCATACCTTGCTCCTGTTTCCTCCTATAAATCCCAAACCACCGTTTTGGGAGTACATAGTAGTGGGAGCTTCTGAGTTGTCCCGTGCTTATTTTGTTTGTTTGTGTAATTATGACAGGCAAGTTGACCAGGTGTGCTTTCTGAAGATATATTCTTTCCCATAGGAGATCCCATAGAGTTTCACATAGGTGCTTTTTTTTTTTTAAATATGTTTTTATTGGTTCCAGAGAGGAAGAAAAAGAGGGAGATAAAAACATCAATGATGAGAGAGATCATCAATTGACTGCCTCCTGCATGCACACATTCGGGATCGAGCCCACAACCTGGGCATGTGCCCTTGGCCGAAATCAAACCCAGACCCTTCAGTCCACAGGCTGACACTCTGTCCATTGAGCCAAACCTGCCAGGGCCACCTGCCAGCTCTTGAAAAGAATCTCTGCCCTAATGATCACTTTCCTTTAAAGTAAGTGTTAGGAGCTTCCCAAGTATCATTCTGAGTGTGGGAATGTCCTCATCAGGACAGTTAGGACTCATGGTTGAGACTCTGAGAGAAACTGCCTGGCCACTCCCCAGTTTACATACTTATTTGCTGTGTGATGCAGGGAAGTTTTTTTTTTTTCTGTGCCTCAGTCTTTCTCCTCTATAAAATGAAGATAGAAGTAATATCTATGTGGGGACTAGATTAATATGTATAAAACATAAGGTTCAGTAAATTTATTTTTAGAGCATAAAACTCAGTACGTATTAGCTATTAGTGTTGTCATGATAGCCTCTCTGCTTTTTTCTCCCTGGGCTCTTGTGAACATACTCTGAGACCCCGAAGTCTAGCGCCTGTCTTCTGATGGCATGGCAACCAAAACACAAAAGCTCCCAGCATGTTGAAGAGGGAAAGCTTTGAAGACAGTCATGCTGGGGCCCATGTCCCAGTCACCCGCCTTTTTATCAGCTGACCAAACCCAATCGAGTTACTTAACTTTCTTTGTAAATTGAGGATACTGCCCACATCACAGTGTTGGGTTAGGATTAAACGAGATAGCACATGTCCAGCCCAGTGCCTGCCTTGTGCCAATTGCTCAATAAATGGTTTCAGAAAAAGAACTGTTTTCTTAACAAACAGAAAACTTTCAGAAAAAGAAAATCCTTGTACTCAAGTAAGTAGTAGCTGTGCTTTCGCTACTATAAATTAAGCCAATACGGGAGAAAATAAAATTTATTTCTTACCCAGGACTTTATTAGAAGTCTGAGTATATAGTAGGTATTTTTTCAAGGTTTTTTGTTTGTTTGTTTGTCTTTTTTTTTTTTTTTTTTAGAGAGCAAAGGGAAGAAAGGAGGGGAGGAGAGAGAGAAAGAGAAAGGGAAAGAGAAAAACATCAATGTAAGAGAGACACATGATTGATTGCCTCCTTTATGCTCCCCGACCTGGGCCAGAGATCAGAGATCAAACCTGAAACTCAGATATATGTCCTTGACTGGGAATCAAACCTGTGACTCTTTAGTATGTGGGCCTACATTCTAACCACTGAGTACACTGGCCAAGGCAATACTCAGCCTTCTTAATGTGGGGTGGATTTTCCACAGCAAGAAAATCCCAGATCAGACTTGCCTATGAGAGGTGGGGAGGCAGTCCTATTCCTTGTCCTCCCAGTGTGAGGAGGCAAGAGCCAGGTTGAATAGAATATGAATAATTCTGATGAAAAATTCATAGGCGGCAGCATTCTGGTTCAGTGGACTCTGGCAGGTATATATAGTCAAGTTTTTGACAGTGGAAAATACGTTTGCATATGATTTTCAGAGGAACTAGGTCAATTTGCATAGGCACATGTTGACAGGCAGTGAGTGCCCTGGTCACTCTCCAGTGAGGATGGTATCACAGGGAACTGAGGCTGCTTCCTCTCGTCTCTTCTTACCTCCATTTTTACATACTTGCACCCCACTCAGGTGTCTGCAGAGCAGTGCGGTGAAGAATAATTGAGGAGGAGAGAAAAATCTCAGGACCAGGAAAAACTAAGGGTAGCAGGATTGTTTCTAGCTCTTGGGCCCAATGAGACTTCCCCCAGAACTGTGCGATTTCTGCCCGGCCCTGCATCCCCACCCCAGGCGGGAGCACACAAGGGGCATTCATTGGCTCAATTTCTCCAATGAATCCAGAAACTGGAAGCTTACATCACAGCATCGGCGTCGTTTTTTGGCTTAAACATTTACATTTGCAAGTGTTGCAAGCATTGTGTTGAGGAGAAATTAAGTTATTTACCGCCCTATGTAAACTGGTTTAAATCTTAGTTTATACCTGTGTACATAGCAGGCGGCTGGTTGGTAATCAGAAGTCTGCATGCAGGTCGGGCGTAAATCACTGTCACTTGCCACCTGGTATTTACGCAACGAACTGTGTCAGCCTTGTTTCTTGCTTTGTGGAAAGAGCCCAGAGTTGTATAAATAGGGCCCTTAGCTCCTTTCTTAGGGCATGTGGGCATGTGGAGAAGAAACTGAGAAAAGCAGGCAGGGAGATCAATCCAGACCCGGTGGACACATGCTGATTTGATGCAGGTCTGTGAGCACTTGAAAGTTCCACCTGATGGTCAGATTTGCAACTTGCTATTTGCCTCCTTCATGCTCTTAATTCCCCCTTGTCTCAACGTTTGCATCCACAGTATGAGGCATAGTAATTATTTCTATCCATCAGTGTTGTTTTGAAGTTGAAAGTGGATAATGTCCTGAGAGCATTTCATAAACTATGAGATTTAATCCATGTTATGGGTATTACTTTTTGTTCATTTCTTTTTCAAAGTAGAAAACAATGACCCAAATATCAGCCAGGTTCTTTCCCTTTCTGCTTTTCCTCAAGTCTATTGAACATCGTTTCAAGAGAAAAGTCTAAGTATTGATCTGACTTCTCTTTCCATCCAACCTGTTTAAGCTTCATTCCATTCACGTGAGGGATGTCCAATGCATGCTCTGTGCCTGCCACTGAGTTGGGAGTGAAGATCTCATATGAATAAGACCTAGCCCCCACCCTCAAGGAGCACACAGCCTCCATGTTCCCTCACTCATGAGTATTATTTCTCTTAGAAACAGCATGGAAGGGGACATGGGTACAGGTAGGGGTTTTCTCCTGACCCTGTGTTCCTTGCCCCTCTTTCTGCAATTTGAGGGTGGTGCTGCCCACCTTCGGTCTAATTCCTGAGATTAGGGAGATGCTATGAATCAATCTTGGGTCAAGTGGAGTCAACCTTACCCAAAGACCATGGATTCCCCAGAGGAAAATTGAGGAAGGTATAAGTGAATGTTGAAGGGCAGAAAAAAATTAATAAAGCAAAAATAAATGGCCATTATCTAGTGCAGCCATATAATGGGACAGCCATATCATGAAATATCCTGCTACCATTAACAATGTTTGGAAGAATATTGAAAACATTCACTATACAATCAACACTAAGTGGGGGAAAAGCAAGAAAGTGATTATTATAAATGGCACAATTCCTATTTTTCATATGAGAAGTACATTTTTATCACTTTTTTGTGTGGGATTTTGACTTTCCTTAGAAAATCCAAAATAATGCTTGTCTCTTTTAAAAATCAGTGAAACAGCATTTTTGCATTCTGTATTTTTGCAAGTTTTTTTAAGGCTTATATATTTTTGGAGATAATAGGGGAAGAAACAAATTTTTAACTCCAAAGAAACTAAGTTTTAGGTAGTTTCAATTCTTTCTTATCCACATTTTATAATAAACCCACTTTCCTTTAAGCCCTTTTTTTTTCTCCAATGCAATTTACTTCCATATACACATCATCATTAATGACCCCTTTGTTTTATTACCCTGACTTCCTAGGGAGCTCAAATAAATGTGTTTAACTTAAAATTCATCAAAAATATTATTGTCTCGCTTATCTTTCACACACTCACAGCTACCTTTTTCTAATTAGGTGTTATCTTTATGTGTGAAGGTAGGTTAACCTCATTAGGGCCCATAATTAATTTGACTTCTAAATGATTCTAACCTTCTAACTTTACATAGGCTCTCTTTCTATAAGTCATTCATCAAGAAGCCATCTAAAAGGTAGCCATCAGATTTGTTTTGAGGGTTGCCCATGGATCAGCTCTTCCAAAGTATGTAAATCTATTTAAGTTCTATAAACACAAATCTAGGTCAATAATGCAATAACTAACTAGGTCTCATATTGTGACTGTTTACTGTTTAATGAATGTTTGGTTGGTAAACCTTTTCAGTGATCCAACTTGGGAGGTGGGCCTGGGAGGCCCTGGAGCTAGATGTGTGTACTTGACCCATCTCCACACATACAAGTCATTTATGTGGCAGGGAGTAAAAAACATAAGGTCTGGGCTCTGTCCTTTTGTGTCAGTGATGGTGATACTGATTCCTTCTGTGTTCTATGTGTGCTAATAAATGGCATGAATACATTGTATTATAAGACAATATTATAATATAACATGATATAATCTACGATATGCTATAATATAAAAATAGTACATTTCAGTATATTATTATCATCCCCTATTACAAATGAGGAAACTGACTCAGAATATTGCTAGTATATGGTGTTAAAACCATTGTGACTCAAAGCCCAGGCTCTTGGGTGTAAAGATTTTCAAGCTTGAGGAAATTAGTTTATTTCTATGGGCCTTTCCTCCCCCTCCCTCACATCTGTAAAATAAGAAAAAATATTGAATGACTTTTAGCTCTAAAGTCTATGTTGCATTTTTTTAACCTCAGTAGAATCAACAAGAAGAGTTAACACTTGGCTATAAGAACACAGAAGTGATATACAATAATTTATTGCCACCAGGAAGTTTAAAAAAGCAGTGATATATTACAAGCACAAATACTACTCGGGCATGATCTTAGTGGGCAATACTTAAGGTTATACTTAGAGAACTTCTGGTCAGAAGGATGGCCAAAGTTTTATTCGTCTCTTCTTGATGGGTTTTGGTAATTTGTTCTCCATTCACTCCCAAGAGAACTGAATCCAGGTCTTTCTTGAAGATATAATTTTTAAAATTTTTTAGAATTGAGTTTAATTTGTAAGTTAAAACTTTCCAGAAACTTCTAAAGAAGATGATTTAGTCACATTTCTAGGAAAGCCTTTTTAGTCCCAGGATTACCTCTTGGCTTAGTGTTCAACAGATTCCCGGGTCAGTGCGATCTGAATTTGGATCTTATCTCTGCTATTTATTAACTCTGTGACCTCATGCAAGTTAGTGATTTGTGTTGATCATCACTATTCTTGTTTTACAAAAATGAAGAAAATAGTAAATAGGAGTACTTATAGGGTTTTGTAAGGATTTAATAAGAGAATGGATGTAAGTAACCAAACACAGTTTTTATTTATTTTTTATTAATTTTTTTTTGTTAATCCTCAACCAAGGATATCTTTTCAATTTATTTTTAGACAGAGTGGAAGGGAGTAACATTGATGTGAGAGAAACATCAATGTGAGAGAGACATATTGATTGGTTGCCTCCTGCATGTGCCTCGAAGGGGCCGGGGATGGAGCCTGCAACTGAGAATCAAATCTCTAACCCTTCAGCCCGAGGGCTGACATTCCATCCACTGAGATAAAATGGCTAAGACCAAACACAGATTTTAGTCATAGTAATCTTTCAGTCATCAGTAGCTGCTTTTTATTTATATCATCATCAGCAGCATTTGAACCAGCTTAGTTGCTCTCCGTGTCTTTAACAGGTAACCCTTCTTTAATAAGAAAATGATTCAGCTACAGTTTTATCAGTGGCTGTTGTCTCCCAACCATGGTTGCTCCCTATGCTCCAGAAGAACAGCATAAAAGCCAGAAAGAGTGAAGTTGACATTCTAAGTGGGAGGTACAGGACCTCAGTGACCAAACTTGATGGGAAAACACATTTTTCTGCCTATAAAAAAATGCACACACACCAAAACAGTAAGATCATTAAATTGTAAAGAATGTGCACTTTCTTCCCCCAATCAGGACCCTCTCTGAATGGTTCATTTCATCCCGCTGTCAGCCCACTGAGTTATCCAAATACTACCGAGACTTCAAATAGACCATGAAACGGAAAAGGGGAAAGGGCGGGAATAAATGGAAATGAAATAGTCAGCAAGATAGAGCTGGACACACTTCAGAAATGAGGGTGGGCAAGTAGGTTAGGCAGGTCTGGAGGAGACAGGGAAGGCATGTTCTGGACACATTACCTCAATTTGTAGGCTTTTTTTTTTTTTTATCTTTTTGAGCCATAACTTGAATCTTAGAGGTTCACCTGATTTTATCCTACAATAGGAAAGACAAGAAGGACTTGGGTAATGAAATGTTCAGGTAAGGCTAATGCTGAAACTCCTTAAGTATCCTGGATTTGTGATTTTAAACAATCAGTAAAAAAAACTACCTAATTTTAAAGCTAATGTATGAGTAGGTGCTGAACATATGTACATATTTATGTACATACATGTAGACACATGTGCTATGATTTGTCAATTAAGGAATATACTGTAATCACCATGTACACTCAGCAATCTATGAGAAATAGAATTTTTTTAATTAAATCATTGTCTGGCTTTTTAGAGTTTATATTAAATATATTCAAAGTTTATCTTTGGAATCCTCAATTCTTTTGACATTGTAGGATACTGTGAGCTTCAGGCTAATTTATTATGTCCTCTTTTGGCCTTAAAGGACTGCATGTCTGTTCCAAGCTTCGGCCACTTAAATGCACACTTGGGTGCAGGCCAGCTTGCTGCTGCAGGCTTCATGCGGCCTTGGTGACTGGCATGCAGGCCTCCACTTAAAACACATTTGTTGAACTCATAAATTTTCCTGTGACCTTCAATCCCAATATAGGGTGCATCTTACTATAAAACTATCCTTTCTCTTTTGATTTTATATTGATTGTTGATGTCTCTATTAATCAGAAAAGAACTTCAAATCTAGACTGAGGAAACACTGGCTTGTTCTATATAAGCCAGTAGGACTTTCTTTATCTCCTAAGCTTTCTGCCTTTTCTCTGCTTCCCTTTTCCTTTGCATTCTCTGTCTCAGGCTCTGCTAACTCCTCTGCAGTCTGCAGGGTGGGTATTATCCTTTGCTCTCTAGTGATGGGATTATCTCAGGTCGAACTGATTTATGAACTGTTTCCTGAAGGATTCTGGGTGGGACAAAATATGAAGAATTAATTGGGGTGGGGAGATTGAGTAGAGTAATATTCCACACTCATCACACACACACACACACACACACACACACACACACACACGCGCAGAAACATGGCGGGCAGTGAGGGATGGAGAGGGGAATATGGAGTGTGGTTGAGTAGATCCTTTTGTCATCAGAGCTAATGATTTCTGCTGCTATTGAACATTTATTGGATACATGCTTTATATACACTAACGTTTAAAATCTTCTAATGGAGCTATTTCCATTTTTAGATAGGAAAACTGAGAAAGGGTAAGTAATTAATTAAAAGTGAGAGATTTATTAAGAGACACAGCTGGAGTCTGAGCATTAGTCTACTGATTCCAAATCTGCTCAGAACCACTCTGCTCACTGTCTTCCTGATGGGAATCACCCAGGGCAGCCACTAAAAGCCAGCTGAGGACCACTGTGACCTTTGACTCTTCCTCTTCAGTTAAGGAAAATTGACCAGGAGAAGGTTAATCAGCCATTTCACTTTAACCCTCATCAGAGGGATGACAGATCAGGAGGACTGTAAAGTCATGGTTACCTATGCCAATTCCCAAGTTCTTAGGTGTGTCACAACCTTCCAAAAAGTTCTCATACCTTATTAGTGGGTTTAGGTTTTATCATCTCTATGGCTTCTGGACAAGGAGTCATGCAACGAGCTTTGTTTGCAGGAAAAGCAACAGCGACATGCAGTGATTGATCAGTCAATTCCCAGGAGAGTCAGAGGGGTGGCTGTAGATATGTGTGTAGACTGTTAACACTTTCTATCACACTTGCCTGTGAGTCAGACTGACCAGGAACCAGGGATGTCACAATACCTGGAGGGATTTCTAAGATGAAAACTTTGTGAAGATGACCAAAGGATTTCTTACAAGTGGGAGAACCCACCCTCTGAAATTGAATTAATATAATTTGTGACCTTTTCCTACCAGAATTTTGTCCCACTTGACTTGCTATGCCCTGACCCACCTCTTCCCTTCCACAGGGACCAGTATGGGGCATATTTTTTCCATTTAGGCTCCTGGACAAGGCTTCAAACATGCACTGCCTGTCACACCTCTGGGTTCTTGCATGCTCTGTTCCTTCTGTTTGGCATGCCTTCTTCTCTTTGTCTATCTAATGAACCCATGTCAAAGTGTTCTTTCCTGTATTTTTCTACCTTTATGTTCCAGGCAGCATTGGTGGCTCCCTATTTTGGTGTTAATTTATGTTTCTACAACTGCTGAACCTAATGTAGTGCATAGGCACATACTAGGAGCTCGGTGAATATTTGTTGGCTGAACTTATCAATGGACAGATACCAATGATGAAAGATGGTGAAGGCAAGAGATTCCCATTGAACATTTCCATGTTTTGGACCCATTTCACCTGCATTTCAGCATAATCACCAGTTCCTCAAACATGGATTGAGGGGCAGAACAATGTTAGTAGCTGTTGTATATGCTTGTGTTTGAGTTGCATGCATTAGAGCAGCGGTCACCAACCAGTGGTCCGTGAGGTCTGAAAGGTTGGCAACCACTACATTAGAGAACCCTTTGAATGTTTTTAGATCTGGGGGTAATCTGAGCAGATTTGGTAGGAAGATAATCCTGTCAACTGTATGGAGAATGTACCAGAGGGTCCAAGGGACTCGTGGAAAAGAGGGGGCTGTTGAACTTGAAGTTAGAGAGGCTGAGTGTTGAACAATTGAGGCAGTGGCAGAGAGAGAGGAAGACGGAGCCCCAAACTTGAGTCAGGTGTGCAGACCTAAGGACAGAGTATTATTTCAACTGGCAATTTGGAGACCTAATATTTAGCAGCAGAGAGTCTAAAGATAGAAGGTGGTGTAGCCAGGCTTAAAAGTGGAACTGTCCAAATGCTTTTAGGGGTTAACAGTGGCTTATTATCACAGCAGGGCTCCGTTTCACTGGGGAGAAGAGCTTTGTACAGGGCGTTATTTTTCATCAGGAAAGAGTGGAAGACCAAAGCCAATGTGGGTTGAGGCTGTAGATACTATTTCTTGTCCAGTAGAAGGGCTGGGCCACACACTGGGTGGTCTGGTGTTAGGGATACGGGATAAGGACCACAGGCTTTGGACCAGCCACGCTGGAGTCAACCTTGAGAAACCAGGCTGAGAAACCAGGTCAGCACTTCATTAACAAGAAACTTGCATGAAGGTTGGCAGTGCTGACAGTTTTATCTGGGGTGGGGTAGAGGACTGTATCTTTTAAGATGGTCTAGATCAGTACTTCTTAAACTATAATGTGCATAGGAATCGCTGGGGGATCTGATTAGACTGCAGGTCCTGGGCTGGAGCCTGAGATTCTGCATTCCTAACACGCTCCTAGGTGACACCCACAAGACTGTTCTGGAACCAATAAACCGGAAGGGGCTAAACTACAATCTGAGTAAAGAGGCTTCTGATTTTAATTAAAAAAACTGACCACATGTCACACAAGAGAATTAATGTCCGTTTTCTAGTCTATATAATGGAAATAATATGTTTACAACTTGCCCTTCCATCTCCTTTTCAGGGATTATTTTATGTGGTAGAACTTGGAGATATTCAGTACAAAGGTGCTAAGGAGAGGGAGGTGATCTATCTGCAGCTCTGTTTCTAGGAATATGAGTGTTTCGTATTATGACGTAGACCTGACATCAGATCATTGTCCTCATTCCTGCTCTGCCATTAAATAGTCACATAACCCCACGCAAAGCTTTTTTTCTTCTCTAAACCTCACCTACCTCCTCTGTAAAATAACAGTTAAACATTTATTGAGCCAATGTTTATTGGTGCCTATCACATACCAGATATTGTGCTGGGCACAGAGAATATAAGAGTAAGTAAAGTCTTGCCCTCATCAAGTTTATACGTATTTCAATGGGGGAGACAGGCAATAGGAACTAGAAACAAAGTGACTACAGGACTACAGAAGAAGCCGTCTATGAAAGGTATACAGGTGCTCTGATAGAAAACGGCAAACATTAGAACTGTAAAATAAGGATGCTCTGGGGTAGCCCAAGTAATTCTTAGATGAAAGAAGAGCCAGTCAGGAGAAGGGCAAAAAGACAGGCATAGAGAATGCCGCCACCAATGAACTCTGTCAGAAAGGAGCTTTGATATACTAGGGATTCTAAGTCCATTGTGGACCAAGAACATTAAAGAAGGTGAGTGGGTCATAGGATGAGATCGGAGGCAGTGGGGCAGGATTATGTAGGACCTCACGGTGAGAAGAGAGAAAGCATAGATTTTTAAAAAATATATATTTTATTGACTTTTTTCAGAGAGGAAGGGAAGACATGATCTAATATATTTGTTTTTATACAATACCCTTCTGATGTGTCTGCCAACTGCATAGGAAGGGATCCAGAGAAGTAGGGTGTCCAGTCGTAGTGAGAGGTGGGCACTGGGGTGATCACTCATGGAGATATGTGCATGAGGGATGAGGACAGAGTCCAGAGCTATTTGGGACATAAAATTGAGAGGACTTGCTGATGGATAGATGAGATTAGATGGGGGCTTGGGGAAAAGGTAAGTTGAGAGAAAGCATAGAATCAAGGAAGTCTCCTAAAGTTCAAGTTTGAGCAAACAGGGTGGTCTTTCTGAGCTGGGATTGATTAAGAAAGAACATGTGTGGAAATAAGAGAATCAAGAAATCAGGTTACAGTAGCCCTTATCACAGGATGGTTTTAAGGATAAAGTGAGAGATGCATTTTACATAGTGCCTAGCACTTATATGCTCAGTGTTCCACTGTTATTCTGTTATTGTAATTACTCAGAAACTCAGGCTCCACCCCACGAGCTAACCAGATGCCCTCCATCAGCAAAGACCTGATCATTCTCTTGGAGTCAACAATCATACTTTTACTTTCTCCAATGGAAAATAAATATTGCTTTTTAAAACCCTGCCTTGGTGATAGAAAGATGGGGTAGACACATGTGTGCCTCAAGCAACATCAATCAAAATTTCAGCCAAGTTTTGATTAAAAGACCTTCATTTCTGGCAAAGATTTAAAAACCAGAAAGAGTGCAGCTGGGTTTTCAGTTCTAGGTGGTTATCATGAGTTCTGGAAATTAGAAAATGCATCTTCTAACTTGGAAATTGTGGAAATTGTCTGGAGTAGTTAGAGGTAAAATCAATATAAACCTCTACCCCAACTTCTCATGATACCATGTGCATAGTAAGGTTGTAGCTGTTTGGTCTTTGCTAAGCACCTAGCCTTTTGACCAGATTTTTAGGTGGTGATATTGCTCCCTGGTTTCCATACCTATGACTTAGTTTTGCTAGCATAGATTTTTATTAGTTTGGCAGCCTAGCTACCTATTAAGACTGTTGGCAAGTTTAAAAATATAAGGTACTAATTCAGCCCAGGAGAACTATTCTGTACACCTGTGAATCAAAGGTGTTTTGTTGTTGGTGGTGTTATTTATTTATTTATTTTTAAATGGCTCCCACATAATTTTTCTACAAATGTCATTTGGTAGTCTTTGGTCTAATGGTCAGGGTGTTATATCATAATTTCAAAATTCTGAATTCTATTTTTGCTTTAACCAGTGGCTTGCTTTCTATGTGGCCTTGGTCAAGTCACCTCATGGTTATTAATATGCAGTTTCTTGCCTGTAAAATGAGATAGTTTCACTTCTCTTACTCCACTGAGATAAAGAAAATATACTGAGCCAATAGGCAGTAACTAGAATGTTTGATGGGAAAGGCTTTTGTGTTAGCATAGGTAGCTAGATATTAATAAAAAGGGAGCAAATAGAATCAGATATTAAGATCAGACACTGAGCCTCATTCACTAGGAAGTCGCAGCGTTCTCTGCTGAAGGGCCTTAACATGTCAGTGAGCCTGGCAGTGCCATTATGGAGGGTGGGGGGATTTTTCTACTGGGCCTGTGCCCAGTGGAAGTCAAGATGGCAAAAGGGAAGGTCCTTCTACTTTGAGGCATGCACAGTAAGAGCCAAGGCAGTGACCATAAAGGGGAGGTGTCTAATCTGGGTAAAATACCAGATTAGTTAGGGGGAGGGCCCAGCACAAGGCCCTGAAGGATTGAGTAAGAGATTGGTTAGTTTGAAAGGTTGCATGGTCTTTCCCAAGCCCAGGTAATATAATCAAAGCTTATATTGGTGGCACCGATGCATTGTTCCTGCAATTGCCCTATTTGTTGTTGGGTTCCCTCTATTAGCAGCCATGCAGGCCCAGCAGCTGAGGCAGCCCAAGTGTGGGCCTCAAGTGTGGGCCTAGGTATAGCAGTGCCGGCCAAAGCACTGGAACAGAGACTAAGCTAGCCAGATGGGGAAAGAGCTTTGGCATGGACTGAACCAATGGCACAGGATTTCTGGATCCTGGCCCTTCTTCTGTGCTTGAAAACAAGGTTGGACTTCTTCCTGGCTGTGGATGAGACACAGATTCTGGGCACCTGGGGACAGTCCTTTGTGTTTGCTCCAACTTCAATAAATCTCATCACTATGCCTCATCCTCCCATGCATGGGTCACCAAATGCTTTTCTCTTGACTCGGCAGAAGAGCCCTATTACAACCTGCAACATCTGGACTAGACTATCAAAGAAGTCTTGGGATCTTTGTCCTGGTAAGGACCTGTCTACATGCTTTGGTCTGATGTCCAGTGTCTTCATTCTTAGAAATGCAAACTCATTCACTTCAGTTACTTCACAGTGCCACTTGGCTCTTAAGTATAGACTCTGTGGACCATTGTGAATAATTCAGGTTTTTTGTTTGTTTGTTTGTTTGCTTATTTTTTCATTAAGGGCATGTACTGGGGGAGGGGGGAGTGGCTGGGGGAAGGTCAATGGGGAAAAGAGACATATGAAATACTTTAATCAATAAAGAATTTTTAAAAATGAAAGAAAAAATCCTTGAGTTGAGGATTAGCAAAATAAAGTCAGTGGTCACTCCTTAACATCACCAAACTAGGAGAGGCAGCCTGGCTCCACTGGAGGTCAGATTACTGTCATTAGTATCCAGTGGGCAGCAAACTGCGGCTCGTGAGCCACATGCGACTCTTAGGCCCCTTGATTGTGGCTCTTCCACAAAATACCACGGCCTGGGCGAGTTTATTTTGAAGAAGTGGTGTTAGAAGTTTAAGTTTAAAAAATTTGGCTCTCAAAAGAAATTTTAATCATTGTACTGTTGATATTTGGCTCTGTTAACTAATGAGTTTGCTGACCACTGGTATAGGTGTTAGTCCTCTTCAAAGGCCCTGTGCAGAAACCACATATCCTAGAGGTTGGAGGACCCCAAGGCACTCTGAGTTCCTGCCACAATTACAGGCAACATGGCCAGAACCAGCTCATGGCATTCAAGTGCCTGGTCCACACCATAGGATCTCAGGATGAATGCCATAAACAGGATTGACAGGTGTTGACATGGAGCCAGGGAGACAACCTGGCTGCTGGTCCTGAGGAACGGACGCTTTGTAAGAAGTCTGAGGAGAGACATGACATGCAGAAGCTCTGACAGACTTATTGAGAGGTAGCCATAGGAGGCCATCTCTGTACACGGGAGAAGAAATTGTGAGAAGAATCTGTGGGGATCATGTGTAGAAAGGAAACTCTATTTTCTAGGGCTGTGGTTGGCAAACGCAGTAGTCAACAGAGCCAAATATCAACAGTACAGTTATTGAAATTTCTTTTGAGAGCCAAATTTTTTAATCTTCTTCTAACGCTACTTCTTCAAAATAGACTCTTCCAGGCCTTAGTATTCTGTGGAAGAGCCACACTCAAGGGGCCAAAGAGCCGCATGTGGCTTGCGAGCTGCAGTTTGCTGACTACTGTCGTAGGGAGTCAGGACTCCCTCCCATCTGTCGTCACTTATGCTTGTGGTGCTTCCTATGGGGTCCAGGGACACATTGTGAATTATGCTGCCTCCCTTTCTGCCTTCCAGCATTCCCTTTACTGATACTCTGGTAGTTTATAGCATAGGACCTGTCACAATGTCTGGGCACCATCCACTACACCCACCTCGCTCTGCACCATCCAAGTTTGATCTGTCTCCCCTCACCCCTGAGGTTATTAAACTGGCAAGTGAGTATACGAAATCAGCATTGTTGAATGGCTCCTCACTCTGGGCAAGGAAAAGGAGGACTGTTTTCCTGGTGAAATGTTCCAACCAATTCAGAGAAAAATACCACATGAAGTCAAAATAGTATCATCCTGGCCAAGCAAGGGTTTTCCTTTCTAACCGTGCTGACATGCAAGGTTTCGCAGCCTGACATCAGTGGTATTGCCTGCTCTCTCCAGCTGGGGGATGTCAGTTCAGCAGAGGTAGGGAAAGGATTTCAACTGTAGGAGGTGGTGGGAAGGAGAGAGGCCCTGTGAGGATATACACTCTGTAGTGGGAAAAAGAGTAAAGTATCCAGTCCAGGAGAGAGGCAAAAAAGAGCTTCCTTAGGTCAAAACAACAGCAAATCCTTCATTGAAAGTGCATTTGTGAAGATATTTTAAGATGACAGATTCAGTTAGGGAAAGAAGCCATATACCAGAGAATACATTGTGTGTGATTTCATTGATCTAAAATTCAAGAACGTGCCAAACTAATCTATGTTGATGAAAGAATAATGTGGGTTGCAGGCGAGCGAGGAGGTTTAACTGGGAAGGAACACCACGGAGGATCGAGGGACTAGAAATGCTTGGTATCTTGATCTGAGTGATGGTTACCATGGTTACCCAGGTGTGTGCACATATAAAATTCCTTGAGCTGTCTACTAAGATTTGCCTAATGTTATCTATGTAATTTATTACTCAATTCAAAAGTTTAAGTGGATCTTCTGTTTTTGCCACACGGATAAATAAGGCATCAAGATAAAGGACGTCTGAGTTACTCAGTAGGAGAGAGATGCCATTAATATTCCAAATGGGCCCTAACTAGTTTTGTTTCATGGATAGAGTGTCGGCCTGCAGACTGTAGGGTCCCAGGTTTGATTCCAGTCAAGGGCATATACCTTTGTTGTGGACATATCCCCAGTAGGGGATGTGTAGGAGGCAGCTGATTGATGTTTCTCTCCCATCGATGTTTCTAAATCTCTATCCCTCTACTTTCCTCTCTGTGTAAAAAAAAAAAATCAAATATGTTTTTTAAAAATATTCAAAGTGGACTATAAAGCATAAAAGGGCAATTAAGCCTGACACAGTGGAAGGATCACAGGCTCTGGCAGTGGGTTAACTTAGGTCCAAGTACTATTTGTAGCCTTTCCTTTGGATCTCTAGCTTTAATGTTCTCTCAGGCACAGTTTTCTTCTCTGAAATATAGATAATATTTACCATTAACTGCTGTTTGGGAAATTCCATGAAATAATATATGTAGGTATCTTGCTAGACACCTGAAATATAGCTCCAAAATAGTAATTATTAACATATGGGAGGTATATGGCCACGTAAGTTACAGTGCTAAAGAATTCTAGTCATAAAATCATATTTCTATTATAAAATATTTTAGGGATTAAAGGTGTGACTATTGAATAATAAATGAATCCCTCCTTTACTTATGTCTAAGTGGATATTGTTAAAATATGTAAAACTAGCCCTAACCGGTTCAGCTCAATAGGTAGAGTATCGGCCCGTGGACTGAAGGGGTCCCAGGTTCAATTTTGGTCAAGGGGATGTAACTTGGTTGCAGGCACATCTCCAGTGGGGGATGTGTAGGAGGCAGCTGATCAATGTTCCTCTCTCATTGATGTTTCTCTCTATTCTTCTTCCTTCCTCTCTGTAAAAAATCAATGAAATATATTTTAAAAATATGTTAAACTATTAAATTTTATTTAAATTATTCTAAATCAAATGCATGCTGTGCTATAGTACTTTGAGCAAATTACTTAACATCTCTGAGTTTGTTTCTTTATAACATGAGAATAACAAAATAATTTCTTTAGGTGTATTCTGATTATTCAATTGGTTAAAACTATGTAACATGCTTACAATGAGCCTAACACACTGGGAATTTGGGTTAAATGATTCAATTTTGCAAATGTTTAATTAATGTCTAAGATAAGCCTGATATTATTTAGTTCCCATGAATGAAAAGAACAAGAATAAGATTCCTTGTCTTCAGGAAGCTTCTGACCTACTGAGAAAGATAGATATGCACATTTATAAAGCAATGTGTTAAATGTTACACTAGTGTAAAGTTTGTACGCTGGGGAAATACACAGGGGAGATTGTACAATAGTACAGGAACCAATTAAAATTTTGTGAATGATGGGCATATTTAAATTTACAGAGGACATTAAGATACTTGGAAATAGCAATTTAAGGTCACCATGTGGGTGAGTCGATGGCCAAAGGATTATTTCTATTTTAGAATCACAAGCTTATCTGTACCTAGGAATGTTTTGAAGCAGAAGCAGATTCGTTGAAACTGCAAAATGGAAAGAACCTTCAAATTGGCAGTGAGTCAGAAGAGGAAGGGGATGGAATTCTCCTTCTGTTGGTTACCATCCACCTCCAATGTAGTCTCTCTGGTTGGAGGCCATGTCTCTGCATGAGAAGGAAGGGCAAGTCTTTTAGGACAGTGTTGAGTCATGTCTACTTTGAGAATTTGATGAAAGCCATGAATGCTTTCCAAGGAAAAATATCAACTATAAACAAACAAAATGATCATGGAAATCTCCAGCAAGGCTTTTTGCCTTTCTGAAGTTTAGGGTGAGAGCCTCTGTTTTAAAAGAAGATTCATAAAACTGCATCATCTCCCCTCTCTGGAGAACCAGTAAATATTGGCAACTTCAGTTATATCACCATAGTTACATTGATGACCCTCAGATCCCTCCTGGGTGGTCCCCTGAGTGTGTGATAACCATCTCTGTATTCCAGCCTACAAAGTGCACTTAGATGAAAGGCTTAGAGGAAACCCAACTGTAAATAATCTAGACCCTGCACTGATACTTATCAATCTCTTTTGAGAGCTCTATATCAAAGGTTACTCTACACAAGCTATTACTATCACTATTAAGTGTACATTGCTATTTTTACTTCCATGTCTTAGACATTAGATTGGAGGGATAGGGCATTTGGCTAACCATATCCAACTGCCCCTGCCTATCTGCAAATTCTTATCATATATTACTAAGGATCCAGTGTTTCTGTGACCTTTGTGAGTCAGTCTGATACACTATTATGTTGTGTGTCTTATCAGAAAGTTCCTGAAGATACATTGCCTGGAAGATGGAACCTGGGAGCAAGGTAGCTGCATCCCAGTGGTGTGTGAGCCTCCCTCTCCTGTGTTTGAAGGCATGTATGAATGTACCAATGGCTTTGAGCTCGGCAGCCAATGTGTGATCAACTGTAACCAGGAAAGTGAAAGGGTAAGGATGACTTGAACTTTGTTTTGGATCAGGCTGTACCCTAATCTTGATGACCAATCCAAGAATGTTGAGTAGAAATGATAAAAGTGAATTCCAACACACAGGGACTTTACTAAGTTGGGATTCTAGCCAGAGTATTGGTATAATTTCATAGGGAATTCAGAAGATACCATGTTTTGTTTTGTTTTTTGAATATCCTTTGAGAACTTTCTTCTGCATAAGAAGAAAAACCTGATGGTTTGGATGCCTTGATAAATTCCAAAAAAGACTGGGGTTCTGAGTCAGCAATGTGATTTCCTCCCATGTGTGACCACTGACCTAACGTAGCTGGGAATACCAATATTACATTCTTCAATGGAGCAGAGTCCTGAACAGACCATCAATTCTTCACTAAAGGCAAAGCTGAAAGTGCTACTTGACTTTTATTCTCTCTAGGATTTTGGCAGAAGAGGTCCCGTATGAAAACTAGAGTCTTATCATGGTTATATGATTAAGATCAATTTTATTTTGGAATCTTTATAAGTACCACATGATACATGAGACAGGAAGTTAAGTAGGCTCTCTAGGCAAATGTCAGTGACTTTGACTGCTCTCCTGGCACATGTCTGTATCTCAGTATCCAGCACTCTAAGATGAGCACTGCAGAACAGATGTGAAAAGAATATGCTATGGATATGACAAGAAATCAGACACATCTGTTTGGCCTGATTCTTTAAGGACTCATGAAATTTGCCAGATGAAGGGAGAGTTTATCTGTAATTCCAAAAACTCACTTTCTTGATTTTCATGAGTTAGTGCTATTATGTATGTTCTTTGCATTTAGGATACTTTGTTGGAGGTGTGAAGCCAAGATTCACATAAACCAGCACACATGTGGAGAAAGGCAACAGAAGTTAGGTGATCCAAAGTAACTTTGTTGTATGCATTCAAGCAGAAAGGCAAAAAGTACCTTCAACATTTTGTGAATTGGTTTCACTAGGTCAAATTCATCTTGAAAAAAGTCTGACATTTGCTACAAAAACTATTTGTGTGACAGTATGGGTGAATCAAAGCAAAATAGCACCAGGAGAAAAAATTTCCAAAAATATCTCAGAATACATAGGCTACAATGGATAGCACATCCTATATTTATATCCAAAGAAAAACGCATCATAAACAAATTAATGACAAAATTCTTCATGATTCCTTCACATGAAAAGATTAAAAAAAAATTGTCATGACATTTTTTTTGTCAGTAACAACATGGCTTATTATTTCAAGAGTGTCTTTCATTCTAAGTTTTAGAATTTGGAGAACACTAACATTTGATTATACCCCCTCTCCCCACTCTAAATGCAGTTAACATAGCAATAATGAAATGTTCTTTACTTTCGATCTTTTAGCTTCCCATCCTCTGCATGAAGGAAGGACTGTGGAGTGAAGAGTTCAAGTTGTGTGAAAAGCTGCAAGGGGAATGTCCACCACCACCCTCGGAGCTGAATTTTGTGGAATACAAGTGTGAACAGGGCTATGGGATTGGTAAGTTCAAGAAGAGATGCCAATTCTGTCTCAAGAAATACTTTCATTAGGCCTGGCTGAATCCTGAATAGATCCAATGTTCTCCCTGAGGAGTGGATGAATATGCAGTTGACTCTGAACTGCTTCAATAAAATAGAAATCTATAACAAATTCATTCCTTTTACTCCTCCATGTTTGTATAATGTTGGTGCAGCTGCTGGGCTATTTGCATAGTATCTGGTCATGTTACCTATTTCACTACAGGCTGAAAGTGGATGAGTTTGGGGAGGAGTTGTAGTTCCAAGAGGAGAGGTGGGAAGGTGGAGCCACACACCCAGCAAGTGCTGGGATCCTCTGTAGTGTGGCTGCAGCAGAGAGCTCCTGAAAGGGATGATTTGAGATTGCATTTGCTTGTGTGGCTCTTCAGCCATTCTTTCTCTGTTGAGGACCAGGATCCAGAGCCTCTGGGCAATTTCTTAATCAAGTAATTGCAATTAAAGGTCTCTGGTTTATAGTGATGTGGACTCACCTTGGCCCTGCCTAGACCAAAGCATCATAGGAAAGAGATGCTGTCGGTGGAAAACCTTGTGAGATTAATGCTAACTCTACAAGCAAGCAGAGATTTTATAAGCCATTCTAACTTTTGTAATGCCAGTGGATATAATTTGAGTTCATAAGAAAGCTCATTAGTTTCTGAGATGGTTCTTTACCCTCTTCAAATTGCCTTTTGCACTGAGCTATCTTGAGGTCAGGCAGTGGGGAGCTTGGACCGTGATTCTCAAGTTATCTTTCATGAGCAAATTCTCATCTCTTCACCCTTCAATTTCTACATTTATATGTCATGTATTCACATATATAGAATCCTTCAGTCATGTGGCTCTTTGAATTATTATACAAGTTAGCAAAAAGAAAAATCAAAACAGAGATAGTGAGATCTGAAAAGAAACTTAGAGATCATCAAATCTATAGATGATGAAAACTTTAGAGTGTACCTTCTTTGAATAGAATTTTGGGAGACACTTGGACTCTATATACAAAAGAGTGGAGTTCAAGATTTTCCTTTAAGAGGCCAACATGTGATCAAAATCTCTGCTTTGGATCTCCCCTGGTTTCTTCTTTTAATCACATCAATTTCTTGCAAGGCTGCCAGCATAACAATCATCATGTAGAAATTATTAATCTGCCTCCAAAAGTTATAGGTCAGCTAGTAAAGTTCTTAGGTAGTAGATGCTTTAGATGATCCTAGAGGCAGAAATAATATTAAATGTACTTAAAATGTATCAACCAATCAGGCTAGACAGAGTCCCAGAGCAGGGTCCTGGAGGTCTGCTGGCTCATGCAGAGATTCCGAGATTCCAAAGGAGTCTAGAAAGAGGAGTGGTCACTTGGGGCACAGAGTGTTAACCTGGGGTCGAGGCCCTTCACTAATTTGTGTATAAAGTATCTTCACAGGTGCATACAAGAGGAATATCAGCCTTGCCCATACCCATGATAATGATGACCCATAGCATAGAGAGAAATTGCTGAGGAAAAATCAAAACTCTTGATTCCGAATGAAAAAGACTGAGATCTGGAAAGTCAGGTGTGTGCTGTAAATTTCTGTTCCTTCAGGTGCAGTGTGCATCCCATCATGTGTAGTGCCCCCTAGTGACCCGGTGATTCTGCCTGCGAACATCACTGCAGACACTGTGGAGCACTGGATGGAGCCTGTAAAAGTCCAGGTGAGCAAAGAGACACTTTTACATATCGAGGACAGAGCAGTTCCTAACAGACAGCATATTATCTGGAATAATTTCAGAGGCTTTCAAAGCATCCTTAAGGTGAACAACTACATGGGTCATTTCCTAAAGAGGAGGATTGCAAATCAAGAAGGAAAAAGAGGAAAAGCTTGAGAAAAGAGATGGCCCACATCCAAAGGAACATTTCAAAGATGATATAGAAGGAAGATTCTGAGACATAAAGAACAGATCATACAGGAAGGGAATTAAGATGGAAAATTTACTTCCATCTTCAGCCTTGCCAGCAGAAGAGAGTAAGGATGGAAACATGCTTTTATTTTGTAAATGTTTCAGAGGTGTGCTGGTTGTGAGAAGCAAGAGGTGAGGATTGAAATTCTCAAGTGGACTTTCAGGGCCTTTGTTGTGAAGGCGTCTTCCTCCCTCACCTACTACACACAGACATGTAGGCCTTTCTATGGTGATGGCACCAGCAGAGAAATAACCCGATAGAAAGAGAGGACAGTAAACAAAAGGGCTCTCAGCAGTCTAATAAATGCCTGCCCATCAAAGTGACTGAGTAGTAGAGTCTGGTAGTTGGGACAGGCAGGAGACAGCCAAATGTCCATGCAGTACCATTGCTCACACCCAGACCCAAGGTCCTCTGCTGACCATCCTCCTGCAGCACCCAGAGGCCTGAGGTCCAGGTTGCCTGACTGTGGAGTTGCTCCTTACACTGTTGCTGGGAGCACTTGGTACTTTCCTCATCTCTGTTTTTCCTCTTCATTTTTTTTCTTCCCCTTTCTCTTATCTGTCATTCTAACATCAGCACCATAAGATTCTTGAGGATAGGAATGATGCCCTACTCTTATCCCCAGATGTCCTCAATGCATGACTCATTTCATCCTCTGCTCAGTACAAGGTTGCCAGATAAAACAAAGGATCCAGAGAAGAATGGCCCCCACCTCCGGAGAACCATCTCTCAAGGCAGACCTGATTTTTCCACAAAGCCTGTGCAGGGTTGAATTTTTATGATTAACCATTGTGACAAGAGAGTGTTTATGATATCTCATGGCTTTTCTATTTAAGATAGGAAAATTAAGGTTTTGACTTCCGCAGTGAAGTAGTAGTCCTTGAGGAAGCTGATTTCATGGAGAGATTACTTTCCATGTATAATGTGGCAATTGTTTGGGTGTAAATGAGTTTTTCTAAATTGCATTTGAAAGTGTTTCTTGCTGTAGTACAAGGGCATCCATCATGACATCCTATTTCCCATAGTAGTTTGCTTCATAAATCCATTTTTTTACAGACAATGCTTTTCTCTTTTTAGTATATTATAATTATGAAATCCAAATTAATGAAGTGAGGTCCAAATTAATTAGATTTTCCTGCAGCTACAACATGTTAAGTTTGCAAATTCTCAACACTGCATGAAATCCCTTTCTTAACTCCCCAGTTTTTTCAACAGAATTGCTCATTCAAAACAAATCTTATAATTTCTGGCTCTGTTTTTCAAAATTGGTCCCCAAAGGATTAATAATTACTAAAATAAAAACAAAATGTTTTAAGAGGAAGAGAGAAGCAGGAAGAAAAAGAAAAGGTCATTTTCTCCAGGAGGCATAATTTCCAACAGAATGGTGTCCCCCACTCTTCTGCCTCCTCATGTCCTAATCAGCTCCCCAAAGTGTCCTCTTGAAGGGTACAGTTATGTCTAACATCTCCAATCATATTTGCCACACATTAGTGGGAAAACAAATGGCCCAGTCCCATGATCCATGGAAAGGCCATCTTTTTCATTGGTTTTAAGCATGGAATTGCTCACTCTTTTTGAATATGTCTCTAGACCTTGAGTCCCTCATTGCTAGAGAAGACTAGTCAAGATGGTCTTGGAGGGCAAAGGAAGAGGAACTGGAAAGTAGATGCCAGGGTAATGTACTATGGCCCAAGTAAATATGAAGAATCATGCTGCATTTAGATCGCTACATCTATAGAAATAAGAAAATTGCCATAAACATGAGCAGCAGCAGAGCTCTGTGGTCTGATGTGATGAGCCAAACTACTATTGGAATAAAAAAAAAAACACATTTGAGCAATATTTTGTTGGATTTTACTGTTGGCTAACCATCAGACTTGTGACCTTTAGGCATTTAACTAGGCAACAGCCTTCATACAGCTTTAGACCATCCCCATAGCCCTTAAATGGCTCTCTCTCTCCCTCCCTCCCTCTTTCCCTCCCTCCCTGCCTCCCTTCCCTTCCTCCCTTTTACTATTCTTCCTCTTCTTCCTTTTTTTTCTTACTTTAAACTATTTTTTTAAATGGTCCAACCAACTTTAATGGATCAAATATTTAAATTTATTTTCTCTGAATCTCTTTCTATTTGAAAGTTCAAAACAAATTATTGGCTCTTCTTCTTGCACAATGAATTCATCTAAGCAGTGACTTGCCAATAGTATCATAGCAATAGTTGTAACTACATACAACATATAGCAATAATAATTTAAAAATTCAAAATAGTTTACCCAGTAGGGAGGAAGGAAGGAGAATGATAATGGAGGGACACATATAGGGGACATTAATTAAATCTTTAGTGACTTATTATAGTGTGGAAGCAGATACAGCAAAATGTTAAGGTCTGATAAGGTTGCACAGAGGATATAAAGTTATTTTCTCAATTATTTTCTATAGCCATTCAAATGTAATCATATATGATTATAATTTGCCAGAAATGTTCCAGAAAATAAGAAATTCATATTTAACTGTTAAAGGATAAATTGAAGCGTTTAAAATTTTTAGTTTACTTGAGCAAAAATCAATTCCAATGGAGTAGTTAGGAGCACCCCGCCAGGGAAATACTTTATTACAGAGAAAAGGCCGAAGCAAAGCAAGGAAGTTATTAAATTGATTAGCTGTAGCTTAAAGGCTTGTTGGCAGATTGTGATTGGCTGTCCTTATATTTCAATTGCATTACCTTGAGGTAATTCACAGGCTTTGATTTTGGTTGGCTTGCTATATAAGCTGCCATGGCAGAAGAGTCCTCTTGTTTAAGGAATTTAACACACTCACCAGTACCTTCTATGCCCACTTCTTTCTTCTTCCTATTTCACTCCCCTCTTTTACCTCACCACCATAAATGTGCCCATAAAACTTAGGTCCTGAAAAGCATTTGAAAATTTCCTCCTATTTTGATCAATAACTAGTTAATGTTATATGCATATCTTTACTTAATAGGATGAGTGACATTCATAGGCCAGAAGGCAAGGGAGAGTCCTAGTGATACAACATCATATTTAGTGGTTGACAGTTACTCATAAAACATTGTTTATCTCTGTGTTACTGAGATAAGAAATGAGTGGCAGACAGTTTCTATTCTCAAGGACTTTGAAACTTAGGAAGGCATAAACACAGGGACCAGAAGCATATGCATTTTTATAGAAATGAAGAAAGGCTGCCAGTCTGAATTAGTCTCAAGACTGAATTATAGATCATTAAAAACAGGACATGGATATTGTTAATTCCACAACCAAGAATTTATTCTATGGATCATGTATACATGTATACATGTGAAATGATTTACACATAAGTTTTGTCTCTTAGAACAAAAGACTTTGTCTGTTAGAACAAAATACCCATTAATATAGATCTAGTTTAGTAATTAGGGTCAATCCCTGCAGTGGAGCACTTTGTGATCAGTAGGACACAGCAGCCCAGCTCCCATAAATTCACAGAACACCTAGAAAACATTGTGAAGTGAAATAAAGTTAGGCAAGCAAACAACAATGACCAAAGCACAGAAGAAAATTGAAGTATTCTATTATTTGTGTGAGGAAAGAAAGGATTTTATACATATACTAGAGGCCCTATACATGAAAATTCATGCACTGGGGGTGGGAGGGGGTCCCCTCATCCTAGCCTGCACCCTCTTGCAGTCTGAGACCCCTTGGGGGAATGTCCACTTGCCAGCTTAGGCCTGCTCCCTAGGGGATCAGGCCTAAGTTGGCAGTCAGACATCCCTCTGGCAGCCTGTGAGCCCTCAGGGGATGTCCGACTCTGACTAATGGCTTAGGCCCGCTCCCCACAGTTAGTTGGACATCCTCAGCACTGCCGCAGAGGCAGGAGAGGCTCCCGCCACCATCACTGTGCTGGCCAACCATGAGCTGGCTTCTGGCTGAGTGGCACTCCCCCTGTGGAAGCACACTGACCACCAGGGGCAGCTCCTGCATTGAGCATCTGCCCCCTCGTGGTCAGTGCATGTCATAGCGACCCGTTGTTCCCGGTGGGTTTGCAATTAGGGTCAATTTGCATATTACCCCTTTATTATATAGGATATATGTATATGCATAGACTATCTCTGTAATGATACAGAAAACAACTTAAAGTTGAGGGAAGAAAATGGGTAGTGGGAACAGGAGCAGGGTAGAGGTTATGTACCCTTTTATACCGTTTATATTTTACAGATAATACATGTTTGTGAAATAAAATTACATAATATAAAGATATAAAAAATAAATTGGAAATAATAACAGAAAAGAGCATTGGAGAGAAAAAATTGGAAGTAAAGACAGACTCTTTTCCTCTCTTTTGTTTTTCCTTTGCAATATATGTTTTGAGAATTTCTAAAGTTTTAAGTAAACCAAACACTCCTACATTTGTAAAAGGGGTGAACCGGGCAGAATGTTTAGAGGGTTAGAAGAGAAGCTGACACACGAAGTTCAGCGTGTTCTGGAGAGTCTGGCAGTGGTCATCATGAGACAGTTTCAAGGCCAAGTATTCCTTTATTGGAGGGTTTGACATTCTTCCACATCCTCCCATCAGACATTGAGCACTCTGAGAGCATCCCTGCTCCTACTGCAATGCATACCTGTGATCTAAACTGAATGCTGTCTGATTAGCATGGGAATGGACGTCCTTAGTGGTTACCGAGAAGGAATCCAGTGGCCATGCATTCACATTTCAAGGGTACAAGTTATTGTACATTTTCATTACCATTACCTGGTGATAGAGTTCCACTGGTGCCTTTTTCGGAACATAAATGAGAATCATGTCCAGGTAGCAGAGCTTTTAAGTAAGTAGTCTGCTTAAATGGCTTTAAGTGCAGAAGAACAGCTCACTTTCTCAGGAGGCTGAATCCCCCTGTTGGGGTTACCTTATATATCTGTAGTCCTGAATAGATTTAATAATTCTCTTATTAAATTACAATGATAACTTATCCCAAAGCACCTTCTACAATAGTACAATATGGAATTTTGAATATCAAAATTTGTTAGGATTCTTAGTGTTTACTTCCCTTTAGGGAAACTATGAAGGAGGAGTTTTAGTTTACAGTCATGTAACTCCAGGAGAATATTGCAGATTCCTATTCTCACAGCTGACTATGAGGTTTTTATTCATATACACCCATATTAATGTATGCAAATGTCTCCAATCTGATTGCTATAGCCGTAGCATTGTAGAGTCTGTAATTTCCAATTAATGGGGTGCTATCTTGTGTAAAGCTCGTATCTCCCCATGTGTTATTTTTCTTACCATTGAACTGAATTCCTATTGTACCAAAAAAAAAAATGTGAGTAAGAAACTCTACACATAGGTGGGTGGATTGCAGGATATGGAGAGAATCACTCTGTCTCCTTAAAAACTTCCTATGGGACCTCCTCTTTTCCTGAAGTGAGTCTTTGGAAATTTTTAAAATACAAAAATTAAAAGGAAGAAGCTCAATGAAAACGAGTTGTCATTTAAAGAAGAGTAGATGATTATTTGTTTAAATGTGCATTTGGAAGTGGCCATTGGGAATGGGAAAGTAGCTTGTGTCCTAAAGTGAGTGTGTTTTCACACTCACCAGCTTAACGTTGGTTCCCTTTTGAGTCCCAGTGATTTTACTTTACCCCTATTTGATCAGGTTACAGACCCTTTTTTCCACTGTAAGGAAGAGAAAGTGGTGCTCACAGAGCTGCAGAGTCCACTTGATCTCCAGGGCTTGCCTGGTGCTCACATTTTATGACCTGGCATTTCTGAGATCCCTTTTTGGTTCAGGACTCTTCTTGTGAGGCTGTATTTCTCAGCCTTTAAAAACTCACGCTGCTTCCTGATCACAGCCATATCACCATTTCTTGTAACGTTATTAAAAACCAATATTATGCCTTAAGACCACTTTATACTCATTATAATATTGATGATGCTTTTTAAAAACACACTTATACCACTGCTCTGGAAAGTTTGATGCCTTGGGGAGGGAGAAGAAGGAGAAAGAGGATGAAAAGTCCCTTCCACTGAGAGTTTGTGCCGTGGCACCATCATCAGGACTAGCAGCTCTACAGGTGGGATAAGCGCAGGACATGGCCCTTCTTTCACTGATAGGGTGTCGTAATGTTTGTGTTCTCTGTCTTCCCCTTCAGAGCATCATGTGTACTGGGAGGCATCAATGGCACCCAGATCCTGCCCTGATCCACTGCATCCAGTCCTGTGAGGTAGGTCACCACCCCTTCCCCAACCTGGACCATACTTCTCTGCTTAACTCTAGGCCTTGAACCTTTCTAATGCAAGATCCTCCCTTTCTCCACTTCTGTGCTTTTTGTTTAATTTCCACAATCCTACAACTACAGATATTAATATTTCTGATTTTGGCTTTTCTTCAAGCAAAATTCCAGGGTTTCATTTGAAATGACTCAATAAAAGTAAGTTAAAAGCAAATCAGAATTATTTATGGTTTTGGGATTCTCTAACAGGGCCTTGTTTGAGCTTAATTAGATCAGAGTTTTGCAGACCGATGGCCCACAGACAGGTTTATTTGGCCAACACAGTGTCTGAAAACAATCTTGTTTTGATTGCTAATATTTTTAAAATTGGGATTTTTCACATAAAATTCATATGTGTATATAAAACATTTCACACACACAGGCACACATACTCCAAGTAAAAATAAATATAAAACACTTTGTACAAAGATTTTTCTTTTGAAAAACAAGACTATCTGGCAACAATTAGCTGAATCTGCGTAGCAGCTACAACCCCAGAAGGGCAGCTGTTCTTCAGGTCAACATGCTCCTCCCTTCTGCCTGTGTCTTCCTACCTTATTTTCACCCACTGCTGGGGTCAGGCAGGCATCTATGTTCCCCACCACTGGGGCAGACCTGCAATTCGCTGTGGAGTAAGCTAAGCTAGACCGTTAGCTCCTTGAGGACTCCTATCTTCCTCCTCACATGGGGGAATTCCCTACCTTGGGGCACCTAGGGCACTGTGAATTCTTTAGCCAGATTAACAGGAGTGATGGCAAGGGAGAGTCATGAGTGAGGCAGCACTGATGGGGGATGACCCAGAATGTACATGCAAACACCATGTAAGCTTTCTCACCCTGGGAATAGCCAGTGACAAATACAAATCCTCCAGTCTCAGTCACACCAGGTTTTGACCTCCAAATCTTTCACTGGAAGTAATTAAGCCACTTAGCAGCAATACTTGGGTCATTCTGGCTGCTGTGTTCTAGAGAGAACTGTTTAACATCCATTGATTTCCAACACCCTCCCCTTCCCCTCCCCCAACCCACTTGCATGTTAGTTCTCCTTCTCCCCCATTCTTCTTTATTTCTGTTTATATTTATCCACTTCTGGTAAACTGGAGTCTATATGAGGCCAAGGAAGAGGGAAGGGTGGGGTTTGAGACAAAGGGAAAGGAGACCAATAAAATAGTATTCTGAGAGGGCATCAGGAAAAGGGCGAGCATGGAGTGCACTTTGTGATGGCGCAGCCAACAAAACAGCTCATCTCCTGCCATCATTAGAAAAACAGATGACAGTGGGGTTGGGAGGAGAGGAGTGACTCATTCACTGGGCAGGGGGTAAGGAAAGGGAAGAGGAGGCCAGAGAACAGGGAGATAAACAGACAGAGGATTTGGGATTGGGAAGGGATCAAAGGATCTGAGAATTCCCTTCTGCTGCTTCATTGTGTGATCACAAGAGGGCGGATGGCTGGCAAGCCTTGGAGCTGGCTTCAGTGTTTCCCAGAAGGTTAAACATGGAGCTTCCCAATTTCTCCTCCCCGCCTCACTGCACCCCAGTACATCCTCTGGATCCCTATTGCAGAGCTCCCTGGGCTTCTCCAAGTCCTGTGGTTGCTGGGACAAGGAATGAAACTCCATTCCCTGTTACCTTGCTCAGCAGAGCTTTGACCACCCAACTGCTGTTGGTCCTCTCACTTGAGTGGTTCTCCAAGTGTGGTCCCTGGACCAGTGCAATGGGTACCACCATGGAACCTGTCAGAAATCCACACCCCCAAACCCCGTCTTAGACCTGCTACATTGCAGGCTCTGGGGCGGGACCACAGACCCAGGGGATCCTAGAGATTGCTCAAGTTTGAGAACCACAACTTCAGTCATTATGGGAGCAGATGAGAGGGTTCCTAGCCAGTGGAGTCCTTAAGGTGAATTTTCCTTTGTCCAGGAATACTTCTAGCCAACATTATTTACATTCTGATTGTTCTACAAAATCAGATTGAAAATAATAAGATTCTGCTTCTGGTCTTCCAGCAAGGGCTAGGGGGAAGAAAAAAATCTTAAAGGACTGGAAAAAAACAGGAAAGGAAAAAGAAGAATCCCTAATCAGATGAAAGGAAAAATAGTTAGGGAAGGAGAAACAACTCAGAGGAACTACGTAAGAAGAAACGCAGAGAGGAAGAGCAAGAATGAAAAAGGAAGAACGAGAGAGGCATAAACTGGCATGTTCTAGGGGCATCTTGGCAAAAACTTAATTCTTTACTGGAAAAAGTCAGCTAAATATATTAGGGGAAACCTAAGAGTGTCGAAGACAGATGGAGGGAAAATAGACTCAGAAGCGAGATAAATCGAAGAGGGCTAGGACGAAGAGAGGAAATTTTATAAAATGCAGCACAGAAATAGGAGCTCAAATTAGACACCTTGTTCCCTGCTCTAAAAAGGGCTTTTTGTTTTGTGCTTTCCAGTACTGAATATAATTCTAAGATGTGCCTTTTAGAGGGCAGTGGCGGCCCTCCTCCTTTATTTCTCAATGAACCCAAGCCAGTGAACCCCTTACCTCACTACCCCAGCCTTGTCTTTCTTTGTGTCATTTTGGTGCCTCTGTGTGTGTCATATCCCCCTTGTCACAGAGATTCCACCTTCAGTTTGCCACTGTTCTATGCCTCTTACATTCTTTAGATGATAGTTCTTCCTTTTTTTATCTAAACAAAACAAAACAAAACAACAAATGTGTATAAATAATGCCGCCTGTTCATAGTCATTTGTGTTCCCATTGTCTCAGCAAGAACATGTGTGTATCACTTGGTTGTGCACTAAAGGGTGGCTGGTTCAATACCCAGTCTGGGCACATGTCCAGGTTTTGGGCTGGATCCCAGTGGGGGCATTTCTGAGGCAGCCGATTGATGTTTTCCTCCCACACCCATGCTTCTATTTCTTTCCCTCTCAATTCCTCTCTCTCTAAACAAAAATGAATTAAAAAATATATAAAAAAATCAAACAAAACGTGTGTACTAGATATCTGCAATCCAAACTTATTCAGACTTAAATTATATTTTTCTCATTGATTCTCGTGTTTGGCCTTGTTGACCTGAACTCCTTATATTTTCCAGGTTTTTGTTTTGTAAGTTACAAATGGGCAAGGAATGATGACTCTGTTGATTGAAGGTTTTGGAATCAAACAAATGTAGATTCAAACCCTGGGTCAGTCAAGTGGTGTATGCCTTTGTGTCTTACAGTTATTGGGAAGTGGGGGCAACAACACTATTTTAAGGAATTGTGATGATGATGTATATAAAGCATTTAAGTCTCATGCCACATCTCCATAATAGATGCTTATAAAGTGGTGGCATTCGGCATGAACTGAATAAGTACAGCAGAAAGCAGAGGGTGGAGCTGCTGGTGTGACCTCCACCTGTTTAGGTGGAAACTCAGAGGGTGGGAAAGAGAAAACGAGAGAAGGGAAACAGGCCACACAGCCTGGATCCACATTCACAAATCACCTGGAGACACTGCCATATCCAGGCTATCACCTGGTCAGCTGGTCACCAGATTGTTAGATGAGCAGCTCTACTCACCCCTAGTTGGGGGCCTCAGTGTTTCTCATTTGGACTATTACATTCCTAATTGTTCTTTCCATGCCCAAACCTGTGCCCATTAAAATTACAGACAAACATACAGAAGTCTGTGTAGAAAACAAATATTTATTCTGTCAAATGCTTGTCCAAGAACCTGTACTCTTTTCCCATCATGGAGAAAGAAAGGGAGAGGGAGAAGGGAAAGGGGAGAAGGAAAGGGAGAGGAAGGGAAGGGGTGAGAGAAAGACTCCTCATTTTGTTGCTATAATTGAAGTGAGTGTTCATCTTATCATGAGCAGTATGATACTGTCAGTTCATATAAGTGTTATCCTGTCATCTTCCCTCCCTCTCTTCTTTTCTTCTTTCATACCTTCCTTCCTTCATTTCTTCCTTCTTTCTCTCTTCTTCATAAGGTCACATTCAGTTTTCTTCCCGGAGTTCACCATCCTATGTTTCATTTATACTAAGAGCATCTTGTTTTCTAGAGAATGCAGCTGAGAATAAAGACAACATATTTAGCCTCCTTTTGGATAGAAATCATTAGTTTCCTTCCTGCGGGATGATTACATTGAGTGCCCATTGACCTACAGTTTGGCTCTGCTTTTGCTGTGAGCATGTATTTCTTGCAAGTTCTTCTCAGGAGTCTCCAGTTTGGGCTACAGTTTCTGATTCTCCCATCAGCTCTTTGCTGGTTCTTACTTGTGCCCTTTCCTTTTCATAAATGAGAGTTGTGGAGGGGGACAAAGGTGGAATGATGTCAGAGGAATTAGGTTCAGATACTGAATTTATACTTGTTAGTTATGTATAGCCTTTGTTTGGCTTTCTCAGAACTCCTGTGAGAAGCAAGTGAAATAACTGATGTCAAGGTATTATATAAATTGTCAAATAATATAGTTGTAGTGATATTGCTTAAGGAATAATATAAGTAACTGTGAGGGGACAGGGTCTTATTGAAGCAACATATTAAGAACCAAGAAACAGTTCGCTTATACCCAGTTATGACTATTTATACAGTGGTACCTCGAGATACGAGTTTAATTCGTTCCGTAACCTTGAGGTGTGGGAAACTATGAGAAGCTCGAGTCGCGGTAAACTGGTGGGTCATGTGCAGCCGGCCGATCAGCGCAATGACTCCTATCTCAAATGTTGCTCATATTTCAAAGCAAAAATCGCTCGCTCCACGGCTCGTATCTCAAAAATCTCCTATGTTAGGGCACTCGTATCTCGAGGTACCACTGTAGTTTACTGCAGGTAGCTGTGGTTAGGTTGATGTTCTTGAGGCCTCCAGTAAACCTTAAAAATCATTTTAAGGTGTGTTTTTTTTGGGGGGGGATGGGGGATTTAAAGTAAGTCTCTTTGAGCATTAGTTGACATTTCTCCTATGAATTCTTATACATACCCTGATGAATACCTGTTATCTCACTTGTCACGTTATTTCAACATTATCTGATAGACTTATCCTTCCAACAGTCTGCAAACTCCTGAGTGTCAGGACATGTTTTTTTTTACTTTTTTATCCATTTGACAGTCTCAGGCCTGATTCTTCAATGGCACCTGCTTCCAAGCCCCTAAAAGCAGGGACAGAGAATTGAAGGTAGAAGTTAGACTTTGAGAGTCTTAAATTGGAAAAGAGTGGATCAGTCTTCTGGGAAGTAGTGTGAACAATAAATATAGGAGGTAAAAGTAAGGAAGGAGTTAGAAGAAATGAGAAGTAAAAATCTACCCTGCATAGAATCGAAAGGCCTTGCCATAGATACAGTGAGGGTGGTGTGATTCAGCAGACAGAATGCTGTCCTGGTCTGAGGTCAGGCATACACTTCCGTTCCATTCCTTACTACGTGTTTTCTTGGGGAAGTTGGTTGACTTCTCACTTTTCTAAATTTGTTCCCCCAGATTTAAAATGTATGGATAAAATGTATCTTTTAAACTTGTCAGACACCAGGATCATGTAAACTGTGAAGACAGAGGCATAGGGTTGTGATTTGGGGCTGGTGGAGAGGCCACACCTAGGTAAAGTATGGGTCATGCTAATTTTTTCAGGGTAACCAGCAAACCTGCTCTTGTTTCTGGGGAATTTTGCCTTCTGCATAGATTTTGACCTTGATTATCTCTGTGCCCTTCTCTTAAGGGCCCCTGCTCTCCTTTGGGCCCTCTTGGTTAGCCTTGATTTCTTATTTACCTATGGGTTGCATTTGGGAAATCTGTAGGCACTGTCCTAGCTTGGCATCAGTCCATTTGGGTTCTACTACTTCTGTCCTGGTAATAGCTGGCAAGAGAAACTCCTACTAAAATATGTCAGTCAGAGCCTGATAAAAAGTGTGCAAATAGGAGACTCCAAGATGGCAGCATAGGTAAACACCTACACTGCTGCCTCACACAACAATTCCAAAACTACAACTAAAAGAACGGACATCATCCAGAACCACACAAAAGCTGGCTGAGTGGAAGTTCTACAACTAGAAGGAAAGAGAAGGGCTCACAGAGACCCAGAGGATCTGCAAAAAGCTGAGGTACGGAGACTCACGCATGGAGAGAGCAGATGCCAGAGTACCTGGCTGGCTTTCTCTGGCGGGAGGGAGATGGAGACTCTCAAAGGCATTGAACCCCTTATCCTAAGACACTAAACCCCAGATCCAGCTGAAACTCATATGAGGGGAGTTTGGACTGTGAAAAGAGAGAAGTACACGGAAATTTAGGTGAGTCCCAAAAGATCAGAAGTCTGGTGACGCGCACGGCACTGCAGGCAGAGGACCTACTGCTGATTGTGCCACTGGCTTTCATGAGTGGGCGGGAGACAGACCCTCCCAACTGCGCCACTTCTAACTTCACTAAACCCCAGTTTTGGGCGAAACCCTGGAGACCAGACTCATATGGTCCCAGAACGCAGGGGAGCCAGAGGGGCAGCAGTCTAGAGGCACTGAGAGAGAGAGAGAGAGAGAGAGAGGGAGAGAGAGGGAGAGAGAGGGAGAGAGCACGCGTGTGCGTGCGCATAGGGACCGGTCCAGCAATCACCCAGTCATGTGAGACTCGGGGGCCATGGAGGGCAGGGCTGACTGGTAGGCAAAGCGGTCCCTTAAGCCCTGAGACTCCACCCGTCCCAAGCCCAACAGAGAGGCTTTTGCATTTTTGCAATTCTGGTATCATAAGGCTGAATCCAACAGAGAAGTTCTCCTGGCATAGTGAAAATGCAGAGACAAGGGAAGGGATCACAAACAAAAGAAATGGAGGAAAACAAACGACTGGATATAGAGTTCAAAACCACGCTTATAAGGTTTTTCAAGAATATCCTAGAAAAGTTGGATAAAATTAGCAAGACCCAAGAGGAGATGAAAAAGAACCAACTAGAGATGGAAAAGAACCAACTAGAAATTAAGCATACACTGGCTGATATAAAAAATATTATACAGAGACGTAACAGCAGACTAGAGGAAGGCAAGAATCAAGTAAAAAATTTGAAATATAAAGAATCAGAAAACACTCAACTGGATAAGCAAGAAGAGAAAAGAATCCAAAAATGTGAACATAATGTAAGGAGACTCTGGGACAGCTTCAAGCGTACCAACATCAGAATTATGGAGGTGCCAGAAGAAGTGAGAGAGCAAGATACTGAAAACCTACTTAAAGAAATAATGACTGAAACCTTCCCACATCTGGTAAAAGAAATACAAGTCCAGGAAGCACACAGAACCCCATATAAAAGGAATCCAAAGAGGACTATACCAAGACACATCATAATTAAAATACCAAGAGCAAAAGACAAAGAGAGAATATTAAAAGCAGTAAGAGAAAAACAGTTCATTACCTACAAGGGAGCACCCATACGACTGTCAGCTGATTTCTCAAAAGATACAATGCAGGCCAGACGGGAGTGGCAAGAAATATTCAACGTGATGAATAGCAAGAAACTACAACCAAGAATACTCTATCCAGCAAAGCTATCACTCAGAATTGAAGGGCAGATAAAGAGCTTCAGAGATAAGAAAAAGCTAAAAAAGTTCATCAACTCCAAACCAGTATTATATGAAATGCTGAAAGGTACTCTTTTAGAAGAGGAAGAAGAAAAAGGTAAAAGATAAAAAATTATGAACAAAAAATACATATCTATCAACAAGTGAATTTAAAAATTAAGGGAATTAAAAATTTGATCAACAGAATAAACTGGTGAATATAATAGAATCAGGAGCACAGAAAGGGAGTGGACTGATAATTCTCAGTGGGAAAGCGGGGAGGAGTGTACAAGGAGAGACTGGACAAAAATCATACACCTATGGATGAGGTCAACGGGAGGGAGGTAAGGGTAGAGGGAAGGGTGGGAGCTGGGTGGAGGGGAGCTATGGAGGGGAAAACAGAGAAACAAATGTAATAATCTGAATAATAAAGATTTAATTTTTTAAAAGTGTACAAATACCTACGGTATGAGTATTTCGTAAACACTAATAGAATGTATGACAAACTAGTGAAATTCCATTTATCAGTAATTTTGAATAGTTTCTGTTATTCAAAGCAAAAGTAGTGCTTTTTTCCTACTATCCTAATGGACAGTGACAAGCAATACACACGTATATGCATGAACTGAGAGAGTGAGAGGCCAAGCTGACCTGGAGGGGGATTTGATACAAGCTTGCTTAATAAAACTTTTTTACAATGGAAATTCTTATAAGCCCAAAAAGACTGTGTTGCTTTTAAATTATGGGGTAATTTAAAGAAAAATTATAGTTGATCCTGAATAAACAGCAACATGGCTCTGTTCTAAAAAAACTCTAATAAGTGTAAGTGGGACCAGCAGAAACCCACATAGTTCCTTGATTTGTCAGGATTCTCACCATTGATCTGATCCTATTTTCTCATTAAATCTGGCTCCATAGCCATTAGAAAATACACAGCAATCGATGGTAACAAAAAATAACATCAAAAGGGATAATAATACCCTTTTAGGGGAAAAAAAATCAAAAGAACTGGAATTTGTAAGCCTAAGAAGAGAAGAATAAAGATTAATAAGTATATTAATCTTTAGTAAATGTTTTCATGTAGTAAATAGTTTAGAGAAGAGTATAATAGTCACCATCCCCTTTTAAGAACAGAATAGAAAATAATGGGCTTAAAAAAACTGAATGAACTGTTTCACATAAATCTCTGTGAGGATATCCTGAAAGTATTAGACTTTTATAGGGTTATAAAGGGATGTGTTTACAGGCATATTAGTCTTTGGAGCATCTTAAAGGAATATGTATTATGATCTCTGACATGGCTAACCATTTTCTGCTGTTTGGTATTCTCTTTTCCTATACATCTAGCATGCAGCAGATTTAAATAGCTATCTATTTAAATAGCTAGCTAGCTAGATAGATAGTTTTCTTAAAGCAACCAGTAGAACTGTTTTTATGTCGCTTTACCCTAAGAGTTACTACCTTGATAAACATTTGTATAGGAGGGAATTGTGGGTGGAAAGTCTAGGTGTGGAAGCCTTGGGGACAAATTGACTAGTAGCTGAGAGCAGCCACATTTACTTAAATGTCAATGGACAGTTAGTGTCGTTACGCATTTAGTAGTTGATTGCAGCAGTGCTTCCATCACTAATTCATTCCGCCTGCTATTGCCATTCCTTGGATTCTTTCTTCCCTGTTGTCTTGGACTTCTCCCTTTTATTTTCTCTATTTCAGATGGTAGCTCTGTTAGCTGTGTCTGGGACATATGCTGTTGCTGCTTCTTTTTTTTTTTTTTTTAAATCTTGTTATTGATTTCAAAGAGGAAGGGGGAGAAAGAGAGAGATAGAAACATCAATGATGCGAGAAAGTCATTGATCTGTTGCCGCCTGTACCTTCCATGCTGGGGATCGAGCCTGCAACCTGGGCATGTGCCCTGACGGGATTGAACTCTGATTCTCCTGGTTCATAGGTCCATGCTCAACCAGGGGGCCATGCCACTGGGGCTGGGATGTGTGCTTCTTGATCACTCATGGTCATTGCCTGGGTTCACTGCTCAACCTCGATGGGATTAGGGGGTGAGGGGAGAAGCAATTCATAATTGATGTGATGAATTAGAGATGATGGCATGAAAATTGAGTGGTTATAGGGCCTCTTTTTCTTGCTCAGAGTTTGAACCAATAAAAAGTAGAGAGGAGATGGAGTCGGACTACTAAAGAGTCCCATTATTCTAGGTGATGTGTTTTATTCTGGGTGCAGAATGCCTGCATGCAGATCTCAGTGAGACTGATCAGAGTTGAGGGAGTAGAAGAAGGGGATACCTGAGCAATAGTGATACTTATAGGACTGTGATGATATGGAGCGCTTTTGGAAAAAAGGCTTCATCTCTTGTTAGGATCTTGAGTCCTTGTTATTTTATGACAAGATGTGAGAAAGGAAGGAAGGAAGGAAGGAAGGAAGGAAGGAAGGAAGGAAGGAAGGAAGGAAGGAAGATGATAGATAAAAGTGTTCTAGCCTATCATATCTGTGTAGCTACATTGTAGGTGGCAAAACCCAGTACCATAACAATAAATTTGAGGATTCTTTATTCTAAAAGGTGAAGTGAAAACATATGTGTGTCTGGGAGACTCCATTGTACAATTCCCATGTTCCCTGTGACAGCTAAACCAGGTTCAGCCCCTCCTGTGGGAAAGGAAGAAGGGATACCTTCACCAGAGGAAATGCTTCAAGGCCTCAGCGAGTCTGGCCCAGGGAGTTCTCTGAGGCTAGGACTCCTACATGAGAGCAGTGATACCTGAGCCTGCGGAGAACCAGGTGGGCGAGGCAGTTGTGGCCCCTGGCCAGACTCTCAGGTCCCACCCAGGACTTTGGGGTCAGAAACCCTGGGGAGGGTGTCTGGCAGCCAATGTACAAAGCCCGCCAGGTGGTTCTGGTGCTCCTTTGGGCTTGAGACCTGCCTCCCTAGAGTTTGAGGAAGATGGCCCTACAGTGGCAGTTGTCAGGGACTTAAAGAACATACCAAGAATATGATCCCTCCTCTGATTCCAAACCTCTCTCCTTTCTCTTCCCCACAGCTGCCGAGGGAAACCTGTTCAGTCATTCTTTCTAGTCTTTTCTCATGGTTGCCTATAAGATTTATCTCTGTTACTGTGCTTTAGGAATGTCTTTGTATCATTAGTCACAGATTACTTCTAGTAAATGCCCAGGACTTGAACTTCAAACTGACCAGCTATAATTGCTACTCATCTTCCAAAAAACACTCATATGAGTATGTCTTTATAAGTTCCTTATTAAAAGAAGAAAAATGATTCTGTTTAATGAGGTCTACAGACAGAAACCCCAATGTTCTATTCCAAATTGATTGCTTGGGCACAATGGGATTGTGAGGTTGTCTAACATCTCTTGTTTTCCTTTATTTACATCTTGTCATGTAAATCCTAGCCAATAATCAAACTTCTCTTTGCCATATTTGAGCTGTTTACGAATCGGATATAACAATCATGTTTTCCCTGCCTCTCAGAAGACGGGTTATATGGGCTTACTTTTCTCTTCCTGTCTTGCCAAGTTCTTTAATATCTGTGAGTGGGCAAGGGGTAATTAAAAAGGGTTTAATCACAGTGGGAAGAGTAACGGCCTAGCAGCCACAAGTGGGGATAGCTATTCCACTTCTGGTCAGGGTAGTGGAGGTCCTTACAAATCTAAATCTAAATACGTGTTGGATGTGTTAAAATCCAGAGAAAATCTGAAAATTAGCTTATGTTGGAGCTGTCTTTCAGGCCTACCAGCTGCCAAATTCTAGTCCCCCGGAGATCTGTTTTCGAACGTTGCTGCCAGTTCTATGCAGTGCACACCAGACTGAAAATCTGGGCATGTGTGCAAGCTTGTCCAGGGGCCCATTCGGTGCAGGGCCTGACTTCAGATCCTTCAGCTGGAATCTCTGAAAGCCCGGCTCCAAAAGTTAATTAGGACGAGGTTTTCATTTTGAAAGCAAAAACCATTGTTTTCCTTCCCCTGCTATTTTTCTTTCTTTTTTTTTTATGAAACATTAAAAGCACAACCGTGCAAATTGGAAAACCTCATCTCGATGAACAACATGCGTGAGAATGCACGCTCATCTGAAACTCCCGTGGAGCCTCGCTGTGACATCCTGGTGGGCTTTCTTCCCACAGGCCGCCTTCTGCTTCATCCGTCTTCTCAGCGTCCTGGGTGGGCCACTTTCTCACTCTGTTAATTCTCTTTATGACATGGCTTGTCCCTTTCTCTCCTCCCACCGCACCCTTTTTCTGATTTACTCCGTGCTTTTCCTTATTTATCTGTTGTTTTGATTTTTCATGTCTAGCCTAGCCTTGCAGACAAGTTAAATACTACTTTCCTGCAAAATGGACATCACAGAAATGCAGCTTTCTTTGACCTGCCTGGCCTTCTCATTGCCTCCCAATCATTATGCTGAGGCTATCAAATGAGCAGCGAGCAGATATAATCAGATTTTATCTAGAAACAGTTCCACTCCTTTCTTCTTTTCATGGGGACTTTGCTCCACTAACATTTCTAACTGTGCCTCTAAACTGCAGGCTGAGCATGACGCGGGACATTTGCTGAGACTGATCTTAAATTTCATGGGACATGGATTAGTCTGCCATTTACCATCGTGGTCATTTGTATAACGCTTTTATTCAATAATCATACGGACAAGCACTTTTGAAAAGTTCATATAACTTGAATTGTTTCTAATTCATCCTACCAAAAGAGATATTCCTTTAAGTGAAATTATTTTATTAAGTAATTGTTTGTTATAATGACTGAACACTAGCAAATATTGTATTAAATTTCTTACACTTTATTTTTCAAAGTGTTAAAATATATACAGAGATTGACAAACGTAGGTTTACAGTTGTATGTGGAAAAGAGTTTATTTTCGTATTACTATTTGTTAAAATGTTATTTTTCTGTACAAACAATGGTAAACCTACTTTTGCCCACTCTTGTGTGTATGTTGTATGGTTGTGTATCTGTGTTTTGCCTTACCCACCAGTGAAGTAATAATAGAGAAAAGGGTGACACTCCCAAAAGATTGCCGTTATTTACAAATCACAGCAAACAGCACATGTAAGAAAGGGTACACATTTCAACTCCTGGCCAATGAATTTAAATCTCAGCTCTGCTGATATTATTAGCTATATTTTTGCATAATATTTTTAAATTTAATTTTAATTGTATAAAAGTAATATATGAACCCAGTTTTAAAATATCAGGTAGCACTTGTAGGCTTATTTGCAAGACTAGTAGTGCCTGCCCTCTGCCCTCTGAGTTCGGTACAAGGAGAGATGGGCAGTAACTTTGTGGAAAGCACTGCCCCTGGAAAAAATTTTGATATGGCTGAAACTGGTTTGGCTCAGTGGATAGAGTGTCAGCCTGCGGACTGAAAGGTCCCAGATTCGATTCCGGTCAAGGGCATGTATCTTAGTTGCCGGCACATCCCCAGTGGGGGGGTGTGCAGGAAGCGGGTGATCCATGTCTCTCTCATCAATGTTTCTGACTCTCTGTCCCTCTCCCTTCCTCTCTGTAAAAAATCAATAAAATATATTTAAAAAAAGAAAAAAATGTTGATATGGGTGAGACTTGAATACAGTTATTGACTGTGGGTAGTAATCTTGTTAAGAGACTAGAGACTCAAAGTAAGGGCAGTAGAAGAGGTTACAGATATTTTTGCCTCTGAGGCAGAGGGGAAGGCTAGAATGACGACTGGAGATAAGGTTTGTAGGATAACAAATGGAATTCAGAATAATTCAAGGACTTTCATGTGCAGTGGTTTCTCATTTCTCTGTGCTGACTTGTCCATCTCCGTTGCTCAGGACAACATCCTCGGTGTCATCTTCATTCCTCTCATTCTCTTACCCTCTACATCTAATTCATCAGCTAATCCCACTAGCTTGATCTTTAAAAGATACTCACAATCCCACCCCTTTACCACTTACCCTGGGTCACCTGCTACCTGGATTAGCGCAACAGTGTCCTAGCTGGTCTCATGATACCCTGTCTACTAGTATTCTCATAGTTTATTCTCAACACAACAGCCAAGGGGGTCCACTTAAAATGTAGCTTAAATCCAAGCATCCCTCTGCTAAAGCCCTTGGGTAATTTCTCATTTCACTCAAAGCAAAAGTGAAAGTCCTTCCAGTGACTTACCCCACCCTCCCAAAATCCCTGTCTGACCTTTTGGCCAACAATGACATCTGTCCTTCCTTATTCTCTATCTATCCCCTAATACACAGTACTGCCTTACACAGTCCTGTTTAAGTTTTTATAGAACTGTTGTTTTCTAATCAGTAAGTACTGTTCTATCTCAAGTCCTTGGGACAATGGTATATTGACTACCACATGGGAAATGCTCAGTAGATACTTCTGAGGGGCTGAATGAGGTAGGATGGTCAGGGCAGCCCCAGACTGTGGAGAGAACAGTCAAGAGGGTAACAGTCTGAAGAAGCAGTTTGATTACTTTGGGGGTAGGGGAGAAACATTTTGCTAAATTGTGAAGAGTAAAAAGATTACCAATAGACCCTGAGTTCTATGACACCATGAAGAGTTTTTTCTACGGACTGCTGTTTTGCGTCATTGCTGTGGAGTTCAGTGCACAGTCAGTGTGGCCCAGGGCGGGATTCCGGGCTGGGCAAGGTTGGGACGCCCTGGATCCCTTCACCTCTTTGAAGCTCTGAGGAGAGAAAGCGTAGCTCCATTTATTGCCTTTCTTCTCCCTGGTTATGTGATCGTAGTCACAGTCACTAACTCCCATGGGAAAATGACATCTCCCTTGGTTGACTTTTAGCTTCTTTTGCTCTCAAATGTGAATACATCTGTGAAAGCATTTGTAGACACTGACGTGCTACACACGTACACGGGATTATCTTTATTATTATCGTCCCTATGTGAAAAGACTTCTGAAGTGAGACCGGCCTGAGGCGGGCGACACACCCTAAGCGCCCCTACCAGTGTTCCCACCAAGGGAGTGGCCAGGATCAGTGCACACAACTGCCACAGGCCAGCAGGGGACACAGCCTCCACTCCCTTGTCCACCAGCCTGATTCCTTCCAGGCCAGCTCCAAGCTGGTTTTCTGCAGCTCTTCTTGGAAAGGACTCACCTTTCCAAACGTGGGCATCAGACCCCTGTTTAAAGGGGCACACAACAGCTCAGATCTGAGGTTTGCTGACAGTATCCCAGCTCCAGCCCTAGGCTTGGGGTGACCTTGCTCCTTAAGAGAGGATTCCCACTGTCCATAGAAATACAAACCCTCCACCTCATTTGCCCTCTTTTTCATTGAACAGAGTGATAAGAATAAGAGAGAAAATGGGCTTTTGAGTGCTTAACCAAACTGAATTAAAAGAAAGAAAGAAAATAAAGCAAAACAGGCAAACAAAAGAAACCTTAGACTGTGCACCTCTTTTGTGAACAGACTCTTTGCCTCTTCCTTATCTCAGAAGCCCTGCCCAGGAATCCTAAGTAAGCCTTTTGTTTCCCCAGTGGATTCTCCAGAGCCTTTTCAGTCTTATACATTGTTTTCCTTCCTATGTAAGATCAGTAATGAGAACTTGGCAAGAGAAAGATTCAAATGGGTCAGGAGGCGCTTGTGGCTTTTCTCCGGCTTGTTTTCCATAGCCCCTGCAAGCCTGCAGCATACCTCTCAAGACAAAGCTGGCGGCAGATCTAACCCTGGGGAGAGGCCGAGGCCTGAGCAGACTTCCTGCAGCACAGCGCCTGTGTTTCCTTCCACACACATGCACCCACACATGCACACACAGCCACACACCTGGGTCCTCATCGAGAACAGATGTTGCTGCCCCCTGTGCCAGCCACGTGTCCTGCATGGCATTTTCTTCCGCTAAGCTCCTGGCAACCATGTTTTTCTTTTCTTCTCCCCTCCCTTGGCCTCCTCCCCTCCCCTCCCCGCCCCCTACACCCACTGCATGTACAATTCCCGCCTGATTCATGCTGGGCCAGCCTCAGATTTTTGTTGTTGTTATTGTTATTGCAAACATCAGATGCTTCCAAGCTGGGAAAAAAAAAAAGAAAAGAAAAAAGAAACCACAGCAACCCCCAAAGAAAACATGTTCTAACCCAGGAATGCACAATACTTCATGCATGGGAAGCATCTTCCCACCTCTCCAAGCTTAGCTACAGAATCTAGGGTTCCAAATTCCAACACATGAAAAAACAAACTCATGCAGATTTTTTTTGGGTCGGAGCCTCATACCATTTCTCAAGCTAAAGGCTTGCTGCTCCCCCCAATGGCTATGGTTTGTAGACGCCCCATGGCCTCCTCTCCCAGCTTGCACCTTGCTTGGTTATTAAACAGCATCACTCCTTCAGGTCCATTTACTCATTTCTTCACTTAAAATAATATTTTCTGAATGCCTACTATGTGTCAAGATTACAAAAATAAATAGGAGTTCCCAGCTCAGAGTATGCAATAGAGGTAAAAAATTAAATTACTACCCAATGAATGTTGATACAAAGATATGACCAAAGTGGCCTGAGAACAGAGAATTCATCAAATAACTTGCTTTACTCTTGTGGAGAAGATCTTACAGAGGGGTGCCATGTGAAGTGGACTTGGAAGGATAAAGAGGAGTATATGGAATGGCAAAGGTATGATGTGGAAGGAAATGGCAAGATGCAGCCATCAAGTTTTTATGTGATAACACTGCCTAACAAGTAACCCCCAACTAGTGATATCTTTTAATAACAATATTTACTCCTCTTATGCATTTTGGAGGCTGACTAAAATAGTCCTGCTATAGATTGTGGGTTGGGTTCAGGTATGCTCCATGTGCCTGCAAAAGCACGCCAGTGCTTTCCAAACTTCTGGTCCAATGTAGCCTCTACCACACACACTCACAGTCCACGGGTCAAGGCAGACCACACGGCCAAGTCCAAAGTTGGTAGGAAGGGGAATCACGGTCTGCTGATAGTGAAGTCATGTCAAAGGAAGAGAGAGTAAAAGGAACTGTGGACATAAATAATATCTGTCAGTTAGCCTTCTTAGACACAAACATCTGCTGAATTCAGATTCACCCCACTTCACCCTACGTCACTCCAAAAGTCTTATCCAGTTGTCACATTAGGCTTGAAATCTGGAATACTCTGACATATCAGGTTGCAATGTAGCTTCTCTTAATCTGGAATACTGAAGTTAATCTGGAGTACTTACGTAATCTGGTATACTAAAATTCCACTTTCTCTGCCTTCTTTATACCCAGTGGGCAATGTGGAGCCGAATAAGACAAAAACAATAAATATTCCCTTTTAAGGAAAAAAACAAGAGGCACATAGCAGTCACTGGTTCACAACAATTCTGAAATCCTGCTGAGGAAATTTGCAAAACCCCCTACTCTAAAAGTAGGGAGTGCTTCTCATTTGATAGCTTTGGATCAATCTCTGGATATAGCTCCATTGTTTTCATGGCTCTTGGTTCTGCTCTCTTAGAAGTTCTTTGTTTTCCATTATCTTCTTAGGGCAGCGGTTCTCAACCTGTGGGTCCCGACCCCTTTGGGGGTCAAACGACCCTTTCACAGAGGTAGCCTAAGACCATCGGAAAATGCAGATATTTACATCATGATGCATAACAGTAGCAAAATTTCATGGTTGGGGATCACCACCACATGAGGAACTGTATGCAAGGGTCGCGGCCTTAGGAAGGTTGAGAACCACTGTCTTAGAGTCACAAAAAGAGCATCAGAGACTGTCTCCCGCTTGGAAGCTAAGTAATTTTCTCAGCCTGCTTTCTCCTGGTAATAGAAGGAGGGACCAAAACTCTTCTTATAGGAAGTCAATTTTCATCTAAGCTGATGATAACTTTTGGCAGTTCAACTCTCACAAGCTTTATTTATTTATCTGTTTATTTAACGTCAAATTCATGTTACAAGGGCTGTCCTCACATGTCTTTTCAAGATCTGCCTGTCTTTCTCTTTCTCCCCTTTCCTCCTCCTCCTCCTCTTCCTCCTCCTCTTTCTCTCTCTCTCTTTCTCTCTCTCTCTCTCGTTAATTATAGGTATTCTGCATTTAAGAGGTGGCTCCAAGACAGAGTCCTTAGTCTCTTTTCTATGAGTCACTGTGTTCAGCTGCAAGGCTCCCCCAGGTGCCATTTTAATTTTGTTAGATGTCTTAACAAATCATGTAATCGTCCACCCCTTGATTTGGTCTTTGCCTGCAATTAGGTCTTAACTTCAGTGTTAGAAGACCTTTCCAATATTGAGCATTTCTCAGTGTTATCTTTTGCTGGTTGGGGATGAGGAACAGCCTTGTGTTTCGGTTTTGCAAGTCCTGGGATTCCTAGTGTTCAGATTCCCTGCCAGTTCTGCTGGCAAATCACCAGTCTTTTCTGTGCTCACCTCTTTATCAAGTGAAGGTGGTAACCACCAGCTCATCCCAGTAAATTCTTCTTTAAATCTCTTTACCCAAAGCCAGTAGGCCGTTAAGTAAATTTTCTGACCTGCAAGTTGTAACAGTTAACATTGTAAGTGTCCTCACAACTACAGGAAACATTTAATCAAATGTCTTGGCACTGCATAAAGAGCTATTTCATTTTTACAGCTTCCCAAAACAGTTCCCTTGCTTCCTGATACACCATGCTAATACCAGTGTTTTAGGTGTTTATTATGGCAGCACCCACTTCTGATACTAATTTCTCTACTACTCAAGTGTTGCCATGATACTGTCATAGAGCAAACAACCCACACCACTGGTGGCAAATCACAGAAAATATTACTGCTCTGCTTAGTGAAACAGATCCGGGGAACATGAACAAGTGTGGCATGATTTTGAGATTAAGAGCTAAGCTGGGGGTAGATCACTCAGGCTCTTATGTGCCAAACTAAGGAGTTTGGACTTTATTCCGTAGCCCGTATTGATCCAATGGAGGCTTACAAATAGACTGAATTAATCAGAGTAGACTGTGGTCACAAATTAAGCCTGAAATCTCAGTGACTTAACATGAGAGAGGATGGATTTCTCCTTCACAAAAACATCTGGGGTCTCTAGAGTGCCCATCCATCTGGTCCATCTTATTCCTCTGTCTTTTCAAGATGTGGTCTTCATGGTTATCTCCAAAGATGTGGAGACAACAGAGAGAGAAAGGCCAGTAACCCTTAAGTTCCTTGGGCCAGAAATAACACATCTTTCCTGCTTGCCTTCCATTTACCAGAACATGGTCACATGGCCTCAAGCCACTTCAATGAGTCAGGGGAACACATGACAGATGAACAGTAAATACCCAGGTCACAGAGAAAAGATGATAAGACTTATATTTTAGGAAGAAAATCATGGTGGCAAATTTGGGCTGTGAAAGTCCTTATCATCTCTCACCTGAACTTTATGAAGTATTTGAGCTGAGGAAGTGGAAAGAGAAGAGAGAGGCTCAACGCAAAACTTTCTGCAACAGAATGGTGAATATTTGGATGTTGATTGTGATGACAAGAGAGGAAGTGACGATGAAGTTAACTCAGTTGGAGTGGGGAATGGATGATACTGTGGGCTTCCGTCTCAGAAATACCTCAGTTTGCTGTGAGATACGCTCAGCTGACAATTTATCAGCAATGGGTAGAGCTTGCTCTTATCTGTACAGTTATAAATAGTCCATGAATATTCACATTTGGCTAAGTGATGCTCATTTTATTCTTTTCTTTTGGCTGCTCCTGGCATATTATTTGAAAAACATATTATGCATTGAATATGACATATTGGGGGTTCAGAAGTAGTTACTACTTTATTTTTTAATGAGAGAAACCAAGTAGTAAATTGAATATGCATTATCCAGATGTTAAAGATCCCTAACAAAGAGGAGAAAGCCCTTCCCCAATGTCCTCTCCCTTGTGTACCGGTTTGGAAGTTCGGAATGCTTAAGTTTAATTTTCACCTCTATTACTCATTCCCCAAGTGTCCTTGGGCCATGGCCCTTGGTCTCATTTTCCCCATCAGTGGAATATGGATAATCATATTAACCTGCCTCACCAGGCGAGGTGAGCACTAATTAAAAACGAGATTAGATTCAACTCAAGTCTTCCTAATGGGAGGCATATGAAACGTGGTGGTGCATGTCTGCAGAGTTGTGAGGTTTCCGGGAATGGTCTAGCCTGGGAACCACTTCTCCTGATAATACTTGAGCAGAGTCGATAGTGCCTGCAGCCTGCCTGGCTTGCTGGCCGTGCTCACCTGTCCTGGTTTCATGCCCATCCAGAATTGCCAATAACCAAATAGCAGAAGCTGGTGATCTTTTTACTTCTTTGGGCTCCATGCTTCCTTCCTGTCCCCCCTTTTATCTCCTTTCACAATCCCTCTTTTCAGACAGGATCTCTGGGAATTCTTTGGGTCAATAACTAAATAACTAAATAAATTCACCGAATAAGGTGTGTGTTAGACAGTGTGGCCTGCTATTACCAAATATTGTTATGCCCAGATTTCAAAATCCCGAAAGACTACCAGGGAGCCGAGTCCGATGCAAAAGCAAAGAGCCTTTATTCAAGCTTGAGCTCGGTCTTTCTGCCTCCACTGACGCCACGACAGTATGCAAAGAGCCCCGAGTCACAGAAGTACAGCAATTTTATAGGGCTTGGGATCCGGTGGTGGGGTGAGGCTCAGATCACTGAGTTGGCTGATTCCGATTGGCTGGGTGAGGACTAGGGTTCAGTTACACAAAGACAGAATGCAGTTAGGTTATTCCCTTTACATTTCCATTGGCTGATTTAAAGGCGGGCTGGGTAACTGGCACATTCTGTGGTTTTTTCTTGGAGAAGAGGTCATCTTGTTCTTCAGAAAGCTGACAGTGTCTGGGAAGGGGCCATGAGACGATATCTCAAGACCTGGCCTGATGTCAGCACTGACAACTCTATCTGGGGCACAATCCCCGGCCGCTCTCTAACAATATCATAGACTGAGTGGCTTTGACAGCAGACATTTATTCCTCTCTGTTCTGGAGGCTGCAAAGTCCCAGATCAAGGTGTGGGTAGGTTTTGTTTTCTAGTGAGGACTCTCTTCCTGGTGTGCAGATGGCCATCTTCTCACTGTGTCTTCCCAAAACAGATAGAGAGGGGAAGTTCTGGTGTCTCTTCTTAAAAAGGCATTAATCCCATCATGAGGCCCTACCCTCATGAAATTCTCTTATCTCCTAAGAGCCTCTCCTCTAAATACCAACATTTTGGGAGTTGGGGTTTCAACATATGCATTTGGGAGCAACACCATTCAGTCATAGCAACATGTGTTTTGCTTTGCTTATGTTCACTTTACTGGGCGGGAAATATCCTGATAAACAGAGCTGGGTTTCTCAATTTTGTTTAATGAGTGGCTACCTCTACTATGTGATTTTGGAGGTGCCGTTCTTATTTATCTATCAAATACTGGTCTGTCCTATGTGGCTCACAAAATCCCCAACTTTCCACAATTAAAGTCACTTTTTTGCCTTTATCTTTTATCTTTTGTTGCAGATACATATTTTTCATTGACCCCTCAGTATGTCAGCTGCTTTTCCAAAGGGCAAGAGAATGCAGATGCTATGGAAGGATGGATACTTTGCTTGGGGTGTGGTTAAAAGGAGCAGAGTCCAGCATGGGGGTGGAAATGATGGGAAGAATAAAAAGGAAACCAGGAACTAAGGACAGACTTTGACACAGTATTGCTGCTATAGTTCCCTGTCAATTCTGGAATAGAAGAGAGGTGATTGATATTTCAACCCCTTTGCTGGGCTATTTGGCCTGCTTATGGCATGCAATATATAGTCATTCTGTCCTCATAGTTGGTGAACAGTGAGATCCTTGGGATTTCTGGTCATAGTTATGAGAGAGGAAGAATGACTAGGAAAGGCTACTTCTAGGAGAGCTACTGTTAATCTTTCCCTACATGGAGCTATCAGTACCCAAGTATTCAGCTCAGTGCACTCAGGAAACAAGGGAATTTCTCCTGGTCTCTCAATATACTTAATAACTTTATTGAGTGTTCATTCTCTGCCAGGTGCCTACTACAAGGAATTATTCCCATTATTATCATTCCCATTTTACTGATGAAAAACTGAGGGGTTGCTTTTATGTCCAAATGTGGGACTAGGGTATGAATCCAGGAAGCCTTTGAGTCCAGAGTTCCTGGGCTGAAACTGGTAGGAAGATTAAAAACAAATAACAAATAAACTAGGAATGCATGGCTTTTAGAAAACTCAGTGGAGAGATGACCAGGAGATGCTGGCCACATTTTAGGATACCTCCCTGGGCTTTGCAAGTTTTAAGCTAGAGCAAGAAGAAAAAGAGGAGGCATGCCCATGAACCCTGCTCCACCAGGATTGGAAACCGAGGAGATGAGACCAGGGAACATGTTGTGAAACAGATGCAGCCGCTCAGTGGATGAGTGAGTAAGATACACAGACAAGCATCCCGTAGATAAAGGGAATGTAAACGAGACACTTGCACGGAGAATGGGTTCCATATGGATGCAAGTGAGACTGGATGGATTGACCAATTAACAGAACACAGAACAGCCTGGCAGACAACCCAGGATGGCGTGACAGGTTGAGGACGAGAACCGCAATAATCAGCTCCACAACTGGCACTGTTCATAGACACAGGCACTGAACGTCAGACTGAGGCTAAAAGCAACAAGACGGTTGGCAAGAGAATCTTCTAGAATAAACATGACACCTCCCTCCTGCCATTCCTCAACTCAGCTGGTGCTGGAAGTGACTGGGGGTGATAAAATAGTCATTTCTAAGTTGTGGGGAAAGCCTGGCAGACATCAGACAGGAGCGAAAATGTGTGGACCTTCCAGCCTGTGTTTATATGGAAAAGGCGAATGTGTACAGTGTCTCCCTGTGAGGTAGGGCAGTGTCTGCTGACGCTTGGGCTCTGTTGCCCGTGACCCAGTCCTTAGGTTTTGGAAGGATTCTTTCTAGCTATTTTTTTTTTAATGAGACATTTTTTTGAGAAAAGCCAACTGTCATAGACAGACTTTCATCTCCGTTGGTCTTCTACCCAAATATGACCATTCACCAAGTCCCGATCGTTTTCCTTCGCAATCCCCCTCCTGTCTGCTTTTTCCTTTTCTGTATTACAACCAGCCAATTCTGTTCTTCTCGGTTCAAACCTGCTTGAGGTCATTTTCCACCTGCTCTGGGTCCCTCCCTTTCTCTCTTGAACACGCCTCACTGTTCCCAGATCTAACCTTTGAAGCTCAGCTTTTATTATCTTCTGCTCAAATAACAAACAAACAAACAAACAAACAAAAAACCTACCACCAGAACAACAACTTTCCATTGCTCCCCATTGTCTCTGGGACAAGGACTAGATTCTTCTGGTCTGGATGGAGATTTTGACCTTGTTCCAAACTTGGCCCATTAATCCCCAAGGCAGAAAACCACAGGTATATCTTCTCTTTTGCATTTGAAATCTTGGTTTGGATGGGCCCTCCTGCTGGGAATTTTATCCCCACTTCTCTGTCCAAATCCTGTCCACCCTCACAGATGAAGCCTAATCCCACATTCATCATAAAGCCTTCTGATCTGTCCCAGCCCCTTTCCTAGTCTGACCTCCTGTAGCTCTTAGCGGTGCCATCTATTACATTGGGAATGAGTTCTCGTTGGCCTGTGGTTTCTGCCCTGTTGTCTCAGACACTGTTCAACTGCTGCCTTATTTGGTACTGATGCTGCCAAAGCCTCTTTGAGACAGATCTTGTCACATGCAGAGCCTACTGTGCTGCCTTGTACAGGGGTCACATTAACCAGAGTTCCAGCACCAGCCCATGCCGGGCCCGGGGATTGTCTTAAAGTTAAGTATCCTCCATGGTACATCTCTCATGGCTGTCTGTGACACTGACTTTCCTCAGATGGAAAGTGGCTGCATCATGCTCATAGTTTTAAGTGGACCAGGACTGAGAACTGGAGATAATGCCCCCCCCCCCCCGCCCCCATCCATGTCAGAGGGGTCACAACACAGGCCTGGGCATTGGACGGTGGCTCTCCATCTTTTCTTCAGGCAGATTCCGTAGCAGCTTTGGGACTTGTTTTTTCTCATCTGTATAATGGGCGTGATAACAAAACTTACCTCCCTGGGCTATCGTGAGCATTTGTGAAAACTTGAAGCAGTGTAGATGCAGCTCTACTCCAAGCTGAAACCTCTCTGTAAAGAGCTAGGCGTGGAATGAGAACAGCAAAAGGCTTTGTGAACCACTGATCTCCTAAAACAGCTCTCCCCACTCTGGGAGTCTTCCACCTGGAAATTTCTCTGTGTGTACTTGATTGCTGAGGAAGAAAACGAGTTAAGGGTAAGGGTGAAAGGAGGAAAGGGAGAGAATGAGAGAGAATGGGGTTGGGGGAAAACAGGCGGCTCAGCAAACAGCAGGAGAGCCAAGAAAAATATTTAATCCAAACAATGAATATTGTCATTTCCTCCCACAGTCTGCATTCCCAGTCATCTTCCACGGGCAGGCCTGGGAGCCAAGACATGCCGAGCTGCTTGGCATGAGTGTGTGTATGGCGGGGGTGTGGGTGGCAGTGAGCACGTGTGGCGGGGCTGCTCGGGCCTGCCTCAACCACCTGCGGGCCCGCCAGGGAACCGGGAGACAGAGACAGGGGGAAGTAGAGGCTGGGTGCCCAGCCCACTGGGAGCCATGGGCTCCTCCTCCCTCGTAGTGGCGGGTTTTGCACCTCTGACTCCTGCTTCCTCATGCCTTCGTCTCCCCCCCATCCCAGAGCTGTGTGAGCTTGAGAACAGCATGTGCAGCCTGATACTCCTGTCAAGGGGGGTGTGGGCCTGGCAGAAGCTCAGCGAGGAGGACCTGGGTGAGCGACCCCCTGCAGAGGGACTGACAGCCAGGCAGCTGGTCCCACCTGCTCACAAGGTGCCGATGACTCAGTTTTGTTCTCTTGCATCTTTATGCTGGGTTCTCAAAGAGTCTAAGTTAGCGAGCCTGTACCTGGAAGGTCACGCTAAGCTATTAGCAGATGACATTTTAGAGAGAGGAATGCATAATGAGAACAGATACCTGGGGAGGCCAGGGGACAAGACAGAGGAAAGGTACCTTATCTTGGAGGAAAGGTAGGAGGAGTGGGAAGCAAGAAATACTCTGCCTCCTTCGTTCATAAAGTCAACTGGGGGCCCACAAGTCTCCCCAAATACTCATTAGGCATCTACTATGTCGTGTCAGGCACTGCACCTCTATGGGGGCCTTATTGTCTATTGTCGAGGGAAGTAAATAGGAAGAGTGAGGGAACAAAGAGGAAGTGCCTCTGATCCCATGGCCCCTGCTGAGTTCAAGCTCTTGTGTTCAGTTCCTACCTCTGACCTTGAAATGCAGTAGGCTGGCTCCTGTTAGCTGGTGAGGAGGCAGAAAATTCCGGAAACAAGCAGCAGTTAATCCAGTCCTTTTTGAAAGAAGCCAAATGCCATGCGGCAAAACTGTGTTGCGAGAGTTTGCAGGCCACCTATGCCATTCCTGCCTTGCAAACAACAAGAACAAAACCAGGAGGATTAACAACTCCCCAGTTCTGCAATAGAGAGGATGACATCTGAGAGGAGGTCATTGTTGTTGGGAGCCACCACCAGGCCACAGGGGGGACTACTGCCAAGGTCAGCAGACAGCATCTTGGGAAGCTTTGTTCCCACCTTCTGTGATTCCAGAAGGAGGCAGGTTGGTGCTGCCGTGAAATCAGAGTTTGACAGCAGAGGGACAGGAATCTCGGGCTTTGTAAAATCTGGCCGAGCCGACCAGGTGGGTTCAGCTGCTCCAGAGAAGAGGGGAAGCAGGAGAGGGGGAAAGAAGAGTTCCGAGGTTTTGTTTGTTTAGAACCCAGAGTTGGGGTTTGATGCTCCAGGGCCAGGCAGTGACCTTGAGAGTGATTGTGGAGACTTGTTGAAAAAGTTAAGGGTGGCAGGGAGTGGAGCACCGCGTCCTTCACAGTCTTGTGCAGCTTTGGTAAAAGGGTGAGGGGGCGGGGGATAAGAGCGAGGGCACAGAGCCTGGTACCCTAGGTGACGCCTCTGGGCAGCACGCTGACCCATAGCAGTGACTGGCGGCAGTGGCGTTTCTCCAGTGCAGAGCTCACAGGTTTGCAGGAGGGCTGTGTCCTTTCGTTTCTAAGCCCCCAAGGGAGAGTGACAAGGGCCCTCAGAGGGGTATTCTCTTCTCCTGGCTCTCATGCTGAGAAGCGGGGCTCTTGCATTGAGCTGATCTTTTTAGGATAAATGCAGCCTCACATGAGCATCCTCTGCCCCATCTTCACCCTTGGGGATCTGACCTCCCCCCCACACTTGGGGGAGGATGAGAAGGTCTGGGGCCACATTGGGTCAAGAGGAGAGGCTGCAGGTTGTGTGTGTGTGTGTGAGTCAGGTGGAAAGTCTGCTCTGCAGGTCTTTGTTTGCAGCCAAATGAAAGGGGCTGCTGGGAGGTTGCTCTTGGCTGGAGAGCGAGTCCCAGCCAGCCTCTCACCTTCCTGTTTTCCCCGAGCACGAAAGGGCAGAGGTGTCAGTGACGGCTGGGGGTTTTCGGAGGCTAAGACACCCACGTCTCCACGGTGGTTTGAGGAGAGACTCAGGTGCCAGGAGCCAGCCAGGCCTTTCCCACTGTTTTCCTAAGTCCCAGGCCATTTCCCTCATCCCCTGACACACCTCCGTGACTCAGATGGGCACCTTTCTGGTGAAATGAATGGGGCAGGAGGCTCACAGGGACAGGAGCATCCACGGCTTTGACTCTGAATGCTGGTGGCCGAATCCTGATGTTTTTCTGACCAGAGTGTCTATGGAGGAAACTCCGACACCCGCCCACAATTGCAAAAGCACAGGCCATGTTCCTGGCACCTTCATGAAACGGGGGTTCATTGAATGCTTACTGTGGGCTGAGTGTTTAACCTCCATTTGCTCATTTATTCCTTGCAACCACCCTACAAGGTGGGTATTCTGCTCATCCACAGATGAGGGGACTGCTGCCTGATGGGCGGTGAGGGAAGCCGCAACCTGGGCATAGGTTTACCTAACACCACCTCCCATGCCCCCATTCACTCTGCTAAGCAGCCTGATCATTCTCCAGAGCTATTCAGCTCGGCACCTTGAAGCAGATGAAAATAGTGCAGGTGAAAGAAGTCCTCTGACCTTACTTTGTTTGCTTTTATTTGTTCAATCTCAATTCATTCCAGCATTTTCAGATGTCTAGTCTGAGACTGTGCTTTGGTTTTGGTTGCAGATAAGATAAGCTAGTTATCGTCAGACTTCTCTGTAAAGGTGTACCCATGCTTTTCTCCTTCTGAGGGTCTGGTGGCTTCCACAGGCAGTGGGTGAGGCTCACATGGACCAGTAAAGCATAGTAAACCATCAGACCAGACCCACGTCTCAGGACCATCACCCAAGGCTGCTTCCCTCTGCCCAAGCACCAGAATGGGTACCGTCATTCCCTTTCTCCAGCCTGGGCAGCGTTGCCATCTGACTGTGCCATGCATGTCAGCCCTCCCAGCAGCATCTTCTTCTTCTAACACTAACAGAGTCATGCAGCAGTCCCCCACCCTGCAGAGAACCCACACCTATGCCCCTGTTCCTGGGTGGCTATTAAAACTCAGCCACCTGATGACAGGTATCTGCAGACATAGTTTCACTGCCTTGTCTTCTCTGGTTTTCAGCTGCTTCTTGTTTTTGGCCCCGGGTGCTTTCCCTTCCCTCCTTATCCCACCTGCACAACTGAGAGGATAGTGTTAAATTCATTCCCAACATGTTGGGGTTCTTTATAAAAGGAGAACTTTTAGATGGTAGATTCTACTATCTCTTCCCACTCAGAAATGAGCATACACCAGTACTATATCTGGTAATATGTGTGTGTGTGTGTGTGTGTGTGTGTGTGTGTTCTGTGTATTCTGTCTAAACTCCAGGGTCTGACTATAGTGTCTAGGTTTATACTAAGAAAAGGAAAAGAAAAAGACACGTGCCCTTGCCAGCTGGACCTGTCTCTGAGTTGTGTGATTTTATAAAGCAGCAGGCCTAGTAAGCTTTCTAGAGCCAAGGAATCATGAAGAGGAGGACCTGGCCATTAGGTGTGTGTAGGAAATGTAGGTAGCCACCATCATATTGGCTTATTTGTTGAGAACCTACTGTGTGCTGGCACTGAACTAGTCTCTGGGACTAAGAAGAAATTAGGCGCCGGGCCCTTGATTCAGAGGGTTGAGTTCTACAAGGCGGATATGCATAAAAGGTACCAGAGTAACACAGAGACAGGGAGAGCGCTTTATGTCGGGGAAGCAGGGAAGGGTTTCCAGAGGAGGCTGTATGGAAGGGACTCTTCCTGCTCAGTCCATCTCAGGGTAGCTGTCTGTTCTAGTTTTACATTTTCTAAGAAGACTGTCACAAACCCACTAAATGAGCTCATTGGCACCTTCCACCCCAAGGGGTGCGCCCGGGAGGAGTGGCAGGACTGCGTTTCCTCTTTCCTCAGATGCCTGCAGCGAGCAGAGACACTCCTGGTTGTAGCATTCTGGGGCTAGAAACAAACGTTTCTGTGTTGCAGGCATCTGCTGACAGGAGGGGAGCATGGTGCTGCTTCCATGGGGGAGGGGGGAGTCAGCCTCTCGGCCAATGTGGGCCAACCCCGCGCCAAGATGAGAAGGAGCCCTCGTGCCAGGGTGTTTGCTGGGGGTAAACTTGGACTCATCACTGAGAAAATTGGAAGTGAAGTTGTGGGGGTCCAGGAGAATTGAGATTATATACCTATGACCCTTTCTCGCTTAACGAAAAGCGAGAAAGGGTCATAGGTATATAATCTCAGTTCTGTCGTTACTTCATGATTAATGCCTTTTCACCTAAGTCCTTGTTATAGAGGTGCCACGGGAATTTACTTCACCCTGCATTCCCAATCAATAAAAGACTAATGAAATCATCAAATCATGGGAGCCTGGTTTTGTAGAAAGAGCATCAGGTCAAGAATCAAGATATTTGGGTTCTGTTCCCAGGGCTATCACTAACTGGCCTTGCAAGCAGGACTTGTCCCCTTTTTAAGGCTCCATTAAGGCTCATCATTAGTAAAATGGGAATTTTGTGCCTAAATGGTCTTCAAGGCTCCATTAAGCCTTAGAATTTCTTGTATCTATGGTCCTTAAAACAACAAAACAAGCGAATAGCATTGTGGTTGTCAAGGGTCCTTGAGTGGCCTCAAACACTTCCCAAGTTTTGGCCCTGAGATGCTAAGAGTGCCTTGTCATGGAGCCCAGGCAGTGTGGACACAGTAGGCTGATCTATGCAGCAAAAGGAGAGAGAGAATCAGGCTAGAGGTCACCATTCAAGGGAAGGGTCAGAGGAAAAGAGAATTAACACACACAGAAAAGTACCTTATTTTCCGGTGTATAAGACAACTGGGTGTATAAGACGACCCCCAAGTTTTCCAGTTAAAATATAGAGTTTGAGATATACTTGCCCTGTAAGACAGCACCCGGCGTATAAGATGACCCCCAACTTTTGCGAAGATTTTCCTGGATTAAGAAGTCATCTTATACGCCGGAAAAATATAGTAGTATGCTTTTACAAAGAGCTTGTATCTGCAACAGAGGCCTTCTTGGGTGCAGCCTCAGAGCTGCCCTGGACAGCAGGCTTCTCCTGGGCCTGGTGTAGCCCAATCAATGTGAGGAAATGGGCGTGGGGCTGATTTGTCATTCACATCACTAGAGGGTTTTGGTGGGAGATAGTGTGGGTGAAAGAAAATGTGTTAGGCCTCAGGCAAAAACTTGATCACATCTTATCCTGGTCCACAACCCTCCTCAAGATGCTTAATCAGGATTCTGCCCATGCCTTCCCTAAGGGATACAGTCACTTCTGGCTGAGAGCCCAGCTTGTCGGTTAGAAGATCTGAAGTCTAAACTAACCTTTCTAACGCATCCATGTGGCCTGACTTCTGCTGTAAGCGGTAGGAGAAAAATGTCCTTAGTCTGATTCAAGTCACAGAGGCATTATCAGCCAGACAGTCAGCAGGTGGGACTCTTTCCGGGGCAGGCTCTGTGCTAGGCAGTCTGGGACCACCCACCTCTCTCTGTTCTCCTTCTTCGTCCCCTGACAGTTCTCTCAGGGCTCCTCTTCCTTTCTCATCCAGTCCTGTGTATCCTCTGCAAGGGCTACTGTAGAGCCAGCCCCTGAGAGCTCATGCCAACACCGCCCCCCAATTCTGGATTAGAGGTATCTTCCCTGCCCACCTCTGTGCCAGCACTCATCATGGGAGTGAGTGATACCTGCTCACCACGGCTCTCTGCAGGGCTGGAGCCATGTTTTATTTGTTCATTTACATGTTCCTGTAGCAGTTCATTTACATGTTCCTGGCACCTGTGGGTGTGGGATAAAGAATGTTGACCGATCCTATGAATGACTACAACCATGGACCACAGACAAGGCCACCATCTCTATGGTTAACGCCCCAGCAAAATCTTAGGCAGTTTATCCCCAGATAACATAGCATGAGAAATTGTCTTTACTTTTGAGAAGTTTCCAAAGCAGAGTACTGGTAGGTAAGGTAGTCTGAGCCCTTCTTCTTCGTATCCCTTCATTTACACGTAGCCATTTATTTGGCCGCCACGTCTGCCTGGCACACAACTAGCTCAGAGAGGTGGCAGGAAAGGCCTTCCAGCAACTACAATAGGGCCCATCCAGCTCGTAGGTCATGAGAAGAGCAAGCCAGACTCTCAGACTCACCCATTCACTTAAAGTATGATTCTAAGAAGCCAGAGTCAGGCCCGGGGTTGTGTGTGTGTATGTGTGTCTGTGCATGCAGTGGTCATGTCGATGACTTTGTATTCTGTAAGTTATTAAAAGTCAGTGAAATAGACCTTTTATACAGGTTCTCTTTTCTTTTGTCAAAAAGGGTTAAAATGAAAATGTGGCTTCTAAAGGAATGAGGCCCAGGTATTTGAGAAATACACTTTGTTTCCTGATGCGGGAGGAATGGGGCTCAGGGGTGGGTGTCGTGGCGCTGCTGGTGGTCACACTGAGCAGAGACACTAAGCCTCACACCCTCCCTTGGGAAAGCTGCTTTCGGGAAGGGTACCGCCCAGGACGGACACCTTTCCGGGACTGAGACTTAGATCTCCTGTCTCCATCCAGTCTACAGAAGCTGAAAAACTTGTGATCAATTAGTCATTTTTCCCTGCCCATTTTTTTCCACTCTCAGCTTCCCAGGACCGAGTTGCCATGGGAGCCTCTGTTTGTTTCGGGTGGAGAAGTTGTTTTTGGCAGGTTGGGGGAGGAGCAATTAATTCTAATAGGTATATAGTAAATTCAATACTCGGGTCTTTCCAACCTTTTCTCTGCATTTCTGCTGCTCCTTACAAATCCCTGTCTCTTCTCAGATGACCCGCTAAGAGCAGATTCCCAGCAGCAGCTTGTAGGAAGCATGTCTGGGCTGTGGCAGGGGAAGTGCAGTGAGGCCTAGAAGGTCACCTAGACCACTTCTCTCTGTGTGTCTTCCCTCATGTTCTTGAGGTGAGAAGCCATGCTTGGGGAGCACTTAGGAAAGAAAGATTCCTCGGCATCCTTCATTCATCCATCCAAATGCTAACGTTGTCTATACTGCAACCATACTTATATGTGTGGGAAATGTATTTGGGGTGGTCTCTTTTATAGACAATTGGATGAAAAGGAAAGGAGGAACTGATGACGTTGTGCCAATGAGTCAGTCGGGGTTGGAGGAAAAGGAACAGATGTCACGTTAAATGAGGAAATAAACTCCAAACACTTGAAAAACTTGAAGGCGGGAGGATCTCCATAGATGTACATAGTCCTCCAGGGAGGACCTCCGGGCGTTGCTTGGTGTTAGGATGCAGGTAGCTGTATTGTGATCTATTACTTGGCTGCAGTGGGGGACCCAGATCCTGATGGTGTATCTATTCCCCATTCTCCTGAGCCAGAGGCCCTGGCTTCATGTCAAAGACAGATGCTCCTCTTGGAATCTTTGTCTCGTAAACCCGGCGAGGCCCGTGTTGATAACAGAATTCATTTTCACTTCCTGCTCGCTGTGGACATTATTGTGCAGCTGTGCAACACCTGTTGAGTTCCACCCCACAAGTAGCAGCTTTTTGGTGATCGGCAAAGGGGTACACATCTGGAATGATGCTCAAGTGACCTCAGGACCCCGCAGAGTAAATCAAAACACTGAAGTAATATCTTGGATGAGCTCGTTCTGATGTAACTTAATTGCTAAAATTATTTAATGGACTTTTTTAAAATTTGAGTTTAGTGATCTGTCTCATCAAAGCACAGCAAAACAGAGAACAGTCCTTCTATTTGACATTTAAGGAGGGTGGGGGAAAGTGATGTGAACATGTAAACTGGAAGGTGGCCTCAGGACTCAGGAGTCTACTGATTGTCTTGTGGACAAAGAATCGGACCATCAGATGTTTCCCGAGGCTTTGCATTTGGGCATCACTCAGGATGGGGAGAGCTAACGTGATTGAGTGGGTGGGCTGGCTGCCATGCCCTCTAGGATGCTGTGAGCCACCGTTGCCCTCCATGAGTGGTTCTAGAGAAACAATGCATTGGGCCGCTGAGCTACTTTTTTAACCGCTTGTTGCTATTCTTATCACACATTCCCTTTTGGGGTGAAACACTCCATTAACTCTGGTTTGGCCTGGGCCCTTTCCCATTTTAGTTCCTGTGAACTTGAAGCAGTAAGAGGAGTGAATGGAAACGTTTTAGCTTTTCTGCTCTAGCCCTATGTCTAGCTGCTGTGCACAAGTGGCTGTGCAGGTCGGACTATCTCTACTCCAGCATGGGTATCCCAGGCCCTAGAACCACTATCATTTGAGCCTTCATAGAACCGCAGGACTGCTAGCATCTAAGTACAAGTGCCAGGAAAAGGGGTAAAAGTTATAGTCTGTGAGAAGCACCAAAATGTCAAGATCGATGACTGCTGATTCTTAACTCTGCTTTAGCTGTGAGACCCAGGCAATCTTTGTCATCTCTGTGCATCTCCACTTCCTCACTGATAACATAGGAGTTTTAAATCCAGCCCCGTCTTGCATTGAAGGGTTGCGAGTTTGATTTCAGGTTGGAGCACAAGCCCAGATTCTGGGTTTGATCCCTGGTCAGGGCATGTGTGGGAGGCAATTGATCGATGTGTGTCACACTGATGTTTCTCTCTCCCTCTCCCTTCTTCTCTCTCTAAAACTCAGTGAAAACATATCCCTCAGTGAGGATTAAAATAATAATAATAATAATAATAATAATAATAATAATAATAATAATAATAATTGTGGGAAGCTGTTTTGTAGCCTACATGATTGCAAGAATATGAAACAATTCATTAAGGAGTTCAGACGAACATTCTGGACCCCTGAGTAGGCCAGGCGCAGGCTCTATGGGTGAAATTTGATCATTCCTTAGGCCTGTTGGTCTTGAGATTTTAACTTCTTGAGAATGAGAGGTCAGTTGTATCATGCCCCTTAGATTGTTCCTCATATAATATCTCCTGAGTTCCACAGCTTAAATTGGGCAGAACTGAGTGAGAGAGGGGATAGAGCTGGGCTTGGACACTGAACTCCCACCTCTTTGTCAGCCTTTCCAAGCAGATGGTTGGTGTGATACTATCAACAACCGAGCCTACTGCCATTACGATGGGGGCGACTGCTGCTCTTCCACACTCTCCTCCAAGAAGGTACGTGAGGGCCCCGGGGGGCCGGCGGAGGGGAGCCCCAGGAAGGAAGCTTTCCTTGGTGTATCACAATTGATTTTTATTCAACAGTCAAGAAGAGGGAGTCACAATGAGCACTGGGATTTCTAAAGTGGCAGGAGTCAGGATAGTGATTTTTTAGGATAGCTCCTTCAAAAATATTAATTCTCTAATTGTCAGTACAGTTCCTCCTTCAGAAAAGCCCTGGCTTTTGCTCCTGAAAAACTCATACCTGCTTACCCTTCAGGAAACATCTTTGTAGTTAGGAAATAAATGCCTCCACCCCTCGGAGGGGCAGGAAGTAATATCCATTTATTAATCTTCATAATTAAGTTAATCCTATAAAGTATATTATACGCATATTGTAAACATATGTTGAGTGGCCACCACAAGCTACCTGGAGTCCTCCCTGGATCATATCCTGAACAGTGGTTCTCTTCTCAATACCTTTTATTCCTATTTCTCTGGGTTCTATTACATTAGTAAGTATGCTTAAGCTAAGCCTGTAAAATTCAATAGGCTGAAATTTTGCAATAATGTGGCTCAAATAAAAAAAAAAAGCCCTAGATATTTGATGCTAGTTGGCCAATTTAATGAATCAGAAATATGCAAGAGATGGTATTTCGGCCCAGTATACTTTGGACTATTAAAACACATCTATTTTTATCTCATTCGATGGTCCATGCCAAAGGATAGAATCTCTGCCACTTTACATCATGTGTCCTGAATGCCCCAATCTCTCTGAAGCTAGTTGTGGACATCCCAAAATGTGTTTATCTGTTGATAGAAGTGCCAACAGTGCAGACTTTTTTGGACCATGTCTGGCATGAAGGAGGGATAATTACATAGCAGGAAGGCAGTCTAGCCATAAACAGTGGGTAGAGAGATGCACTGTTTCATCAAGCCAGAGTGTATCCTTGATTCAAGAAAGGCAAGCCTCATGCTTATGAAGATGCCAAGAGGGTCCTGTTACTCCAAGCACATCCGGGTGATAGGCCTTGGTTTTCCAGGTGGTGTGAAGAAAAAAACACTGACATTCATCTTACCTACTTTATAGAGATTATGTCAAAATAATATGACAAAGACATTAATAGCAACAGTTTTAGACATTAGTGGTAATTTTAGGAGGAGGAGTTACAGGAGCTCTGGGTTCCTGGAAACGTGTGCTTTATACCCATCATCTTATTTAAGTCACATAGATGTCCTCCCTGGGCAGTGGCTCCTGTCCTCCCCACCTCATCTTCTCCTTAACCCCCAGGTCATCCCATTCGCTGCTGACTGTGACCTGGATGAATGCACCTGCCGAGACCCCAAAGCTGAAGAGAACCAGTAACTGCAGAGGAGTCCCTCCTACCACCCTGGAGGCAGCAAGAAAGGGAGGCCTCTAGGGAAGGACACAAAAGGTGAATGAGGAAGGAAGTTCCTGGAACGAAGAAGAGCACGGAGCTTGCGAGAAACGCAGGAGGGGGTCTGTAGGAACCTGGCACATTAAGTAGCTCAAGTAGGGAAGAATCGTAAGCAGTTGATTAAAAGTAGGAGAAACGTGATAGGTGTACAAGGACCCTCCTCCCTCATTTATGTTTTGTCTAACTCCATCCTCAACTTCTGCCTACTCCCCGCTGGGCACCCTACCCATTCCTCAGCCCCACCCAACTTGTACACCAGTGCCAGACACACTCTCCACACCCAGTTTGAATGAACTGCCACCTTTCAGGACTCATCTCTTCTAAACTGGCTCTCTTCCTGTCATCTGTGTAGTCGCCCATAGTTATAATGAGGGTAGTTATTCTTTATAAGTATTTAAACATAATTATATAAATATATATATATATATACATATTATATTTTTTGCTGTCTACTAAGCTAAAAACTATCCATTGTTCCACACATGCTGCTGTGAAGCTCACATCCAAAATAAACACCGAGGGTTTGAGGACAGAAAGGCAAGTCCTTCCTCCATCTTTGTATCCATGGGGATGGGCTGGCTGAGGAAAGTAGAGGAAAGAGAGACAGATTAGTCGGAGCTCTTGAAGAGAATGTGTCAGCTAATCATCTTTTTATGAGCTGAGCTGGGAGCTGGGCCCACTTTGAGGAGATGAGGTTTGGAAAGATGACACAAGGAGGCACAGAAAGTTGGGTGGGAGTACCCACTAGTGACAGGACCACAGGAGAAATGGACCACGTGTCTTGAGTAGCCGTCTGAAAAGAATATATTAGCTTTTCTGAACTCTTAGTTGGGGTCGGTGAGATCCAGGATTTCTGCCCTTCCCGTGCACTGTTCCCAGCGTGGTGCTCTGCCAGCCAGTCAACACGTCTTCGGGCTCCTTCTCTGATCACCAGGATTATAGCAACTCACACATTCCCCCTACTTGGCTCCCGTCTCCCTCCTTCTGAGTCCCCAAGCCTGGCCATCATTCACAGCCACATGACCAATTATTGACTTTCCGGGGAAGAAAATGTTATGGAAACGATAGACAGGAAGGCGGGAGGAGATGGAAGAACAGGAAGGGGTGGAGGAGCAGAGGGAAGCCATGGAGAAGAGAGAGGCTGGGGGTAATCAAGGTCCAGAGATGAAATGTGTCAGGGAGACGCCACCTTGTTCCAGGCTCCAACGCTGACCACAGGGGTGACTGACTCCTTTGACTGACTCGGAATCAGAGTAATTTCTCTCCAGGCACCATGTGTCAGATTGTGGCCCAGACAGTTCCCTCTGAACAAGCACGGAAGCACGTGGAGCAAGAGTGACACTCTGTGGGGAGAAAGAAGAATTTCAACTACTTAGGGTCCACTTTGGTATTCCTTCCCAGTTAGGTACGTGGGCTGTACATGCCACGCCAGTTAACCTGCCTCTTCTTGCAATCCGGGCTCACTCTTTTACATGAGGTCTATGACATCTGTGTCTCTTGGCAACGGTTTCTGGATTAGGCCTCGGGGAATGAGCGGCAGGAACTAATTTCTTGTTTGAGACCCAGTTTATCATCTCGGGGAGGGCCAGGAGCTTGCCTCCCCTGAAGTTGTTTGGTCTCCCATCAACACCGAGTCCCTGGCTGTGCAAACAAGACGAGGACATGTGACCCACCACTGTCTGGAGCTACACGTCACACAGGAAAGAAGACTATTCTGGAACAGATGGAGAGGACATGGAATGAGGTGCCTTAGTTACTGGGGAAAGGAAGAGCAGTCCATCCCGACAACGCTCATCCTCCTGCCAGCCGTGAGGGCACGAGAGAAGCCGCTCGCTGTCGGGGCTCACATTTAGTGCCCTAAGAAGAGAACAAATGTTTATTTCTGGGATCCTGCTAGGCTTTCCTAGGGGAAGGACAATGGACAAGTTTCAACTCTCCATTAAAAAAAAAAGTGTAAGATGGTTTTGTTGGGGAGAGTATTCCTGGCGGGGTATCGAGCTCTGTGCAGGGTCCTTCCTTGTCTGAGATGGAGGCAGTAGACGTCCTGACCTAGCCCAGCTCAGGAGGCTGTAGCGCCCACAAGAACACAGAGCCCGCAGGCCATGCCAGGGCAGGTCTGCACTCAGTGTCCCCAGGAATGGCAATGAGCATGCTTCTCTTCATCATTTATGCAAAGATACTTTATTCTCTGCTGGGGACACCTGCAGTTCCCCACGGCCTGGAGGGCGCCACTCCTGTGGTAGCTGGAAGGCTCTCAGCCTGAAGGCTGCCTGTCTGTCAGCTCTGACCGCTTGGGGCAGGTCCTTCCAGCCCTTGTCCCGGGATTAGTGTTTGAGCTCTTTCGGTTACTCACCAAGTTGAAGGACTTTGGGTGTTAGCTCCCCCTCGCTCCCCAGGACGGTCAGAGTTCTGCGACTCTCACCCACCTGTGGGGTCACAGGCAGCCTCTCTCAGGACGCCTCCCATCTGTTCCTTGTTCCCAAGTCACATCTCTGCTTCCTCTTTTCCCTGGTAATTGCGGACTCTGGTACCCAGAAATGGCTGGCTGCGGCTTTAGTAGGACAGGCTGCGGCCAGAGACGAGAGGACAAACTCGCACATGAAAGGAAAGAGCTGCCCTGGAGTCTCCCTTTCCTTTCTGTCCACTGTGAGCCACTGGCCCTGATGCTTGCTCCTCACTGTGGCACCCCCAGTGAGCATGTCAGCTGGTGCCTGAGAGGAGGGCTGGAGGGGAGCACGGTGAACAAAGCCCATCCCTGCACTGGAAGGTAACAGCCACAGCCAGTTACTCTGTATGACTGTAAGGTGTTTATTAAAGAAATTAGCATGAAACACGTGAGGTGTGTTTGGTGTCTTATTCCGTCAGTCCTCCCACCCCTTCCAGATAGCTTTCCAAGTGCCAGTGCCAGAGGCAGAGGTTCATGGCTGAAGACTGATCGTTCCTCCTGGGGGTTTGGAAACGAGGAAGTAAGTGGTATGTATGAGGAAGAGAAACATGGAGGTTCGTTAGGTGCAATGATATACAGAAGCAAAGGGCACTGGAGTGATGTCAAGAGCCTCAGGAGTCACAGCAAGAAAGGGCAAGAACCCTTTACGGTTCAGAGGACGTCTGCCTCGCTCCTGATGCCAACGTAGGTAGAGTCTGAAGGATGGCGTGTGAAGGGTGCATGTGATCTTAAGCAGCAGAAAAGGGAGAGTCCGGGCCACGGGAAGCAAAGGGTTGACTATAGCAGTAGGATGAGAAAAGGCTGTGTCACTGGATGTCAGTGGGCCACCCAGCTGGGCTGGAAGGTAGCAGCCAGCTCACCCATGCTGTGCGCTTGGCAAATGCAATCTTATTGAACCCTCACAACAGATCCTCAACTTCCATGTCCTCGTTTCATAGACAAGGACACCAGGTCAGGCTGGTGAAGAACGTTCCTTTAGGTGCCATGACTGGACTGAGAGGCCTGGTTCTGTGAGATGCCAAGATGTGAGAGGGAAAAGAGAACAGTGAGTAACAGGCTGTGTAAGGGGACCGTGGGGAGGTGTTGCGGGGGGGGGAACCTCAAGGTGATGCCGCATGGTAAGCTCCCGCACCCATGAATGTGGTCATGGCAGGACAGGAGCCAGGAGGAGCAGGCTTTTAAAGAAAGCATATGGCTGCTTTTGTAGGCACTTGGAAATCTCACATATCCAGTGTTGAGCTCACCCCAGGAGGCTTTTGAAGCTGGGGACAGCTTGCTAAGGCCTCTGGGCTGCCGGACGGCTGGGGGTCGCTCAGCCCCCTGGGAGCCCTTTGGAGAGCACGGAGGAATAGGTAGGTGGGGTTGGGAGCTCCGGCCTTGGCAGGGAGTTGACTACACATAAACATTTGAGAGTAAAAAGGGTGTCACCTTGCATTTTCTTTATGGTTCACCAAGTGCTTTCTTATGCTCTATGGCTACCCATGGATTAGGCAGAGTAAGAAGAGGTGTGTGTTTTTATGTTGTTTTTCCCCATTTCGCAGATGAGGACACTGAGTGACAGGTTACTGAGAAATGTAAGTTCATATAACTCAGTGCAGTTGGGATGGGAGTCCCAGTTTTCTGTCCCAAATGGGATGTGGCATATGCTTGCTTTCCACTACGCGATGTCCTGCCCATGAGGCTCAGCACAGACTTGAGATAGGAAGGCGACATATCTTCATCTGCTTGTGGCCTTCTTGGTAACTGAGGGCAGGACAGCTGAGAGCAAGCTTTTGAGTGCTCCCTCCCAGAGCCCACAGCCCAGGCCCTGAATATAAGCAGATGCCCCTGCAGATGCCACTCTGGCAGGCTGGCCTGAGCCATCTGGCAAGGCTGCCTTCTGAACAGCTTCCCCAGGGACATTCCTGGAGCGACAGGGGCTCTGGTTTCCACGGACTGAAACCTGAAATGACAGGCTGAGTCATGGTCAGCTGGAGACGCCCTGCTCTCAGGTTCAAGCCAACCAGATGGCGAGGGGCTCTGGCTGGGCAGGAGGGCGGGCAGTGGGAAGGTCCCAGTTATGAACAGCTCTAGGGCATCTCCAGGGCTGGCTGTGGGCATCTCACTAGCTACCCAATGGTTAGCTCAGAAAAACAAAACAAAAAAAACGGGGCTTGGCCATGGAGGAAGTGTGAATCTTATGTCACTATGGTCCACACTCACAGAGCATTTATGTGTTTGTATGTGTCTTGGGTGTTTGGGTCTGAAACAAGGTGAGACTGAGGTAAAAAAATAATGGTTATTTTCAGGTCTGCCATGGTCTGAGCCTGCCTAGGCTCAAAGGCACACTTTCTGGTCAGAATCTAGTCTTGTGGCCAATGCACCTTGAGGTGTGAGTGATTTTCTATGTTCAGTTCCTTGCCAATGAGCCCTGTTTCTCCTCCTTGTTTTGTGGGGTCCTCGGCTTGTGTTTCTGAAAGATCAAATCGTTCACTGTAGCATTTCCGTCTATGGGTCATTCTGCCTAATAGCCAGTCCCTCTGGCATTAACGGACTCACTGTGCCCCAGAGCTGTACAATTTATATCTGGACTTCTCTGACCTTAGCGAAGCAAAAGACACCCACATAGCTGGTAATGTTTCATTTGATAAATATTTACTGAGCACCTACTCAGTGAACAAAACCACGTCTCTGTATTCAGAGAGCTTGAAAGAGGTTAAGGCAGTGGTTCTCAACGTTCCTAAGGCCACGATCCTTGCATACAGTTCCTCATGTGGTGCTGACCCCCAACCATGAAATTTTGCTACTGTTATGCATCGTGATGTAAATATCTGCATTTTCCGATGGTCTTAGGCGACCCCCATGAAAGGGTTGTTCGACTCCCAAAAGGGTCGCGACCCACAGGTTGAGAACCGCTGGGTTAAGGGGACAAACAGTATACCCAGAAATATGTCTGCTGGTGGCTAAGGGGTGAGGCATAGCCAGGTGTGGGGAGATGCTAGATTATATGGTATGCTTCTGGGAGACGTGCAGAAAGTGGAAAGTGAGGGGGTGCCCAGTGAATAGCTGGGGGCCGAGTAAGTGGCACAGAGAACAGCAGGTCTGAGGTGGGAGAGAACTGGGTGCATGTGTGGCACCCAGGCCACACATGCTTTCCACTACGCGAGGGAGAGAGGAGGTGAGGACAGAGGGAGGGAGGAGGTGAGGGCAGAGGAAGGGAGGAGGTGAGGGCAGAGGGAGGGAGGAGGTGAGGGCAGAGTGGGATGAGAGGGAGAGTCGCCTCAGCCACCAGTTTCTTTATGCTGGTACATAACCCACTGCATCTCCATAACCTCTCACACCCATCATTCTCTCCATCTGCCCTGCTCTCCCTGGCTCAGGCTGCATCAAACCCTCAACAGACCTGGTAACATGGCCAAGCAAGGTCCCCACCCTGCCTCTGGCCCTGACCCACCGGCACACTGAGTCCACCTCATTCCTTCTACAGCACAGCTCCCTTCGAACCATCCGAACTGAGTCCACAGACTCTGCAGGTCCTCAGTGGCCAGACAAGTCCCAGCCTGACCTGTTCACTGACCTGCGATTGCCTCTGAACAAGCACCTCTTCCACATCCGGGACTCCTTCCCCAACCTCCTGCCTTACCCTGGAGTGCCTTCCCTCTCTCCACGTGCCAAACCTGTCACTTCCTCAGCCTCTTCTTGTGTTCTCCATTGTCATGAAACTGTTCTTGAAAATGTTACTGTGTCCCTGAGTCCTTCCCGTCGTCTCCTCGGATACTCGATGTCTGGTTCCGTGTGCTGTCTTCTTCCTACTCAACTGTAAACTCTTCGAAGTCAGATGAGCTCAGGGCTCCATTTGGCCACTTGATGCCTTTTGAAGTAGAAACCAGCCCCCCTTCATCAGAGACCGTGGCTTGGGAAGTGTGACACAGTTGGGTTTTTGGCCATGGTCACCCCTTGGACTAGGTGACTCAGGCAAGCTGGTTCTTCACATCCCCACCTGGGGGCCTGGAAACACACTCCCACTCGTGTTAGATCTCTGGCCCTAGCTGCACAGCGCCCTGCCTAGACAAAGTCTTGGAATTTTGCTGAATTGAATCCCAACCCAGATTTTTATGGAAGTGAAAACAAAACAGAACAAAACAAAAAGGTGTGTTGAGGATGGGTCGGTGGGCCTGTGAACACTTGACAATAATCCAAGTGATAATATAGGTCCAACACAGGATACTGCATTGAGTTCAGGGGTCAACTTTAGGTACAGATGTGCTTTATAAATAAGCACATTTCGATTTTTAAATGTGTATTCCACATGGGTTGGAAAGAAATAGAAAGTGTTGACCAGACGAGATAGAGACTCTAAGAGACAACTTTACTTGAGATAAAGTCAGGTGATCCTGAACAAGTCACTTAATGGCTTAAGACTAAATTTTACCATTTATAAAATGGAATAATTCTCCACTTCGATGCATAGTGAGTATGAAGTGTCTACCATGGAGCTGGAGTAGTAGGGATGATGATATGCTGGCTTTTTGTGCATTTTCTGGCTTAAATTTTGACATAATTCTAATGAATTTGTTGATCTCCCTCCCTGTGTCCCCTTCTCCTTTTCCCCTTCCTCCTCCTCCCGCCATACATATTCACATGCAATTACATGTTCTCTGAACCTTTGGCTATGTTTTAAATATAATTTCATTTAAAGCCATGTTGTGTGCCAGTTTAATACCCCAAATTAAACAGAATGTGATTCCAAGTATTAAGGGAAGGGATTAAAAAAAAAATCAGTTAAAGAAAAAACTGTCAGTAAGACAGTGTAATTGATCCACAATCTTAAAGGGTCTTGTTAATGTCTGAGTGTGTCCCAGGCCTCTGCTTGGGTAGCATGCTCATAAACAGGCAATCTACACCCACCCACAATGATTTTAGAGCTAGACATGGTACCTTAATGAGGTAAAGAGGACCCCAGACCATAGCTGTGGCTTGAGGAGAGTAGCAAGGTTCCCTCCAGATAAATGAAGTTCCTGGAGGTACTGAGACATCCAGGTATTTCAACTTATTTCCCGAAATGAACACTAGTAGGCATTCAGGCACTTATGTACCATGCTTCCTCACTGAGAGAGTACAGGCTTCAGACCTAGTACAGACTCAAGACCTAGTGTAGACTTCCAGCTCAGGAGGGTGTTGGCAGGTGACTGGGTTTCTGAGAGCCCGTTTGTAAAGTGGGGATACGTTCGTATCTGCAGGGTTGTTATGAGCATTCAGTGGGGCCACTTTAGTGACCCTTGGAAGCACTTGGCATGTATAGTGTTCATGTAAGTTCCTTTCCGTAGCACAGCTGGAGCTCAAGAAATAATTAATAACGCATATTCATGAATGAATGCATTTTCTTTATTTTCCAATGAAGTGTCCCAGTTCACCCTTATTAGCCCTTAAAATCTCACGTGTTCTCAGCCTCTCTTCATGCTGTATCTCAGATAAGAATTGCCTCATCATAAGTTGATGCTCAGGGGAAGATGAAATGAGACAGAAGAGAGTTGAGTTTGGAGAAGGGCTGAGTATGAGGACCTGGACCAGAAGGCAAGGTCAGATTCCCAAGACAGGTTTTCCAACCTCTAGGGGGAGCTGCAGGTGCCCTTCCTAATGGATAATTGGCAGGCAGGTGCCTCATTAGAGCATTCTTCTTGGGGTTCTGGTTAATCTCCTGGCTAGGGGAAGCCTCATCTAACCACTGGGCCATCCAACACAGGCCCTGCCTTGACCTCAGGCTTTGGTGTGCTCCATGTCTGTGGTCTTGCCTCTCTTGTTATAGCATCTTTCCAAACCTGCCTCACCAGCCCACAGCCACCCACGTTCCTGTTGCTAACATGCGCCACAAATCTGTCTTTTGTTGGACCAGCCGGTGAGGGTTTTCAGACCCAGGTCCATCCCCACTGTGAGGATACTGTGGAGCAGACAGACAGCGAGGGAAAGACAGAGGTGAGCTTTGCAGGGAAGAACTTTTCAAGTGCCTGCTCATACCCTGAAGAATGTCAGGCTCAGTGTTTGTGTGTTTTTTGTTGTTGTTTGGGGTGGGGGGGGGCGCAGGGAGTGGCAATAATTTGTAGATGAAGTCTGCTTTGGCTCTTTGTGGAGTTTTCCAAATTCCTTCTGGGAGGCCCCGTTCTCTTGCTGGGGGGCCAGAAAGCCCACACCTGAGGCCTGCTTGTCTGTTCCAAGCCTGTCTTCATCCCGAGCATTCCTGAGAGGTCCTGGCAGCCCCTGCTCGTGGCCTGGCCTGGCCCTGTGGGGAGGAATGCAGCTACACTCAGACATTCCAGATGCTGCTCAAACCCAGTGGCACTTCGTTAAATCCTGGGCCACACCCTCCCCTTTGAGTGTTTGCTGGTGTTGCCTTGGCAACCAAATACCCTCCCTTTATGTTCCCCATTCTCTGCCTGCTCCAGTCAGCTCCATCACCAACACCTCTATTGTGGGCCTCCTCAGACCCCTCTTGTGTTGCCAAGGGACAGAGAGCCTACAGAGTGAAGATCAAAACATCTTCCTCTGTTTGGTACCCAAGAGAGACTGTCTGGAAGGTCTAGAGGTCTGAAGTGTATCAGACTGACCTTCTCGGTCAGGGTTACTATAGCGCAGACACAACAGCTCCGTGGGTGTGGTAGGGTTCTCTCAGTGTGTAGACAGCTCAGTGGCTGGGCTGGTCTGGTCTGTCTGAGGATATGACCAGATGACAGGGTGGGTGGGGGGTGTACGTGGATTACTATGGCTCCTTTGCCAGTCTGCACCCACACTCAGTGATTATCAGATAAGGGAGTGCCCCTTCTCCTTGAATGCCAGTAAACTCACGTCATAGGAGCCTTGAGAGTGCACGTGCTGATGTCCAGGCTGAGCAGCAAGGCCTGGGCATGTAAAGATGGCTATGTCTTCTTGGTCAGTTTTGCTGCATGTAAGGTCCTCCCTCCCATCATCATAAGATAAAAAAACAGAAAACTTGTTCAGTGAAATGTTGCTGTTAGTTCAGTTCACACGTCATGAGGACCTTAAACAAATGCCATTTTATTTATGATGTCTAACTTTTAGGGTCAGGAATCTGGGTTGAGATGGGCAGGGTGAGTCTTCTCTTTCATGAGACACTGATAGAGGTTGCTATATGGTATGCATCTGGCAGAGCGTCTGAGGTGCTCCGTTCATGTGTCAGTGCCTCAGGAGGAATGTCTGGAAGGCTGGACCCAATGAGCTTACATTGTAACCTTGGCCTGGAGTGCTCAGACATGACCTCTCTGGCAGGTGGCCTCAGATCTTTTGTGATAAAACAAGGCTCCGAGAGAATTCCAGGGAAGGTGGATGTCCCAAGGCCTTTTATGACTCAGACGTGAAAGTCACTTATATCATAATCTATGGTTAAAATAATCATAAACCTGCCCAGATTCAAGAAGAGAGCTTCTAGATGGGAGATGACAAAGAATTTATAGCCATGTTTTAAAACTGCCACAGTCTTCATCTTCTTTTAATAGTAGTTTCTGCTTGCAGAGGCTAGAAGGCTCATCATTACTTTGCAAGGGGGCCTACTAAGTGTGCAGACCTTTCACAGCCGGTTGTGAAAGATGAAGGGCGTAGCAGGAGATGACATCTATTTATAGTTACACTAGGGGACCAGTGCACAAAATTCCTGCACTGGGGAGGGTCTCTCAGACCAGCCTGCCCCCTCTCACATACTGGGAGCCCTCAGGGGATATCCTACCGATGGTTTAGGCCTGCTCCCCTTGGGAGGTGATCCGGCTGATCAGGGGAAGGCAGCAGCCCCATCACCCTGCTGCTGCAGCCACTGCCAGTCACTGCAGCCGCCAAGGTATTTTCATGAACACAGACTCCAGTCCCTTCACCATGGAAAAATGACAACTTTCTTACAGCATTTTCAAGATGTGTTTTTCATCGGTGTTAAGACATTCCTTTATTTTTATCCTCACCTGAGGATATGTGTCCATTGACTTTCCCCCCCTTCTCTCCAATCCCAGACTCAGCCCCTGCCCAAGCCTAAAACCTCCACCCCATAGGCTTGGGAAGGGCCCTCACCCACCCCATCCCTTTAATGGCTGGCAGGGAGTAACCTGGGTGCTGAGGTGGTTCCTGGGACCTAGATATGTATGCAAATTAACCACTATCTTTTTGGGGGGTTAATTTGCATACTCACTCTGATTGACTGTGGGCATAGCAGAGGTTCAATCACTTTACATGTTTATTATTAGGTAAGATTGTTTGGAGTTCTTTGTAATGATAGCTTCAATGTCTAACTTTCCCCAATGTCTAACTGTTCTCTGAGATGGAGAACAGCTCATCTTACCCACCAGTGTGTCTTGGGCGTGCAGTGTTATATGCAGTACATTTAAATAGATGGCAGAGAAAAAGTAATCATCATTAGGTAGTAATATTGTAAGTTTATAATTTGCTGTTAAAATCTTTTTCTAGTTCAGATGACAGGTGATAAGACCTATGTATTTGGAACCTAATATTTAAAACAAATGATTCCCCAGTTGGTCCAACCAGACACTGATTACTTAAAAACACAAGGTAATACCCACACACTGGTCACTTACTAACAACTTTATTATTTAGTTCCATTTTTAGTAATCGTACAATAATTCTCTTTTAAACAATACTGCTATACCTGAAGTTGGTCAATTATATTCTTTCTTCCTTCTACAGTAGTAAAGTGGGGGTTTTTCACACTCAGTTTTTTTAATAGAACATTTGAATATCAAGAAATGTGGTAAACTAAAAATAACAAACTCCTTGGGAAATGACTGCTCTCACGGTCCATTCTTGGGGACAGCAGGCTGGGTGAGTGTTGGTGGACAGGACCAACTCCCTTAAAACCTGTTTTGGCAGCTTGGAAACTAGAGGCTGAATACTGGCCAGTACCATCACCCTCTCTAGGCAGGTGAGTTGCTCCAGACATGTTGTGGGCAATATCGTCTGCGTGTGGTTGACATGTCTCTGTAGGGCACAAACCCTCGGGGATCTTAAGACACTCTACTGCCCCAGTCATATTGGCTTTACTTTTAACTTGAAAGTAGATGGGACTCAGCTATCAGGGGTAGGTGGAAAGGGGGTGGATATGTGTTGCACATGCCTGGTGCAGAGAGGGAGGCAGAAGAAGGAAGAGCAAAGAGAAAGCAGATGAAAAGGACTTGGGAATGACAGTGAACTTCTTTTATTTTAATAAAAAAGCCAGATGTCACTCCCTGCCCACCGCTAGGAACAACCTTTGAGCCTCCCCTACTATGTGGACCTGGTTTTCTACTCAAACTTGAATAAAGGACAGAACACAGTGGCAGCTGCGAAGGTGGCCTTCCCTCACTACTCCCTTGGTTGGTGAGAAACTTTCCCCTGAGGCATCTTAGCTGAGTCCTGCTTTGAGCAGGTGGGCCAGCCAGTTTCCTGCAGGCCTTTGCTCTGGGAGGGGGTCTCTGAGGCAGGGGCAATCCTGCATGTGCAATGAACCTGTAGATCTTTCTATAGAAAGATGTGGATGGGGTGAGAGCGTCCTGAGCTCACAGCCATGGTCCAGTCTTTACTCCCATCATGGGGGGACCCCATGGTGCTCTGGCTACAGAGTTAAAGGTGCACAAGGCTCTCCTCCTGCCCATGATGGGTGCATCTACACCTCGGAGGTGGGAAAGGGACGGCTCTCTGGGCAGGAACCCATGGAGCTCACAGCTACCGTCCAGACAACACTGAGCACAAGGCTGGCAGGGTAATCACCTTGCTCTGCAGTGTGCTGGACTGACCTCACACTGCCATCCAGACAGACCAGAGGCGGTATTTGGAACAAGGTGCATACCCCCTTTTTGCCGCAGTTTCCTCATCACTGAAAAAGAGCTCAGAATAACACTGGGGGAGGGGGCTGTTGTGAGAATTGGTGACATGTAAAGTACCCATTCAGTGAATGGTCTGTCATCACTGTTTAGAAGAGATCAGCACCGCTTTGTGGCTGGCCTTACATCTCCTCCATGACCATGAGGACCCTGGTCAAGGGCAGGGTATCTGAGTGTGTGTTCAGGCCTCTGAGGTGTGAGGGGACTGCTAAGGCAGTCACTGGTCCATCTGCAAAGTGCTTTCTGCAAAGCTAGGTTTCCTGGTGCCTGTGCCAGGCAGAATCTCTGCCCTCCTGGCAACCAGGTGGGGGAAGATGCCTCTTTCCTACGTGCGTCCAGAGAAATGATCTGCAAAGCTAGGTACGGACGAGGGGTAGAGGGCGGAAGTTTTTTGTGATCAGTAATTACTTCGGTCCACTAAACACTAAAGATGGTACTGGCCCTTCCTGGATTAACCGCCTGGGGGCGAAGAAGGGAATCAAATCAATTGCAAAACAAGCTCCAAAGAGATCCCCTGAACTAGAAATGGCGCTGCATGAAGCCGCTGGCTGGCAGGTTGTGTCCTGGTCATGCAGATAGAGAACATAGTGAAGAAATCCTGTAGGGAGCAAGTGTCGATTTCTCCCTGGGTTAGATGACATCCATGGAGGTTTTAATGTCCATTAAAAAATATTAAAAATCCACAAACCTACCCAGATGTCCCCCTCCTCTCACCTGCTTCTGGCAGCTGCTCTCTGGCCTTGTGGTGCTAGACATCTTTGCTGTCCCCATAATCATTGTAGGGGACGCTGAGGGTCTGTTCCTCACATGTCTTCCTGAGGTCCTGGCTCAGCACTGACCAGTCAAGTCCATAAGGCTTGATCTCGCTGTAGCGGCAGCCCAAGTACTGGAGGGAGCCACGCCGCAAGCTTATCTTGGGTTCCTGAAGGAGCCTGTTGCACCAGCTGCTGAGCTCCCCAAGCTGGGAAAGGATGAGGCCAGCTTTCCTAGGGGACAAGCATGGAGGTTAGAAAGACAGGAAGGCAAGCAGTGTGAGGCCGTACACTCTAAGGGATCTAGCCTGGCCTGGTTTGCTTACTACTCTATTCTTAGCACTTAGAACAGGGCCCTCCATAGATATTTGTCAAAGGAATGAATGAAATACCAGTAACAAGATGGGTGTGCAAAGTGAGGCAGGCAGGGACACACAATGCAGTGAGGAAATTGCTAATATATTTGGTGGGAATGTCTGCCCTTTTAAAATCATAGAGCTGTCAGTTCTGAAAGACATATCAAATCACTTTAAAGTCAGTAATTTATCATTCGGTGGCAAATAAAGTATTTGTCTGAATAGTTCTCTTTACAATGCTATTTCTGCACTGAGTAGAAGCAGCTAAAACAGCGATCTTGGGATAGCAAATGTAACTAGCTATGCAGTGTGAAGGGAATTGATTGTGGTATGGACTAGGTCAATAATGCCCTCCATGCATGTTGGTATAGGGTCATTCTTGTGGAAAGTGCAGACTTTCAGGGGCACACATCACCTAATTAACCTGCTGGGAGTTCATGCCATCTCCCGCTGAGAGGGAGGAGGTCACTGCCACTGAGCCTCAATCAAGGTGTGCAAAGGAGGTGATGAGAGGCACCTGAGCTGTTTGCAGATTCCTGGAAGAGTAAGGAGCAGGGCAGGGTGAGGCCTTCCCACACACTGGAAAGGAGTGATGCCTCTGGGCCAAGGACAGAGTATGATCGCCTGTGGTGTAGCTTGGGGAAATGGCCCTCCCCAAGGGGCCAAGAAGCTCACTGGTGTGAGGGCTTCTTCCCTGCATCCTGGTGTGTATCAGAGATGGGAGCTACCTGATAGCCAGTTCTCTGGTGTTGACTCTGAACACTCAGGATATGTGAAGGAGCAGGAATCCTTCACTTACTGTGTTCTTCAGAGACCACGAGAAAGAGTCTATTTGAATAAGCTGGAAAATGCTGTTCTGAGAAGCTCAGCACCAACTCTTGTAGTCTTTATCAACTGCTAGGCTAACTTCTCAGGTGATAAATCATCCCTTCCCATTTAATCAACAATTCCTTCCAGAAAACAAAGCTACCACACCCCATTTAGAACGAGCTTTCAAAGCATAGTAATCACTTTAATTTCATTCCTGGCCATGAGCACCGCATTCCTAGGAGGGCACACAGAGTGGGGTGGAGAGGACACAGGAGGAAAGGTATTGATCCCCAGCAGCACAGTCTGGGGGATCTAAAACAGTATAAGATCACCGGAAGGGCAGTCACATTTGCTCTAACTTCAATGATGGGTCAGAGGAAATTTGACCCCCAACCTGCTGATTAAATACCATCTTATATAGATGGACTCTCCTCTGCAGTTTGGCCAAGCAAGCTTTCCAAAAGTCAACATCAGGGACTTTGGCGGCCCATCTTAATCTATCCTGCTTATCTTTAAGAAATAAACATGCCGTAGCCATTGTTTTCAAGAGATGGATTTACTTACCTTCCAAGTCTTTGCAGCTACTTTTATTGCTCACTTTTAAAAAAAATAATAATTGTGGGTCTGCCCTTTACCATCTCAGAACCTGTAGTCTTCTTTCTTACCAGCAATGCAATGGGTGTTATCAAAGTATTTCAATCCTTGGCTCTACCTGGAAGCTTCCATGAGTTGGACTGAACTGAAGGAATCCTTTCTGCTTGTTCACAGGAAGTAGGTATCCAGCAGACTCCTTTTTAATCATTCCCACAGATGACCTCAAAGTGGGTTGATGTATATCAAGGCAAGAAAAATACAACTTTTTCTTTCTTGTGGTTCTCTCTGAGATCCATGACACTACGAGTAAAACTTTATTTTCCACAAGCCAATGAAACTACCCATTATTTTCAAATCTTATTGAGCCTTGAAAAACTAGTTAAAGGGTTTTCTGGAAGGAAAGTTTTGGGAAAAGAGTGTATAGTCAGCAGTAGGTCTTACTACACAGTGAGATCCATATTTCTTTCCCTGATCACTCCATTAACCAATTTTCCTTCTGACCCTTGAGTTACAAGAGAGAAACTGGCAGTCCAAATGCTTTTGAAAAGCAACATGATATAGGAAATGCTCATGCTATTCAAAGGGTGACATTTATGTTCCCTAACCAGAAAATGTATATATAAACCCAATAAGAAGGTATCATGCTACCTGACTTCAAATTATACTCCAGAGCTATGATAATCGAAACAGCATGGGACTGACACAGAAACAGACACACAGATCAGCCCAACTATAAAACTACAGGTATGTGGACAAGTAATTTTTGACAAAGGAGCCAGACACACACAATGGAGTAAAGATAGTTTCTTCAATAAATGGTGCTGGGAAAACTGAAAAGCCACATGCAAACAACAATAAAAAAACTGGATTAAGTTTGTCCCCATGTACAAAAATTAATTCAAAATGGATCAAAGACCTAAATAATAAAAGCCTAATATGCTACGTGTCCGATCAGCCATTCAACCAAAGTGTAATATGCTTAATGATATGCTAAGGCTGCTCAACCACTTACTATGATGTGTACTGACCACCAGGAGACAGATGCTCTGGCAGGTTAGCTTGCTGCTAGAGTATGGCTGATAGGCACTGAGCAAGATGGGCTAGACACACCCTGGAGCCCTCCTGCAGTTCCTCCCTGGCCCCAATTGTGCACTGGTGGGGTCCCATGACCTGGCCTGTGCCCTTTTGCAATCTGGGACCCTTGGAGGATGTTGGAGAGCTGGTTTTTGGCCCAATCCCACAGGCCAGGCCAAGGGACCCCACTGGTACACTAATTCACCCTCTAGTAAGGTATATAGAAGAAAATATGAACCTGACCCCAAAAGCAAGGGCAGTAAAGGTAAAAGAATGCAACTATATAAAACAAAAAAGCTTCTGCATAGTAAAAGACACTGACAACAGCACAAAGAGGCACACAACCAGATGGGTGATGATATGTATAGAGAACTCAACATCCAGAAAGCAGTCTTGAGAGGGAATTTCATAGCTCTACAAAAAAGAAAAAGAAACCATGGTAATAAATTTCCTAACCCTACAACTCAAAGAGCTAGAAAGAGAGCAACAAGAAAAGCCCAATGTATGCAGAAGGAAGGAAATGGTAAAGATCACAGCAGAAATAAGCAACATGGAGACCAAAGAAACAATTCAGAAGGTCAACAAAACCAAGACCTGGTTCTTTGAAAGAATAAACAAGATTTATGGACCTCCAGCCAGGCTCACCAAGAAGCAAAGAGAGAAGACCCAAATAAACAAAATCAGAAATGAAAGAGGAAAAATAACAACAGACCCCGCCGAAATACAAAGGATTGTTAAAAAATACTATGAATAATTTTATTCCAATAAATTGGACAACCTGCAAGAAATGGACATATTCCTAGAAAAATATAACCTTCCAAAACTAAATCAGGAAGAATCTAAACAGCTCAATAGTCCAATAACTATGGAAGAAATTGAAGCAGTCATCAAAAAGCTTCCAGCAAACAAAAGCCTGAGACCAGATGGCTACACTGGAGAGTTTTACCAAACATTCAAGGAAGAATTAAAACCTATCCTCCTCAGACTATTCAAAAATATTCAAGAAGGAACACTTCCAAACATCTTCTATGAAGCCAGCATCACCCTAATACCAAACCCAAATAAAGATAACACAAAGAAAGAGAATTATAGGCCAATATCTCTCAGGACATAGATGCCAAAATCCTCAACAAAATTCTAGCAAATCGGATCCACCAGTACATCAGAAAGATCATACACCATGACGAAGTAGGATTCATCCCAGGAATGCAAGGATGGTACAATATCTGCAAATCAATAAATGTGATACATCAAATAAGTCATATCAATTGATGCAGAAAAAGCATTTGACAAAATCCAACACCCTTTCTTGATAAAAACGCTCAGCAAGGTGGAAATAGAAGGATCATACCTCAACATCATAAAAGCCATATATGATAAACCCACAGCTAACATCATACTCAATGGGCAAAAATTAAAACCATTTCCCCTAAGAACAGGAACAAGACAGGGATGCCCACTCTCACCTCTCCTGTTCTACATAGTACTGGAAGTATTAGCCATTGCAATTAGGCAACAAGAAGAAATAAAAGTCATCCAAATTGAAAAAAAAACAAGTAAAGCTGTCCTTATTTGCAGATGACATGATACTGTACATAAAAAACCCGAAGGACTCCATGCCAAAACTGATTTAATAAATGAATTCGGCAATGTAGCAGGATACAAAATTAATGCCAAGAAATCTGTGGCATTTCTATACACTAATAGTGAAATTACAGAAAAAGAGACTAAAAAAAGCAACCCCATTTACCATCACACCAAAAAAATTAAGATACCTAGGAAAAACCTAACTAAGGAGGTAAAAGACCTATATGCAGAAAACTACAGGACACTGAAAAAAAAAGATAGAGGAAGACATAAACAGATGGAAGAGCATACCATGCTCATGTATTGGGAGAATCAACATCATTAAAATGTCCATACTACCCAAAGCAATCTATAGATTCAATGCACTACCCATTAAAATACCAACGACATATTTCACAGACCTAGAAAGAACTCACCAAAAATTCATCTGGAATAAGAAAAAGATGCCAAATAGCCACAGAAATCCTGAGAAAGAAGATCAAAGTAGGTGGGATCTCAATAACAGATTTCAAGCTGAATTGCAAAGCCACTGTTCTCAAAACAGCCTGGTACTGGCACAAGAACAGACATATAGACCAATGGAATAGAATAGAGAATCCAGATATCCACCCAAACCACTATGCTCAATTAATATTTGATACAGGAGGTATGAACATACAATGGAGCCAAGACAACCTCTTCAATAAATGGTGTTGGGAAAATTGGACAGATACATGCAAAAAAATGAAACTGGACCACCAACAACAAAAATAAACTCAAAATGGATACAGGACTTAAATATAAGATGGGAAACCATAAAAATACTAGAGGAATCCACAGGCAGCACAATCTCAGACATATGCCGAAAGAACTTCTTCACTGATACTGCTCCAAAGGCAATGGAAGCTAAAGAAAAAAATAAACAAATGGGACTACATCAAAATAAAAAGCTTTTGCACAGCAAAAGAAACCATCAACAAAACAACAAGAAAGCCCACTGTATGGGAGAACATATTTGCAAATGTTATCACTGATAAAGGTTTAATCTCCAACATCTACAGCCAACTTATACGACTTAATAAAAGGAAGATAAATGATCCAATAATAAAAAAATGGGCAACAGACCTAAATAGATCCTTTTCGAAAGATGACAGAAGGAAGACCAAGAGACACATGAAAACATGTTCAAAATCACTAATTATCCTAGAGATGCAAATCAAAACGACAATGCAATACCATCTCACATCTGTCAGAATGGCAATCATCAACAAATCAACGAACGACAAGTATTGGTGAGGATGTGGAGAAAAAGGAACCCTTGTGCACTGTTGGTGGGAATGCAGACTGGTGCAGCCACTGTGGAGAACAGTATGGAGTTTCCTCAAAATACTAAAAATATTCACAAAGATATAGGCATCCCTAAGTTCACTGCAGCAGCATTTATGGTGGCCAAGACATAGAAACAACCAAAGTGGCCTGCTATAGCGGGCTGGATAAAGAAGATGCAGTACATATACACATTGGAATATTACTCAGGTATAAGAAAGGATAAAGTAAGGCCCATTTGCAATAACATGAATGTATCTTGTGAATATTATGCTAAGTGAAATAAGTCAGTCAGAAAAAGCTAAAGAACATATGATTTCACTCATATGTGGGATATAAAACTGAAATTCGTTAACACAAATAGTGTGGTAGTTACCAGAGGGAAGGGAGTAGTGGGGGCCCTAATATATGGGAGAAGATTTGACTTTGGGTAGTGAGCACACATGCCATATACAGACCTTATAACGTAGAAATCTACAACCAAAATCTCTGATCCTATTAACTAATGTTACTTCAATAACTTTAATTAAAAATGGGAAAAAAAGAAGCACTGAAGTTGACTGATTACCTGGGTCCCAATTCATCCTCACACCTCCAGGTGAATTCTCCAAAACTCTCGTAGTGCTGGTTGTAGTGGTAAAGGACTCGGTGAAGGGTGGGGGAGCCCAGGTCCAGGAGGGTGTTGTAGGCTGTCTGCTGCTCCTTCCCACTGGTGTAGCCATTGAAGAGATTGTAGATCTTGTCTGCTATTTCTAAGGAGGGCAGAGAAGACAAATAAATACGACTTCATATACATACATATATAAACTGGTATATATTCAAGCACATATGCATGCATGTTTGTGTATAGGCATATATACCTGCGTGATATTACTTAATGAATTCTGAGCCCAGCATCTGGAGAAAGTGGATTGAGCCAATCACTTTACCTTTGCACCAACAGGTTTATGGTTTTTCTTCTATAAAATGTAAGTCTTTGAATAGAATACCTCCCAGGTTAATTTCAGTTATATTTGTGTCTTTGCCCATGTTTCCTAAAAATAGAGAGCCTGAGGCAAAAGCTCATAGGTTAATACTGTACAGGGAGTGTGACCCAGGCAAGTGGGAGGGAGGGTAAAGGCATGTGGAAGGAAGAAGGCAGAGGCAACAGAGAGAGGGCACTAGGGAGCAGGGGCTGTATTCCAAGGGTGCAGGAAGCTGCTGGATCCCACCAGACCACCCACTTCTGAGACTATATCTCAGCTCCACTCTAAGACTGATGGATGGGGCCTTTCACATTCGCTGACGTACACAAAATGTGGAGACAGTAAGTGCTGGATCCTGTGCTGAGGGAAAAGGTCATGGAGACCCCAGCAGGTACTGAGCGTCTGGTGTGTCCCCAGAGCCTGCACCAGCATCTCCTGGCTCCAAGACTCATTCTGTGGAATGTTGGGGTCCTTTGAGGATTTCCCCCAGAGGCCAGAGCAAGGAGGATTCCTGAGAGGGAGAGGCCCCTATGCTGGGCCTTGGATTCTCTTTCCTCCCTGAGCTCTAGGTTGTTCCCTCAGACTCCCTCATTCTGGTGGCGGGGGGTGGTCCTTGGGCATCTTACCTTGGGCTTTGACATCATCCACCACAGGGCAGGGGGTCTTCACGATCACATCACTGGGCCTGGAGCGCCGTCCTGTGTTGTCCACACCCCACAGGGTGAACCTAGCGGGGAGGGGAGGATGTAGTTATCAGAGAATGGCTATACTCTGCCTTGATGAGGGGGAGGGGTTTGCCCCACAGCTGCTCTGTGATTCCACGATGCACTTACTGCCACCACTCAGGTCACAAGGTGTGTGGTCCCAAGCCTCTCACTGCTTCCTGGTGGGTCTTCGGTTGGGGTTTCTGGTCTTGGGTATATTATCTGATGGGAAGCATCATAGCATAGAGCACTGGTTCTCAAAGTGGGGTCCCCAGACCTGCAGCAGCAGAGTCATGCCCCACCCAAACCTACTGGATGGAGACTCCAGGGATGGAGCCCAGGCAATTCTCATGCCTGTTACTTTTTGACAACCACTAAGCTGAGGGCAGGAGTCTGTGGGGCAGTCAGAACTGGGGTCTGAGGCTCCTGCTCCCCACCATGTGATGTTAGTTTAACTCCTCTGAGCTGCTTTTCCTTTTCTGTGAAATGGGGATGATAATAAAACAGGGAGACCTCGTGCGGCACCTGGAGCCCAACGACCCTGCACAGCTCACTGATCCTGCTCTGTCCTGTCTTGTGCTCAGTTGACACTTGGGACACACAGGACTGAGTGCAGTTTTCCTCTTGAAGTTGGAAGTGAAACCACCAGGATGGAAGGGTGGCTGGTGTTCTACTTCCTACACATAGTTCCTCTGACAGCAGGGGTGCTGCCTCACGTCCCAAGAGGGATGTGACAATGAGGAGGAGCCTCCACCCCTTAGGAGAGCCCCCTCTCCCCCAATGAGGGTAAGGAAGACCCGGCTATTGAAGGCTGAGTGGATAACCCCTTACCCCCTGGGTGATGGAGAGGAGGTTCTGGGACTCAGAGGAATGTGAATGTGACCTTGACAATAACTTCTGGTGTTGGTGCCTAGAGCCTCTGTCCCCAAACTAATGAGAATAAAGTCATTAATGCTGCCTTTATTCTCGGTGGGTTGAGGAAAGATAACCCTGCATCCACCCTTCACTTCCTCCCTCAGAGGACCCCAGAGAAAGTCATGTACCAGAGTGTGGGTTGCCTCCTCTGACCTCCCCAAGTCCTCATGCAGGAACCACGGGCACCACACACAGGCTGCCTCCATCTCACTGGGCATCCTGGTAGTGCAGGACACGTAGCGGTGGGCTCCACAGGCCGGTGGGCTCCACAGGCCTAAGACCTGAACCAGGTGCTCAGCTCCCTGTCTCACCCCAACAGATGGCTCTGTCCATTCCACAGCCTCTGCCGTATGCCCGGGACAGCATTCCTCTCACCCACTCCAGCAGCCCCACTGCTCTGGCACCTGGAATTGTGTCCCATCTTGCTTTAAGTTCCAGCTAAACTGAGACAATACTGAGCTGGGATAAAATGCCTGTGCTTAATGTAATTCCCAAATTATTCTAAAGGGGCAATTAGTATAAAATGTAGGGTTCTAGGCACTGTTTTTAATAGCAAAGGAAGGCATTAGGAAAGGAAATGCTTCCCCTGGCTGGTTTTTCTTTAAATGGCTATTGAGGAAATATTGACAAATACACCAGTCCCAAACCTTCTAAGTAGAGGGGATGCCTGACCTCAGACCATTCCTTAGTGGTCCCAGTGCCCTCAATTTTCATGTGCAGGCTGGAAGCTAACACAGCCTGACTGTGGCTCCAGGGCTGGGGTCTGAAAGATCTGTTGCTTTCATAGGCTCCCTTGCAGGCCCGGGTGGTGGTTTCTGGGGATCACTCCGGATCTGCTCCCTTTTGAATTACTTGTCTGCTGTCACAGGCCCCAGAGGCAGTGGCTCTCCTGTGAGCACATGCTGTGGCGAAGAATGCGGGCTAGCAGGCCACGGAGTTACCCGCCTTTGGTCCGTTTCCTTGTCTCGAAAATGAAGATGTTGTACTAGACACCCCCTTTAAGATACTTTCCAACCATGGATTCTTAACTGGGTTTGTGCTATGGACCTTGCTCAGAATAATGATTTTAAGTGCATTAAATAAAATGTGTCAGATGACAAGGTCAGCCAGGTCTGTGAAATGCAGTTCTATCTCTGTGTCTCAAGGTGAAGTGCTAAGATCATGCTATTGGATCCTTCTTGTAAGCCTCGAGTGGCTGGCGCACGAAACGCGTGCATGAAGAGATGAGAACTCTGATTCCATTCTCCACCTCCGGCCACACCCGAGACTACCAGCTGTATGATTCTGGGGAAGTTACTCAATGTTGCTGAATCTGTTTCCTCAGCTCTAAAATGAGAACAATCACCTTAATCTCACAGGGTCAGAAAGATTCCCAGAGGCACCCTCACATGGTAAGCACTCCATAAATGAAGGCTGCCTTCTCCATTTTATAGATGAGAAAGCTTTGTTGCAGAAACTTTCAGAGCCTCACTTACCTTCAGTGGTTAGAAATGATCCAAGATCAGGGCTCATGTGTTCTCAACACTTCACCCAGGGCTCCTCTCCTCCTGTACTGGGTGCTGAAGCCTCCCTCCATCCTAGTGCAGAGGAATGTCTCCCAGGCCAGGCCCTGGTCCTGTGATCTGCAGTGCCACTTTCCACTAGGTCCTAGTGGACACTATCTTTTCCTCAGCCCTATGCTTGGTCTTTAATTTCTTCAAGGTCACAGGAAGCTTGCAGTTTTACAAGCCAGAGGGCAATACTGAAGTTCACCAGGGATGTCAGAGTGGGAGGAGGCATCAGCCTCAGTTCTTTGAGCAGGAAACTCAGCCTCATCAGGCCAAGCTGAGGAGGGTTCCCCACAGCAATGCCAGCTTCATGCCCATAGGAACTCTGAAATTCCTAATTAATAGTTGTGACTTAGGGTCAGGGATTATGAAGCCCTTATTATAAATGACAATTCCAGTTTCACAGTTTCAGGAATTTTACAGCAGCTACCTTTGTTCCTTTTGTCATAAAAGGCCACAACTGCCCGATCATAAATAGGCTGGCTATCCTTCATCCTAGGATTAGCATTTATGTTTCTCTGTATTTCCCAACTCCTCCAGTAAAAACTCACATATTTTACTTTCATCAGCATGGCTGCCTGGTTACATTTCTTTTTCCTATATTGGAAATATTCAGCCTGGGCATCCAAGTTCATCATGCAATCAATGCCACTCACATTTCTAGTGCTTTTCATCTTTGAACTCCCTGACTGCAGAAATGGAAATGATTTATTCTGGAAACCTTGACGCTATTCTCGTGACCTCATCTGTAAACTGTTAAATGTTTTTCATCCTGATGGGGTCAGAAGGTCCTAGAACTACATCACAATGGTTTCTGCCTTAGCTCTCAAATTTTTCTACCAAGACTTGGATTGCATCATGATCTCTCTTCTCTCAGTGTCTTTTGTGTCTCTGCTTCACAAATAGCTTTCAGTCGTTCCCAGAACACAGGGAGGAATGGAAGGAGCTCTCGGGGAGAACAGGGCTGTTGCAGGTGCTGCAATAATGGAGTTCACTGTGTGTTCTTTGAAGAAAAATGCAGACCATCTCTAACCTCAGTAAACTATTTAGATGCCACTGGAGCTAGCTTTCTAAAGCAGAGTTCTTGGTATTCTGCTCCTTTCCTCCAAAAAGTTAATAATCTCCTCTGATATACAGCATTTCACTCTATTGTCCCAGTTTTGCTCTCGTCTATCCCTATTACTCACCCTCTGCTTCTGCCCCGTGAACGACTTCGTTGCTCACCTTCATGCCTCTTTGCCTTTCCCTTGCTGTTCCCGCTCCCTGGTATGCTCTTTCCAACATGACCCTACATACTGAAATGCCACCCAATCCAATTCACCCCCCAAGTCACAATCAACCACTTTCCTTTCTTTTCAACATGTCCCTTGCTCTGTTCCATCTAGCGATTTTTCCATTCTGCCTGATAAGGTTAGTTGTTTCTCTATTTTCCTTCTATGTTGTAAACTCTTTGCAGAATGGACTCTATTATCTTTCTTGATCCTCCCCCTTCTGTGTCTGGAAGGTTCTGTCGAATGCTGATCAGGATAAGACTTGAGAGACTCAAAACATTTTTCCAAGTTTCAAAAGAAACCCAAGTAACAAAAAGGAAAAAGGAACCAGTGAGGAGCCTCGGGATGTGTGGGGGAGGAACACTGAGGCAGTAGGAGTCACTCACATGTAGATCGTATCGGGTTCCAGGCATCGGATGATCAGAGAGATGATGGTGAGCTGCTTGTCTGGCACCTGAGAGGGCATGGCACAAGGAGACTTTGCTCCCGAGATGATGTCATCCACAAAGCTCAGCACTGTTTCTGCCCGAGGGAAGGGGTAGAAAAGGCATAAGAAATTAAGGCCAAGCATTGAGGGACACAGGATCAACTCAGTGAGAGCTTAACATTAAAATCGCTTGGTCCCTGGGCTTCTTAAATTCCAGGTAGAGAAAGGAGACTTAGAAGGAATAGTTTTTTATGACTATTTCAAGTTTAACTAACTGGTTTAGAGCCATTTGTCCAGAGTTAGCTCAGAAACAACTACGGCAAGAGGGACATGCCACATTTGCGAGTTTTTATGCAATGTCCTTGGGAGAACAGCTGTTCTGGTCAATGCTTATTGGCAGACCTTCGTGGGTGCCTGTGCACATCAGAAAAAGGGCCTTGAAAGAAGCAGTGGACTGCAATCCATGCCTGAGGACACTGACTGTCTTTAAGCCTCAGTGACAGTTTTACCATAAGATATTTTCCCTGAGTTAGACTGTGGATGCTACCATTCTGTTAGTGACCACACTCGTGTAAGTTTCAGGAATAATTTACCTTGACCTTTCTTATATGTAGACAGTGAAATAGTGAGGCATGGAACATTTATTCAAGAGGTGATTCCACTATTCTAAGACTTACTTCTTCTAGCTAGTCCTAGGCAAAAGCAGAGTTTGCTTTAGAATAAGACACAGGGTAAGCGAATCCGTCCACACATGCTTTTGCCTTATTAGTAAAGAAATCTTTTCTTCTGTAATCATGGCAGCGGTTAGCACTGAATTGTTTTCTAATTATGGGTGAGGATAACTAGTGTGCTGTATCATTATTTCTTTGTGAGTGTGCCTCGAGGCAACGAAATGGACACCTCTTCCATAAACAAAAAGTAAAACAAAATCAAAACAAGATTTTGTCAGATGCTTACCAGGCAAAAACTCTTAAATTGACAAGATGACTGCTGCTCAGGCCCCTTCAGAATTGCCCTGGGGCCTGGGGACCTAGTGCACAGCCAGAAGGCAGGCATTTTTCTCTCCTGCTTTCCACCCTGGGTCCAGGATATGGTGGGAGATGCTCACCAGTCTCCACTTTGGAGTGGTCCATCCTGTCGGTGACCTTCTCTTGACGGATGAGGTAATCTACAATCTGTACCCCGATGGGAGGCTCTGAGTGTTCCCACTCCAGGACCACGAGGGTGCTGCTGGGCTCGTGCACCGTGGACAGCCGCAGCCTGAGGGCAGAAAAGAAGAAACGTGAAACGGGGACTGGCTGAGACCTGCAGGTTCTTCTTATACCACCACTGGCCACCTTCTCAAGTATAAATTCTTTCTTCTAACCTTTATCTTAACCAACCATTACAACCTCCTCTGTGAGTGCCTATCTTCTTCACTACAGAGTCAAGTTTCTGGAAGATCCTTTTTATCTATATTTTAAGTACCAGTTGCAGGTTAGAAATTCAACATATATTTATAATTAACTAAGTAGCTGAGTCAAAGATGAATGAGTGCCTGCATCTCACAGGTCAGGGACAGGGCTTTTGGGGTAGCCCTTAATAGAGATTGAAAATATAATTTCTGGACTTACTATTGAAACAATGAGAATGTGCATATATATTGCTCATACCCAGGGCCCACTGAAGGTGGTGGCTAGGAGAGCCTCCATTATCAAGGCTGAGGTCAGCTCAGTTTCTGTAGCACTGTCAGGATCTGCCCTGCTGGTGGGACCCCAGCTTCGCCTCTTGCTGTGGGAATTAACGTATTTCCTTCCCCAGGCATTCTGAACTTATAGGCCTTGGAACAGGCTCAGTTTGGAGGTAATGCTCATGAGGAGTTTTGCTGGACAAGAGAAAGCTGGCCACCAGTCAAGCTGTCCTCAGGTTGATGTCCTGTGTCTCATTTCAGTTTCTCATTTCAGTTTCTGTTCTTGGGTTTCTATAGGTATCCTGATTCCAATTCCCTTCTTTTCTTGATTTTTCCAATTCAGAGTCTGCACATTCTGTGTAAATTGTCCATCTTGACCACTCTTTGCCTTTCCATCTCATACCTCTTTGTATGCTGCAGACACTCAATAACCATTACTGACATTCACTGGTATGCCTCTCCTAATGGTCCACGTGGTTTCAATTCCCTGCCTTGTTCTAACTTCATGTGTGGGTCTCAGATTTCTCAATTGCTTCCAATTCCCTGTTTCTTCCTAGACCACGGGCTTCTGGGCTTTTTTCCCAGTTCTTGCTCACTCCAGCCTCCCTCCTTCACATGTATCCCTGCCATTCACCCCGAGCCTTGGTTCTCATATCTCAGGACCACCCATAATACTGGTCCTCTAGCCTCTACTAGGCTCACAAATGCCCATCATTGGTCTCAAGGATCAACTTGGCAAGGCACTGTGAGTGGGTCACACTAAAGCAATGTCCATTTTTAATTTGGCAATGATTTACTAATTTACCCATTATTTATAAGAATGTACTTGTTAAGTGCTGAAGATGCAGAGGTGCATACACCAGCTCCAGCCCCTATTTTTATGGTGTAGTCAATGGACAAACATAGTTATGCATGTGATTATAATAATGTGTGATAAGAACTTTAAAAAGAAATCACAGGAGGCTGTGGGAGCAACAGCAAGGAATTTAGCTAGTGGGAAAATAATGCAAAACACATGTTCTCTAGTGGCTTCCTATGAGAAGTGCATAGTTTGCATATGACATTAAAGATGGAAGAGACCCAAAACAGTGCAGATATTGACAAATTCATTAATTAGAGTCATATGCAGAATGCTATTTTGAAGAAAAAGCATTAGGAGGCTTAAGCAAGTAATTAAGCCTTTCTGAGAACTCAGATTCTGTGAAAACATGGAGTAAGGCTGGCCTCTACTGAGAAACAGGAGTGTGTGAGATTTACACAGACATGTGGAAAGCTAAAGTGCTTTTCTATTTCCTACTACCAACAAAAATTCAAGAAACTAAGTTCTGCTACTGATTAGAATTCACAAGAAAAGTGAAGTCCCTAATAGATGTTCCTGTTCTTGAAAATGTAGCCCAATTTGATCTTTGTCTATGACATTTAGTAAATGCAGGTTTACGAATGTCCCTGATGATAACTGTTTGGTGGGTTCAGTGTTTATCTCATGTCCCTGATAACTGTTTGGATTCAGTGTTATGTGTCAAAGGCAGATTTCCTAGTTGGTGAATAAGTCTGGAAGCACCATCTTCTTCTAGTAGCTCCTTTTCTACCAAAAGGAAGGACTTCTACTAATAATTAGCTTGATTATATTTTGACTCTAAAAGTCCAAGTCACAGCAATAAGGAGCAAGAAGTCAATGGCTGATATATCCAAAACTACATAAGGAAGGGCTGTGGTCAAGAGAAGATATTGGCTTGTAATGACACTCTATTGTCGTGTTGTCCTCCTTCTGACTCTTTTCCTGTTCAGTCCTAGTCCTTTAATGCCCACCTGCACATCCATGTAACAGGCAGAGGGCAGTGTTCACCAAGACCAGCCTTGCACTTGCTGGGTCCTTCTGCCATCTTGCTTCTGCCTACTCAGCCCTGCAGGTACTGTAGGTCCTGATCCTCTCACTCTGCTTTCATTGCCGAACCAAACCACGGGTCATGCTCCTCCCAGCTTGCCCTACCAGCACTCCATATTAGATATGATGATTCTATGCTCCACTCCAATGTCAGGTGCTATTGCAGAGACTAGAAGGGGGTCCTGCTTTGGACCCTAGCCCATCAGGATTCACTGGCTGTTCAGCCAGTCTGTGGAGCCTTCCCGTGAGGAGCAAGAGATTGGACATGTTCATTCTCAGCCACCTTTGCAGCACTTTGTACTCTATATACCCCTCAAATGCAGACCCGTCTCCATATCCATCTCTGACCCTCTGTTCTTCCCAGTTGATACTTATTCTGGAGCATTCTTTCTCAGAGCTGTGTTCTATTTCTCATTTCTTTGGGTTTGATTCAGTCTTATCTCTAGTGGTTACTTTTTTTGCAGCTCCAAACTATCTTTCCCTCTGACCACTGGCCACTGCTATAGAACTGCCCCTCTGTAACTCCAAGGCAGGCCTCCACAGAACGAGCCTCTTCCACACACTTGCTTCTTCTTTGATGCTTCTTTTCTCATTTGTGGCCTATTCATCTTCCCAGACACCCAGGTCATAAGACTGTCTATTCCCAATTCTCCTTCCTTCTCACACCCACAGTCAGCCACCAAGCCTCGCTGGTTCCACCCAAAGTTATCTCTCAGTTGTATCCTATCCACACTGTGATGGCTAATATCATGCCTCTTAGCCATGGCTCTGCTCAATGACTTTGGAAAACTCCTCAGTCTATAGGAACCCATTCCCTTATCTATTACAAGGAAGGATAACAGCACCTAACTGCTCCACATGGACTGACATCAATGGCCTCATTATAGACCTGACTTCCTCCAAGGCAAGAGCACTTTTACCTCTTATCTTCTGCCATGTTGCCCTACTTTGTCCACCTTCGAGGAGAAATTCAAGTTTCACCTCCTTCATGAAGCCTTCACTTACATGTCTCATATAACTATTATCAAGCCATTCCTCCTACAAGTACAGTTTGTGCAACTGCCTCCTCTAGAAGATTAAAAGCTCCCTGAAGGCAGATGCAGATCATGGTTTTCTCTCTTTCCCAGCATCTAGCCCATAGCTTTGCTAACAGTAGACCTTCTCTAATAAGTGTTTGAGGAATAATGCTGAGGCATGAATGCAAGAGAGAGGCAAAGAAAGGAACTCATACACAGGCTGTGGCAGAGGCGCACACGTGGGGAGCCCATCAGCCCCAAATGCAGTGGAGTCACAGCGACACCAGTCCTCGATGACATCTCCAGTCCCGGAGCACCACAGAGAGCTCATGGTAGCTTCCTGCAAGAGCTGCAAGGGAGGGCAAAGAGTGTCAGGGATCCAGGCTGAGTCACCATAATATAGAGCCATCAAAGCTCTGTTCTGTCTTAAGTAACTTCTAGCCGGTAGTACTTCTTTCCAGGAGTTCTGGGTAGTTCAGACTTCTAGGGCCCATCTTGCATTAACATCACAATTGTCCCTGTGGTTGACACCTTGGAAGCAAGTCTTATTCCACCTGACATCTCCTTTCTATTCCACCCCTGGATTCTAGCAACAATGACTTCTTTATCAGATAGTTAGGAGGACTTGCCTTTACCGCTCTTCCTTCTGCGTAGAGCAGTGGTTCTTAACCTTCCTAATGCCGTGACCCTTTAACACAGTTCCTCTTGTTATGGTGACCCCAACCATAAAATTATTTTCGTTGGTACTTCGTAACTGTAACTTTGCTACTGTTATGAATTGTAATGTAAATATCTGACATGCAGGATGTTTTAGGCAACTCCTGTGAAAAGGTCTTTTGACCCCCAAAGGGGTCGCGACGCACAGGTTGAGAACTGCTGGCATAGAGGCACTTGATACTTTCTCAAATGCCTCTCTGGGCATCCTTATTTGCCCTCTTCATCCTGCCAGAAGACAGGGCAGGATTGGGCAGTGGAGTAGAGCCACTGTCACTCTGGACTTTGAGTCTCCTTTAATCCTTTCAAGCCCCCTGCCAGAGTTATCTTCCCTTCCACTACTCTCCCCATGGTCACTTCTATCAAACTAAAGAGGAGTTTATAAACTGAAGGGACAATTTCTTTTCACTCAATGAAGTATGTGTGGCAGAGGCAAATACTAGTGAGAGAGAGAAACACACACACAAAATCCCTCCTGTTGGCTTAGACATCACCTATGAAACTGACACACCAGGTGTCCCTCAAAAGAGGACAGAGAAAGCAATTATCTCCCCACCTGCATGGGCACACCTCTCAGGCAAGTAAGAGGCTCACTGCTGAGACTCTACTAGGTCTTGTCCCCAAGGTCACCTTTGCCTATAGTCTCAGAAGTCCCCAGCCTAAGCTTTCAGGTGTTTATTTTTGTCCATATTATTGCTGTTTTTGTGTCTGTTTTTGACCCACTCTGTCCTTTATGACCTTGAGGAGATCAAAGAGACGAAATGAGCTAAGTCACCACTTTGGTCACATTTCCCCTACTTATCCCTTTGGGTCCCTGCTTTTCCCCTGAGAATCTTTGGAAAGGGAGAGAAGCAGAGGAGATGGAGGGGTGGTTGGGAGATGTCATGACCTGCACCATAATATAAGGCAGGAACTTCTGCATGGACATGGCATTTTGAGTCAGAGTGATGGGTGAGAAACCATCCCCTTGTGGCTCAGGTGTCCATTGTGCTCCAGCTACTCTCACTGCAGCAGCCAACAAGAGGAGGCAGAGCTGAATTCCTCCCACAACTGTCCCCCTTCTTTCCCCTGAGGCTTTCTGAACAATGACTTTGGTGACTGCAAACCGCTATGCCTCTATCTACCTTTTTCCTTCCAGCCTCTGATGCTCAAAACTATGGGAGTTGTGAATGTACTGACTTGAATTAATATGCAATATAAGAAAATAGGTGCTTAGATTAGCTAAACAAAAATTCCCACTATGACCGAAACCGGTTTGGTTCAGTGGATAGAGCATTGGCCTGCAGACTGAAAGGTCCCAGGTTAGATTCCAGTCAAGGGCATGTACCTTGGTTGCGGCCATATCCCCAGTAGGGAGCGTGTAGGAGGCAGCTGATCCATGTCTCTCTCCCATCAATGTTTCTAACTCTCTACCTCTCTCCCTTCCTTTCTGTAAAAAATCAATATATATATATATATATATATATATATATTTTTTAAATCTATGCATAGTCTAGCATGGGCTCAGCTGCACCTGTCACCTCCTTGGGACATCGACAATGCCCTCTATTTTGTTGCCTCCCTGAACTAAGAGTCCCAGGCCTCTTACCCGCTGGGTCTGGTTATTGGGCACCAGTTCATAGATGGGGGCTGCTCTGGTCACTTCCAGCAGAACCGGCTCAGCAGGGATGTCAGGGCTGGATGTCACATGGCACAAGGGGCAGGACGAGGGGCACCGTCCCTTGCTCTGGCACTCCATGCGGACTCCGGCTGCCATGCGCTTGGTGCCAGACTCTGACAGGCTGGTGATGTATTCTGGGAACGTTAGCACCTTGGGGTCTCTTTCCCGCTCCTCTGACTCGTCAGATGGGGAGTTGCCTGCCAGACACAGAAGGAAAAGGAACAGTGAGAGAGGGAGGAGCAAGGACTACATGGCCCTGAGCATCGGAGTCATCCTGAAGAGGTCAGGAAATGTCACAGAGGAGGTAAGAATGTGATTCTGTCGTCTGGCTCAATCTGGGGAACCCCTCCTTCCAGATTCCCCCACCGAGAGCAGGGTGTTTCCTAGCTGAGCGTCAGCCCACTGATCCTCTCAGGGATGCTTCTGCAGTTTGTGTGCAGGTCCATGACTGCCATCCATATGTAAGCAGTAATAGCAGTGATAGTTTTGCATCCAGAGAATGAAGGTCTGAACAGCACTACCTCTAGCATTGCTAATGAATAAAGGCCAGAATGATTTTAAAGCACAAGATGGTGGCTAAGTACATGCAAATAATCATCACAGTTTTAACCATACCTATGAATAAGGTTTACCGAGCCTGTATATACCAGGAAGGTGATATCTGATCATAACCAGCTTTACTCCAGCTCTTTGCATGGAATTCTATCATTACACCCATTTTATAGACGAGAAAAGTCAGACCAAGAGCCTCAAGCTCACAACTACTGTATTGTGAGATCTGAAATTCGAATCCAATTCTGTCATAGGACATCTCAGCTTCATTATTAATTAATGTAATGAAGATGTGAAAGGAAGTTTGACTTTTTCAAAAAAGATTTTCACTCCAAAGCCTGAGAAATGGGTCCATACCACCCTGATTGATATGTAAAAGGGAGTTGGAGGCTCTTGATTTATTTTTGGTGATAGACATTGGAAATGCCTACCAAAAAGTAACAGTTTGTCCCCTGTGGAATAAAGCACTGCTTAGTATTTCTTTTCCAAGCCTTCATGATTTTCTACTTATTAATCCTATGGGAGATGGAAATAGAGTCTGCTGGCCAAAAATCCTAGTTCCTTAAGAGTTCCCTGATCCTTTGTATCCCCAAACATGAAACAGTTGCAGGGAAGTCACTGAGATTTGGAAACAATGGGAGGATAGGCCATCCATTTTGTCCTCTCACAATGAGAATGCAATGTTTGATGGGCCAGATCTTTGGAGGTTCTGGTAGGAAGGCTTTGCAAAGTGGTTCCAGAAGGTGATTGCGAGATACGACTCATTGACTTCATAGCAGACTTCTCTCTTGTGGGGTCCAGGCAGTGCTCGCTTTCCCCTCTTGTTTGCTGTGTGATATGAGGCGCTACAGCATTGCTGTTTTGCAGATGAGCATCTCCATTATGCAGATGAGGCATTTCTACCCCGCAGCTCCATGGACGTGGGCTCCTCATGCATGCTAAGGCAAAGGGCTCACTCAGTGGCTCTCAATGTAGGATATACTCATTTCACATTTGCATCAGTTTAATAAGGATCTAGAGTTGAGCTTAAGCCCTTGCTGGATTTTCTAGATAACTACATTCCTGCACACACCAAACCCAAGACTGATGTTATTAAATAGGAGACCCAGGAGCCCACACCAGCTAGCTTCAAAGTCACTCCAAATAACGCATAAATCTTGATTAACATTCAGGATCGTGTAACTCATGGCTGGGAGTGTTTGTAAAGTCCTCAACCGGCTCCTGCCAAGGATAAATGGGGGTGGGATAAGGTTTTTGAATTCTTGATGTTATTTCTAGAAAAACAGGCCTTCATTCATTGGGAAAGTGAGTGAAATTTTAAAAAACGAACAGTAAGTATGCAGTGCTTCTTTTCAAGATAAGAGTTTTAAAATTTTGCCTGGCCAGCCTTACCAGAGATCTGGAGGGTCTCCTGGTTGGCCCTCAGGCCCGTTAGAATCGGATGCATTGCAATTCATGATCAGCCCACTGCCCTCCTGGTTGAGAAGGTCTTCAACACAGAGGCTGGGAAAAGATTTCTACAAAGTAACCACTAGGTGGTGATAGTAAGTCTAAAATGACTTCTGTGAGAGCAAATAAATGGTGATACATTCTGTGACCACTTAGGCATCATAGAAAATAAACTTATGGAAAAGTAACAAATGGATATTTAAAAAAATTGTAGTGGCACAATTTTTCTCTCACAATTAATATAACATTAATGAGTAGAACAATTCCATCCAACTTATCCTGAGGAGAAAAATAACAGCGAGAGATACAAGACAATCAAGGGAAAACAAAACTACAGGAGAAAATAAAAATCCCCCTCAATATTATTCATGCAGAGTATAATTTGCTTTAGAGGGAGAATAAGATGCCACAAAATACCTTTTCTCTCAAATACCCAGGAATGCCCCCTCACCTCCTCCATCCATATATCCTTGTGTAGAACTCAGGTCACTATTCAGGATGTTCAGGTCTGACACTAGAGGGCACTGCGACCTCACACAATCTGGAGCTGAGTGAGCCTCCAGCCCTTCAGCAATCTATCATTAAGGCTTTAATTGCTGTGAACATTTGAGAGGCTGCTCCCTTTGCTGCTGTCTTCTGGCTTTCCAAATTAAAATCGAGATGCTAATCCAAAACCTATATAATTTTATGAAGCAATATTATCCCAATAAATTCAATGAAAATTAAAAAAAAATAAGATGCGGCACTCCCTCTCCCCACCCACTATATCTTTCAGTCCTGGACAGGTACAAGGCTAGGGAGAAGAAAGGCAAGGGAAGGAGGGTGCTGAAGAATATGGTGGGAAGCCAACCAGCTCTTGTAATTCGGAATCAAGTTTGCCCTCTCCTGAAACTATACCAGTCCAGAAGAGCGAGCTCCACCCGAGACCAAGACTAACCGCCCTGCCAGTCCTCCCACCAGGCAGGATGGAGCTGCCTAGAGAGGAGCTGGATTTACACAGAAGTGATGAGCAGTGAACTCCCAAAAGACTCCGGCAAAGAATAGAGATGTGTGTGTGAGAGATTTTTCAAGGAGGAAACACATTTTCCATGTGCGGTTAAAGATACAATTGGGAAATGCTCCTTAAAATGATGGAGTCCGGTGGAAAGCCAGATAAATCTCCCTTTGCCCAAAGAGAGCACTTACAACCATCACATCTGTGGCAAGTGAAGCTTGTCCAAATCCTAAAAGCTTCAGCAAAGTCTGATCTTTGACACTTGCTTTACCTCCCCTCATGCTGGCATGGGTGTGAGAGGGTCTGTGTGTGGAGAGTGGTAGGGAGGAGACACCGCCCTTATGGTTCTATTGCCCACTCCAGCCCTTGGGTGCTTCTGCCCCTTCCACCATCTCGGTCCTGGGTAGAAATGCTCTAGTAATTTGACACTTAAGTGTCTCTTAATAAAATGAATATTCTATTGCAACAAGTACACAGTCTCTGGACATAAGAAATAAGCTACAATTAAGGTCTTAAAAGATTACCATTAGCCTAGGTGCCTTCTGATGCTCACAGGGGAAAAGCTGGGGTCCAGCCAGGGTATTCAGGTTTCTCACGGGTGGAAGAAGAGCCAACCTGAAATCTAGTTCACAGCCTCCAAACTGCAAAACATTCTGAAAGTACAGTTTGCTATAAATAAATGCCATTTGCTTGAGGCTAAAACTGTACCTACGGCACACAGTGGATGAATTTCCCCCATAGAATATCGTGGTATGAGAATACTGGCCTTCCTGATGTTCAAAATCTCACCGTGGCCGTGCCCATGGCCTTGGGCAGGTACATATTGACCCACCTGGACTGATGATGATAAAAATGACTGAGCCATCCTCATGCTGGCCTGCTGTGCTGGTGGGAACTGACAGGTCACCAAGGTGAATGAGTGGTTATGAAGTAAATTGGTACAATTCTTGAAGGATTCTGGGGCTGCTGTAAGAATCTCTTTCTAAGTTGGTGCCCAAGGCAATGTGATGCTAATGACATCACAGCCAGAGTGACAGAGGCAGTTCATTAGGCAGCGAGGAATCAGATGCAAGCTAGTCAGAGCTCGGCTTCTGGAGATGGAGTGGATCCTCAGGAGATAGTTTGACACAGAGCAATCAGACAATGTACGGCCATAGTCCTGGGCCCACCGACACCCGTACTGCAGGTGTTACCCCTATCTCTACTCTTTATGGTTCACACAGGTGTCTTGAGTCATCTGAAGTCACATTTCTGTCCAGGCATGCAGGCGGAATCAATCTCAGAGGAGATTTCAGTGACTCTGGATGACTTAATCTGAATTCCCAGACCTGCCAAGGGACATACTCTCTGAACAAAATAGAGTACAATCCTATATAATAAAAGCCTAATATGCTAAGTGTCCAGTTGGCTAGTCAGCCGTTCAACCAATCCAAGTGTACTATGCTAAGGCTGCTCAACACTCACTATGACGTGCAATGACCACCAGGAGGCAGGAACTCCAACCTGTAGGTTAGCTGCTGCTAGGGTCCTGCTGATCAGGACTGCGTGAGATGGGCTGGACATGCCCTGGAGCACTCCCATGGTCCCTCCCTGGCTGGCCAACCTCTGGAATCTCTCCCTAATCCTGGTCCCAATCATGCATCAGTAGGGTCCCATGGCCTGGCCTGTGCCCTCTCACAATCCAGGATCCCTTGGGGTATGTCAGACAGCTGATTTCATCCCGATCCCTCAGACCAGGCTAAGGAACCCACTGGTGCATGAATTTGTGCACTGGGGCTCTAGTGGATTAATAATTAGAGGAAAAGGATAGGGCATGAACCAGCCACTTCTTTTTTTTTTTTTTTTATGAACCAGCCACTTCTATCTCTATGTGAGATAATGAACACCCTGGGGTGTCTTCCTATCTTTGACACCTTGCCTAGTTTAGGTATGTAGATCCATATCTATATCTACCATCTATTACCTACTATCTATCTATCTATCTATCCATCCAGCCATTTATCTACCCACCCATCCATCCATCTCTCCATATATATATATATATATTGAAGGGGAAAGGGTGGTATAAAGTTATGTTAAGAGATTCAATTTTTTTTTAAGTAGTCAGACATAATAAAACCAAAGCATTTGTGAACAGTTTCTAGCCATTGACCCAAGCTTCAAACAAGCAGAAAGAACAAAGCCTTATTCTGATGATAGCCAACTCCACATCTCCAACCCTGTCTCCTCCATATTTACCAGAACCCTAACATGCTTGTTCAGAAATCCACTCAGATGTTTGTCCAGCAGGCACCTCAATCAATGTGCCCCAACTGCCATACACATTTCCTCCACACTTGCCCCAACATCTGTCCTCTTTGCAGGTCCCAGTTCAACAAAGGCACCAACTTCCTAGGAGCTAGAGGCAGGAATCGTGGCTGCACTGCTGATTCTATCCTACTCTCTGTCAATCACCCTGGCTCCTTAAGCACATCCTTTACCCCCAGCCATCCACCTCTCTGTTGGCTCATTGCTGCTCCAGTAAAGTGTGAGATCTCAGTCAGACTGTCTGGTTTGATTTCTTACCTTCCCCTTGCTAGCTGTGTAATTTAAGGCGAGTTTCTTAACCTTTCTGGGCCTGGGCTCTCTCATACATAAAAAAGAGATAACTGACCCAATTTAATAAGGCTGAGGTAAAGATGAATGGTGTATTCCAAGAAGAGAGTTTAGCAGCACCCGGGACACAGTGAGTATGCTTCAAATTTAATTATTCTTGCAATGCCAGCCACCCTATCACATGGTGGCTCCTCGAGGGGAGAAATTACATTTCGTTCTTCACTGTAATATCCCGCATTGTCGAATGCCTAATACATTCAACAATTCATTATACAAATATTTACTGAATGCCTACAAGTGTTTGTTGAATTAATAAATCACCTAGAATGACCTGTGTACAAAGTGACAATTGTCTGTTCTATAGGAACTCACTGGATAGGCGGAGTTTAAATTCCTTTCTTGTCTGACTGGCCTGGGTGCTTTTGAGATGGTCTAGTTTTCTTCTAAGAAGAGGGGCATCAATCCAGAGTGGGTTCCGCTGCTTTCAGGTACAAGTGGGCATGGGTCAGATGTCATCTAGTTACAAAGATTGAGGGAAATACTGACAAAAGTATGTTGTGCACATTAATGTGCATTGGGTAATTCACTGCCTTGGGACTGAAGGACTTAAGCTTAATAAAAGGAGAAGCCAACTATGATGTGGACGAGTAGGCAGTGGTTCTTTTGCAAATAGAAAATGTGAGAAGGTTGTAGCCACTAATGTCACAAAGTGACAAAGGGCCTGGCTGGTGTTTTGGGACTCTAAGGCTCTGGGTACCAAAGGTGGATGAGATGGGAGATGCATCACTATGTGGGTGGAGTGGGGTGACAGCAGTCATACTGAGATGCAGAATCATATGTTCTATGTCACCAGCAAAAAAGGCAGTGGTTGTGATAGCAAGAGAGAGAAAGGCATCTGGAACCAGGATGGCTACAAGAATGAAACATGAACACCTGCATCTCCTGCAGGTTTCTACTTCGCCCAGTCTCAGCCTGCACACAGGGCCCCACCCATCTCCAGCCACACACTCAGCACTCCCATAGCTCAGAGGAAGCACGTCTTCCTTTGGGGATTAAATACTAGAAAACCACTAGCTCACAACTGTTCACCATGTCCAGAAAAAGCTCCAACTCCAAAGAACTTATATTGTTGTCCTTTCCTAAGAAATTTTTTAAATCCTTTGTCAGGATGTAGCCTTTATTTTCTGTTCTAAAATTAAAGTTACTATACACCTCAGATCTAGTGCTTTGGTATTTCTTCGGGAAGTTTCTGGAAATAGCAGATGGTCTTCATTATAAGCATGACCAGCATCTCTGGGTGTGGGGAGGTCCAGTTTGGTAATTAGCGGTCATCAATACTCACTATGCACTGCAGCAAAGTGCCATTAACTGGGAGGCTCAAAGAAAGGCGTCTTTTGGAAAATTGAATTTTTCTTTAATTGATACTTAGCCAGAAAATGCTTATGTTTCTTCCAATCCTTGTTGACATTCTTCTCTAAAAATGCAGTTTTCCGATTTTCTGCCTGTCTTATGAAACAGGATTAAACCTTTCCCCAAGATGCCTCCAAGGCGATAATTTTATTCATCAATTATGACTATGCAGATTTGGAAGCTATGGGAGACAGAAATAAAAGGGTACCTATAGCCCAAATGGCTTTTTAAGAATTGATCAATAGTATAAGGTTCCATTTTGTTAAGATTGCCTCCTCTTAATGGCCGTGTTATCAAATCAATGATTGCCTGGTTGAGGTCCTGGCTAATTAGGTTCATGTGAAACTGAAGTTTTGGTGTAAGCATATTGCATTCTCTTTGCCCAGCGTTGGTAGTCCACTTTGGCCTGGGAACAGTTAATTTAATGACAAATGGATGAAACTCATCAAAGCCTCTATCAGCGTCTTTTTGGTCAGTCATAGTGAAATTCTGTTTGGGATAAGAGGTTGAGTCAAACAGCCAATGGCAGCACCTCCCAAGGAATTAATAACAAAACGATAGCCTTTGTCAATCTGTGACCCCATCCAATCTTGACCTTGGTGGGAGGAGGAAACGGTGAGGTCAGCTGAGAAATGCAACCACTGCTTGGAGACCCAGCTCCACACAGCCCATATGTCTCAAGAAGCACAGAAACAAAATCCAAGTAATTGAAACATTGACTTAAAAATGAGCTCTTCTTAGATAGACAAGCATTTTCAAACTCTTTCATTTTATGGCACACAAACTAATTAAAATTCTGCAGCACAACAAAAAAAAAAGTATTTTTCTGCTCAAATAAAATAGGTCTAATTTTGATTCATTCACATGGGCTATCTATTGTTGTATTGGCTGTTGTCATTTTTTTATTTGACAATCTAAGGAAAAAGAGATTAAGGCTCCTAAATAGTCAGGTATTGTATGTTTTAAAAATTTGCAGCACACCGGTTGAAAACCTGAGCTAGGTTGTGAGTCCCTGGGGCAAGAACTGCCTTATTCTTGGTGGACTGCCATGGCTCTCACCCAATGCCCTGCACTGGTTAAGAATTCAACAAATATTTAGGGATGGAAAGAAGCAAAGGGACTTTAGCTCTTCCTAGTCCTTACCTATAACTCAAGTAAAAACCCAAAGCCTCATTAGGGTTCGCCACAAAGGCCAGGCCAGGCTCAGTGTAAGGATCCAGAGGTGCTTAGTAAGTGCCAGGGGTGTGATAAACTGGGCTGATTTCACTCTTCTCCCCACCCCACCCCCAAATGTCTGACTTTCCTGTCTCCCTCCCTCCAAATATTTACTGAGTGCCCTCCACTCCTGCCTTTGCCAGAAGTGTTTCCATGGGTCCTTCATGCCCGTGTCCAGCAGAGCACTGACCTCACTTGTGTCAGACTAAGTCTGCCTTCATGTCTTGTTTCCAGGATGGGGTCTTACTCATCGTGTGTCCTGGAGCCCAGCCCCTGATACTCTGCAGACACTTCCTCAGTCTTGGCTGATTTGCAATAAATGAGTTCACGTATTATCTAACACCCACTCTCTGTAATGTTTACATGCTGCCTATTTTTCAGTTGCCTCTTGTAGTTCCATTTCTTTGTTCAACAAATGCCTTTCATGGTACTCTGAGTGGATCACCAAGATTTCTGTCTTAAGTCTCTTCTTAGTTTCCCAGGGCTGCCCTAACACATTGCCAACTGAGTAGCTTAAAACAACAATAATGTATTGCTCCAGTCTACAGCGGAGAGCCTGAAATTCGGGGGCTGGCAGGGTCATGCTCCCCCAAAGACTTGAGGGAAGACCCTGCCCTAACTCTTCCAGCTTCTGGTGGTACCTGCATTCCTAGTGTCCTCTGGGGTTCCCTGGCTTGTAGCTACATCACGCCAATCTAGGCCTTTGTGTGTGTCTGTGTCCAAATTCCCCTCTTTTTGCTCTTATAAAGACACCAGTCATTGGGTTTAGGGATCCAGGTGGTATGAATTTTAAGGGAAACATTATTCAACCCACTGCAGTGTCCATAGCCTTTAACATGGTGACACTAACTGTGAGCCCTCCCCTGACCACAGCTGGTGACGATGTATTGGCTGGCCATTTGGGAGCTACTGTCTGTCCATCTCCTGGACTTCCAGCCAAGGTGCAGGGATGACTGGAAGAAGTTTCCGCTCCATCAGTGTCCCAAGGCCCAGCAGCGGTTGTGTGTGGCTTTTGTCAACATCAAAATAAACCTGACAAATAGAGTCAGAGTCACAGCCTTCAGATGTGCAGAGATGCACTGGTTATCCCTGCTGATTGGCCATAGATTGAGCGGCATGGAGAGAGGGAGCAGAGAGGACCAGGCTGAGAGGTGGAAATGGGGAACACCTGCGGGCTACTACTGCCAAATCTCCATTAGCAAGTCCATGTAAATGGCTGGGCACTTGCCTGGAGATTAAGGCTTTTACTTCTGTGCTCTGGGTTTTCCTATTTTGGAGACTGGGCCAGTGTGCACCCCCACACCTTTCAGGGGCAGGTGCCTTCCGACTTCTTCATCTCCCTGAAGAGAGAGCCAGGAAAACTCAAGAAGATAGCCCAGAAAAAATAGAGAAACAGAGGGTACAGAGAAAAGGGAGCTGCGAGCACCAGCTTCAGCCTCTGCTAGTGTTGAGGGCTCCACTGGGGGCCTCCCTGAGCTCCTGCTTTACCCACCATCAGATTAATGAGGTTTCCCTCTATGTAGCACGCGGCACTATTTATCCGCTAGGGGTGCCAATGAGTCCTTTAGCTTTGCCAAAATCACCAGGCATCAACATTCTCTACCTGGCTCCATTTCACCCTTACACATTGATTCCACCTCCTCACCTGTATGCTCCAGCTCCTGCCTAGTCATCTCTTTCTTTTTCTGGCTTCAAACCTGGAGAAAAGGAACATCATCTAGGGAAATCCCTTTTCAATTCTGAAATGGCAAAACCTCAGCTGCACACCCGTGTACACAGAAGGTGTGGGTGTGAGTAGATATGGGGGGATGCTCACCTGAATGAGATGCAGGGAGTCACTTGGAGCTTATGTGGCTCCCCATCCAGAAAGGTTCAATGCCTTGTTGAGCTGCTGCAGAGTCTGTCTTATAAGTAGTTTAACTATCAAACAATCTAGAAATGTTTAATAAAAATATTATTCAGTAATAGTACCATTCCAGCCAGCAAGGGAATGTTGTAATGTCTCCATTTTCCTCTTGATACTCATCTAGCTTCTGTTTTTCAAATGAATTCAGATGTTAAATCCTTTTGCTGCCCCGACCAATTTATTCTGTAAATTAACTACGTATGACAGGACTTAAAGTCTGTTACCACTTAGCTTTGCCTCACTGAGATTTATGCTGCCTTCCTGCCCACTGGAGCCACCAGCTCAAATAGACTGTGGCTCCTGGTAGCAATTTTGGATTCTGCACAAGTTCCTCATCTCTTGGTCCTCATCTTTTGAGTTTAAAATGCACTGAGTGGACCAGGTTCTTTCACCTCTCAGTGACCCGAGCATGCCCTCTGTTCTCAGACACTGATCTCTACTAGTCCATATATATAAAAGGCTAAGCCAATACGTGTGATGCACACTGACCACCAGGGAGCAGACACTCAACACAGGAGCTGCTGAGTAACAGCTCTCTTGCACTCTAGGACCCCTCAGGGGATGTCAGACTGCTGGTTTTGGCCCAATCTCACAAGCCAGGTCTAAGGACCCCACCTGCCAGAGGGATCCTGCTCACTCCACAGACACTTTCCATGCCCAGTCCTGCCCCACTGGCCACCTTATAATTAATATACTTTCAATGTGCCTCTCTAACCTTAATAATACTCTCGTTATGAGCGCTGCACCCACACTGGATTGTGACAGCTCAATGGCTCGGCCTGGGTGCAACACCATTTGTAAATGGCAAAAACAGCAGGATGCTTGGGAAAGCAAAGGTTACAAGATGAAGAGCCTGTAATGAGGGGAGCATGCTGCCAGGCCAACAGTTATATCTCCCATTGTATTAAGACAGTGTGGTGACCAAGGTGATGAAGAGAAACAGCTGCCTCAAGCTACAAAACATGAGTTGGTTCAGTTCTGGGTGACCCAAGTAGATAGAGATCTGACAAAAGGGTGGACTGTCAGGATTGCAGGTCACCTGAAGACAGAGTCATAGGAACTGGGACAGTTTGGGATAGAGATTCGGAGATTCGGAAGCAGGCTTAGCAGTTCTCTCTATAAATATTTGAAGGGTTATCATGCAGAAGTGGAACCACATAAATTTTGTGTATCTCAGAGTGGAGTTAAGATCCAATGGGGGAAATGATAAGAGGATAAGTTTATAGAACCAAAAATTTTCATTGAGCACCTATTATGTCAGGTACAGTACTCAGTATTCATATACATAGATAAATAAGAAATAACGCCAATTTTCTACTATGCATGGTTGGGAAAGTGGATAGAAAAGTAGACAATAAGATAGATAGTAGTGATATTAGAGGCATGGGAGAGAGGCTTTGGGCATAATCAGGAGAAAGTTTTAAAATCTACTCTGAAGGACACGCGGAGGCTAAAGCAAGACTCTTGATTCCTCTGGAAACCGTTTTGGTAATAACTTACAGCCAAAGACACGTAGGTGGGCAGCCTTGGAGATGGCAAGCTATGGCCTAGCAGAAGTATTCATGTAGATACAAGACAACCACTTTCCAGCGATGTCTAGCAGGCAGAGCCATTCAGAAGCATGAGTTCAAGTCCCTTTTAACAGCCTAATGTTAAACTTCTATTATTCTGTGATTTGAGCTTCTCGGTATTTCCCTAAGTCAGTGAGGAGGAGCCAGGAACCTGCATCTTCTCAGACACACCAAGTAATTCTGACTTAGTCAGTCTTCTGATCTCCATCCCAAGCAAGAATAATTTACTTTCTAAATACTTTCAGAATACTTTTTAAACATTCTAAAGTACTCCCAATATGTAAAAGAAGTAAAAGTGGGCAGTAGATTCCTTAGGCATCATTGCTATTTGGCAAAACTAAACAACTCTATTATTTATGGATGATATTTCAATGAATGGTGTGGGGGTTGGGGGGGTAGAAAAGATGCTGTGATCATGCTGAGCTTTAACCACTTCAAGGAAAAAGTCTACACAAGTGGAACAAGAGGGAGTTGTGATCCCCAAGTCAACCTTTCTACTTACAAAATAGTTCTCCCCAAATGTATGTCTACTTGAAGGACACTGACATGGGGTAGATGACATATAAAAGGCATCATTTAAGGGACCCCATTCCATGTCTTAAATAACTATTTAAAACACACTAGAGGCCCGGTGCATGGATTCGTGCACATTGAAAGTATATTAATTATAAGGTGGCCAGTGGGGCGGGACTGGGTACGGAGGCATGGAAAGTGTCTGTGGAGTGAGCAGGGTCCCTCTGGCAGGTGGGGTCCTTAGACCTGCTTGTGAGATTGGGCCAAAACCAGCAGTCTGACATCCCCTGAGGGGTCCTAGAGTGCAAGAGAGCTGTTACTCAGCAGCTCCTGTGTTGAGTGTCTGCTCCCTGGTGGTCAGTGTGCATCACACCTATTGGCTTAGCCTTTTATATATATAGACTAGTAGCCCAGTGCATGAAATTCATGCATGGGTGGTGGTGGTGTATGTCCCTCAGCCCAGCCTGCACCCTCTCTAATCTGGGATCCCTCTCGAAATCCAGGACCGATGACTCCTAAAAGCTCACCTGCCTGCCTGCCTGATTTCCCCTAACCATTCAGCCTGCTGGCCTGATTGCTCCCAATTGCTCCTCACTGCCAGCCTGCTTGCCCCTAACAGCCTCTGCCGTGGCCCTGCCACCATGGCTTTGTCTGGAAGGACATACGGAAGGTCTTCTGGTCTAATTAGCATATTACTCTTTTAGTAGTATAGACTAAAGACCTAATGCACAAAATTAATGCAAGGGACTCACCCCTTGGAGCCCTGGCTTTGTCGAGAAGGTGATCTGGAAGACGTCTGGAAGGTCTTTCAGCTGTCCAGTCTAATTAGCATATTACTCTTTTATTATTATAGAAAGGAGTGAGTGCTACAATGTCTAGATTCTTTCTTATTTCACAGAAAAGAGAAAAATAAAACCCTTTTTAGGTATCAAGAGGCCAGTGGTATTTTTCCTTTGCACCAATCTAGAATCAAACCCACACCAAGAAATACAGACAGCAAGGTACATTATATCATGAATTCCATTTTAAAGCTTGAAATTATAGGACCCTGGATTTATATTCATCATTCCCACAGTATCAAGTGTCCTGGAGAATAATTCAGATGTTGTCTTTGTTGTAGTCTAGCATCAAACAGATAAAGCTACATGATTAAATGAGTGCCTGTCCCTGTGTGTATGTGTGCATGTGTACACACTCACCAAAAAAATACAACTTACTCCCCCTTTCCCTAATGCCAGAACCTTAACGGGCTAGGGGACAGAACCCTTTTATGGTGGAAGAGAGCCTTGATCCTTAACATTTCCAAGTCCCTGAGGCACATCTAACTTTGCACTCTGAGAAACAGCAGAAAGGGAATGTTGTCAACAAGTAACCAATGTGGAAATTGTATGTGAATAGTGTTAAGTACTCAGCTCAAAGCTGTAACCATTATTTGTTGTTGTTGTTGTTGGTGGTGGTGGTGGTGGTGTGTGTGTGTGTTTGAGTAAAATCTTTGTAGACTCTTCTTATACTTCTGTCACCAGCCTCCCAGGACTTCATTCTCATTAAATAGTTGGTTGACATCAGACAAAGTCAGAAGACCCAAAGTGGAACTCAATTCAATCCGATAGAGCAAATACTAAGCTACTGAATGTCTATTTACAAGGTGCTGTGCCAGCCTTTTGAACACACCAGAGCAAATTATGTGTAATCCCTATATCCAAAGGATGTACTGTCTTCTAGAGATGAGGCTAACACACAGAATTAAGCGCTATTTTTAAAAAAGGATCAAAGAAGGACCAGGTAATTTGGACAGTTAGACTAGCCTAGGTTCCACTGGGGACAGAGCTGTTGGACTGGGTCTCAGGGGATAAGAGGATCCCATAAGATCATCTACCTGCAGCAGGAGCTGGCAAGCTTCTTCTGCAAAGGGCCAGATGGTAAGTATTCTAGGCTTTTTTGCAGCCACTACTCAGCTCTGCCTGTTTGACAAACAGCCACAGACAATACCTAAATGATAGGCGTGGCTATGTTCCAACAGAACATCAGTTATGGATACTGAAATTTAAATTTCACGTGATTTTAACATGTCATAAAATACTCATTTCCTTGGCCACCTTCACCTCTGTTTCTTACCTTATTGCTCTGCCCTGATAACCCACATGATACCTAAAACCTAGTCAGCTCCTGCTCATTCTCCAAAAAGTCTCCTTCCTAGAAGCTTGTGGTGACTGCTCTGGCCCTCACTCAGTCTCTCCCACCTCCAGTAACACGTATAGTCTGGACCACTTAACATAGGGCTAATTGTACAGCCTGAAGTGAGACAGACCAAGTATAGGCTCCACCTCTCCTACTGATCATTCTGTGAACTTGGGCAAAGTAACTGACCTCTCTGTTGCTCAGTTTTGTCATCTCTCATATAAAGAATTGGCAGTGTTGACTTACTCAAAGCTTAAGAAATCCAATCATCTTTTTGTGTTCTGAAAAATGGCTTATTGCAAAGAATCATTATTCCCCATGAGATTTAGACACGACTCACAGATGTTACCTTTGTTTACTGGTGACAAGGCCAGACATAGACCCTCAAATTTCCCACTTTGCCCTATAAACAATTAGCTGAACTGTTTGCCCGCACTGATCCATCAGAACAAAATGCTTGTTAATTAAACTTTGGTTAACTCCTCTCTTTTCTCCAGGCCCCTGAATGCTAGCTCACTTTCCACTGGAGCCAGGATCCAGACCCTCCTGAGAACAGGCTGGTCTCACACCACTTCCCACCTACTTCCTTCTAGCTTTGTTCATGTCTCTCTATAAGAGAGAGAGATAACTTAACTTGCCTAACTCTCAAGATGCTTGCAGACCTTATCAGAGCATTCTCCTAATTATAATGTTCTCTCCCCTACCTAACTCTCCTTACAATACTATTTTTGAATAAGGTGACCTCACTAAGCCCTTCTTGGTTTTCTACTTGAAAAAATATATTCAGAGTACTTAAGAGAATGCCAAGATGTCTAATGAAAGCAGCTGCTGTTATTAGCATTATTGCTTGTTATTATTACATTTGTTACCCTGCTACCACAAATAGACTGCAAATTCTTTGAGGTCAGTATCATTCTGTAGAGCTCTCCACAGTACAGTACTGGGCACATAACAGGTCTTTAGTAAATGTCTGCTGACTGACTGATGAATCCATCATATCTGGAAGCTGACAACCCTACATTTATGACAAACTGGATAGTGTGTAAAGGATACTTTGCTCTGTTCTGAGAAAGAAGGTGGTTAAAGAACTGAAACTACCACCTGAAGGAACCTTCCTTCCTAGGCAGCGAGTGAACATGGCAACTCCTGCTTCCCATCCACCTTCTCTGGCACAACAATTGCTTTTACACAAGAGACTGTTCATGTCCACGACAGAGGACTCTTGGTCAGTGGTGAGAAACAAAGGAGAGAAATTAGCAACTTTGGAAGAATGCTGTCTCTAAGCACACCCATCACTTCAGGAGTAGTAAGACCTTTCACAATCATAGAGAGGTTGGAACAAATGCCAGAAGGCTGTGCTTTTCTTCAAACACGGAAGAATATTATAGTATGGAAAGTTGAAGTTATTAAACATTATATCCATTCCCTGTGCGACTTGTAAGAGAACATGGTGATAACAGAGACCTAGAATGAGTTTTCCCTGAGCAAGCCATCATGGCCAACCTCACATTCTCTGTTCAAAATATTTTTAGGTTTTTAAATGCCTCTGGCTCAAGAAAATCTATTAATTCCACCATTCCCATGAGTTCCTCCTATTTCTGAGAGGTAGTATGACCAGCTAGTTAAGAGCCAGGTCTTTGAAATCCATGTGACCCGAGTTCTCTATGCTTCACTTTGTGTGTCTGGGAAATGAAAATGATGGTATCTATCTTTCAGAGCAGAGTGTGAGAATTCAATAAGTTCATGTATAACAAACCATTGTATTTACAGTGAGATCTCAAAAGATCAGGGGTGAGCCTATCACAGAGCTAGCCTGCTACCTGGGTGAGTGTGGCCCGAAAGCTGAGAGTGGATCTACATAAGTATAGTTACACAGTCAGGGTAGGGTCATACTGAAAGGAACCCTGAAAGAGCAGACAGGAATGTTAGGCTGGAAGCAACAGTTAGGAGCGAGCCTTTGCCTGGCACCACAGGAAGTGGTGTGGAGGGTGGAAACAGCTGCTGAAGACCAGTCAGGTGTGTAACACAAGCTGAATTGGAATGAATGAGTGTTTGAATGGATGGCAGACAGGAGACTGTCCTAACAACACAGGTATGGAGCTCTGGGGGTCAGAATTCAGGTGATAACTATGTGTAGAGAATGAAGGCAAACCAATGGAGTATTTCAGAAGAAATAAGAGAATTTGGTGCCAAATCTAGATGGAGTTTGAAGAGAAAGATTTTCACCTTATTAGAAGCCACATAACAATAACTAAGAATTTTTCTAAGCACATTTCCCAGTTTTTGTTTTCAGGGTTTGTTAATGGCATTTCTCAGAATAACACACACAGACAATCAAAAATATTTTCAAGGTCTAATGTGAAGGGGCAGCTAGAGTGAAAGTTAAGCAGGGTTTTGGTAAACCTTTGAGAAGCCTTTAAAATTGCCCGTTATGTTACAAATCTTCAAGAAGGAAGGCAATAAGCACACAACGTTGTCCAAAATAATCTAACTATGAAATTCATTGTTCACAGAGTATCTTGTTGGACTAGTGGGCTACAGGGCCCAGTTGGGAAAATAATCTAATTATTAACATTTTTGAGAACCTATTTTCGGCTGGATGCTCTGCCAGCCCTGACTCTTAGTCCTGACAATTCTCTGCAACATCATGATGATCCCATTTTGCAGATGAGGATACCAAGGCTCAGAGGCTGTAGTCACACTGAGTCTGTAATTTCCAGCTCCACCTCCTCCCTCTGCACCAGGCTTCCTTCCCCATCATAGACCTAGAGTTCTTCAAAGTCTGACTTCCCAGCTTTCTCTTTCTCAAGAATACCCAATTGCCACATATTATTAGTTTTCAACAATTTCTGAAGTGTTTCCCTAGAAGGCAAGATTTCATGCACCACAGCCTGATAGCAACTTCCAACCTATTGGCTTCAGTATGCATGATTTCTGGTGGTAGCCTTCAGGTTTCAGGTTATTCCTCTCCCTTTGCTCCCTAGAACCTGACACCTATGAACAAGACAACACAGGCAGAAGGGAGCACGATGAGCATCTCCTGATTCTCCACGCAGGCGGGTGTGATGTGGGAGGGGATGAAGGCACGGAGGAGGTTCTGGTGCGTCCCAAGTCCCCAGAATTGACATGTTCCCACACCAGTGTTCACAGCCGCTACCACAACTGTTTAGTGTTAAATTTAGAATAAAAACCAATTAAAAGATAACAAGGATACATATGTTCAGAGTGGCAAGAATCAGAATGTTTATGGAACATGACCTCTAGCTGCTGTAGGAAGGATGAGTGCATTTTGCCACCCTAAGTCCCAGCCCCCACCATTCTGTCTTCACAACATCCCTAGTTCATCTCCATCCAAAGAGCTTTCAATGAAAACTGTGATTTTACTGTGGCAGATGGACTACGTGGTAGCTGAAAACCAGAGGTCATTGTTGACCTTTCATCCCTGCGCTGGGTCAGAGGGATGAATCCGGTGGTTGAAGGTGCTTCCACATGGGCACCATCAAGGCAACACATAGGTGTCTGAGATAAGGATGCAGGAGAGAATGGGGGTTGCCCATTCCTCCCTTATATCTCAACAAGGTGTGTCTGCAGCTCACTAAAAAGTGGGATATTGCCAGGATGGAGACCCCAGAAAGGTAGGTCTGGTGCCTTTAGCATCCTCTGCTATGTCAGCATCCAGAAACAATTGTACTAAATAGAAAGCAAACATTCTACTGAATATAAGCTGCAATGGAAGAAATAGTAATAAAAATAATCCTATCTAATGAAGAGGGAATATACAAATTGACCCTCATGCCATTACAAAGATGGCAGTGCCCATCAGTCCCCTCAGCCGCACCAGAACCCCCCAGTCCTTTCAGCCCCACTGGGAAGGTGCCAGGCTCATGGTGCAGCTGGACATTCCATCAGCCCGCCCAGAGCCAGCCTGAGATGCAGACAAGCCTTAGATGGCGGCTGCCCAGCTGAAGCCCAAGGCCCAGGCAAGCCTCAGATGTCAGCTGCCCAGCCACCTGGGCAGGCCTGAGGTGCAGGCAAGCCTTGGATGGTGGCTGCCCAGCTTCCCAGGGTCTCCTGAGGCTCAGGTAACCAGAGCCAGCCAAGGCTTGTGCTGCCAGCAGTGGCAGCAGCAGAGGTGTGATGGGGGTGTTGCCGTCCCCAGATTGCTGGGTCGCCTTCTGCCCCTGAGGGCTCCCAGACTGTGAGAGGGGGCAGGACATGTTGAGGGATCCTTACCCCCCGCCCCCAATCCAGTGCATGAATTTTTATGCACCGGGCCTCTAGTAAATTATAAAAGGCAAAAGGTTCTTCTACTCAGCAGTTTGTGTCTGCTCAGTTTTACATCTGGCCTAACGAGCTTTAACTTCTGGCTGCTCCATAACTGGGGGTAGAGGGGTCACTGCAGGACCCATAGGGGTCCCATTCATACCACCCAGGGTATTTCTGCAGTGGGCCTTCCTGTAGTGTACCACATCCTCACCCTCCACGTCTAAAGAGTCACCTACTAATGACTTTCCTAAATTACTGTCCCATACAGCCTACACTTGACATTTCTTCCTCCTTATTCCAGACCTTCAGCTGTTCCCACCTACTCTCCTCCAAAATGTTTCTGACCAATCACTCTATCTCTGGCTTTTAAGTCCTGCACTCATCCTCCACATCGTGACCAGATGGATGCTTCTGAAGCCCAATCGGAACAGGTCCTCTCTTCACTGAAATCCTTAATAATTCTCCAATGGTTTCTAAGATAAAAATAAGAGACTAGGGCTTGGCCAGCCGGTCCTTAGACCCATCCTCTGGCCACCTCTAGCCCCATTTCACAGGTGTTTGTGTTCTCATGCCCCCACGTTTCATCTGCCTTGCCTTTTTCCTGTTTAGAATATCCTCTCCCCAGCAGCCACCTGCTGATGTCCACACACTCTCCATCACAGCTGGCAACACCTCCTCCAGGAAGGTTTTCCAAGCCCTGTCCATTTGAACTCATAACTCCTCAGATTTCTTACAGGGCATGTCTCACTTCATTATAGATTCTGGTTTACTAGATACCTTTCTACATATTTGATGAACAACTTCGAGAAGGGCCTGGCTTTTATTCATCAATGTATTCCTAACATTCACACAGGGCCAGGCATTCAACACATCTTTAGCAGTTGGTATTTAGTGAGTGCTCACTAACTGTGGATGGCACTCTCTCCCCAGGGCTGGGGTGGCAAAGGAAGGGCTGGGCAGAGCACAGATTTTATTTTCTTTGCTATTATGTTAACAATGCCTGGTCATAATAATTCTGTTAAGAGTGGATAAGCTCATGTCTGTTCTGGCATCCCCATGGGATGGCAAAGAACAAGTGCAGAGCCCTCCCTGATCCCAGCAAATGGAGAAGCAGACACAGAGCTGAGAAAAAGATGCCCACTGACCAAGCCCAGGATCCAGGCCTGGGATGGATCTGCCCCTCTTTGTGCAGCCACAGACTAGCAGTTCCATGTGTGGACTTCAGTTCCCCCCGTGTGGAGCTGTGGGTGCTGGGCTACCAGGGGAGGAGTGTGACACAGGGACTGTGGGCAGATATCCCAGGAGAGAAATAGTCCTATGGCTCAACATCCTGAGGATCTGGGACCATATATTCCCCCTGGAGACATCCAAGGGACAGCTCTGCTTTACATGGTGCCGTCTGTGGTTTCACAATTCAAAGCAACAGCAGTGTGACTGAGAGCAACTCACAAAAACCTTCCCCAAAAAGAGTTACCCAGGCCATCTACCTGCTGCTTCCCAGGGTGGTGGGAAATACACACTGTGTAAACAATACTAACAAATGAGGATTCTGGCATATATAATGCTGTTATGATTCTTTCTCAGGGCCTTTGCAGTTACAATATTTTGTAATTCTATATGGGAACAAGGCAATGACATTTGACCTACTAATCTCACTCCCCTGCTCAGCAGGGTAAGAAGTGGTCCACCCTCCTCTTCACCACCACCTCCTCCATCCTCCCACTCCCTGCCTGCCCTTCATAGTATCTCCTGCACAGCTCCCCCCACACTGAGACCTCCACTGCCTTCTACCTGTGGAAGCAACTCTAGGCTTGATCCTGGCTGCACGATGACTCAGCTTTCCTCCCTTGTTGAGCTTGATCATTCCCAGGGTCAGGTACTGGCTGAATTCTGCAGACCCCCACATTAGCATCTCTAGTGTTTGCCTCTCCTCTGACTCCAGACCTGTATCTCCAATAGCCTACCTAACTCCTCACCCAGATGTCTCTATGGAAGCTCAGAATCAAGAGGACTACTCTCCACCTTCCCCCAGTCTGTTCTGTCCTATTGGCCCCATTTTGTAAATGGTACTTTAGTATCATCAGTTGTTCAATCAAATATCTAGGAATCAACTCAGTTCCACTTCCCTTGCTCCTCCCTCTCCAGACCCAGCCTGTCTTCAAGTTCCCCTAGTCCATAAACAACCTTCGCTTTCTCTATTCTTTTCCAGTTCAATGCCAGGGTCACTGTTTTAGGTCCTAAGTGGTGTTCCTGAGTCCACTCTGGCCTTGATGCTGCTCCAGCCAGTGCAGAGCATGTGACTGGGCTTTTGCCTCAGTGGCTTCCTTGCCAGTATCCTAGCAGTGTCTATGTGGTATTACATGGCCAGCCCAGCCTTTCCAGGTTCCAGTCAAACCATGGCTTCCTGGCTCACTCTGCTCCAACCCAATTAGGCCTCCCCACCTCAGATCTTTGTTCGGCTATTCCCTCTTCCTGGGATGCCTTTCCTTCAGCTCACCATCCACATTTCAGTGTAAGTGCCACTCAGGTCTTCCTGACACCCTCTCTGAAGTGGGCAGTGCTTCTGCAACCCTCTATCACAGCCCAAAGATCCTAATATTCTGTTTACTCTTCATTTACTTGTTTATATTGTTTCTGTTTATATTGAGAGCAGGAATCAGGTCTCTTCTACAGCATCACCTGCTGGAATGTCTGCACAAAGTAGAAACTCAGTAAACACTGAGTGATGAACAATAAAGAATAAAAGAATTTGTTTTAAAAAATGGTGACAGATTATAAGAAAAGTTTTCTGTGGCTTCAATTTGGTTTTATGTTTACCTATAAATCATAAGTGACCTCTACCAGCCCAATGATTGCGAGATACATGCTCTTTCAGGTCCCAACATACTCATTATCTTTGAAGAGAAAGACCATGGAGATTTTGAAAGAGTAACACCTTTTCTCCCCCCTTCCCCCCAACCCTGTGCAAAGCAGGAGGGCTGGCATCTCCTATTTATCTTCATCCCACGACTGATCAATAGTCACTACAAACCCCCTGTGAGCAGAATCTATGGCCTCACCTATGGGGATTATGCAGTGGCCACAAAGTCCCTTCTCTACAGCAAAATAGACTAAATAAAAATACACCAAGTCATAAATGCCCCGAATACATCAATGTACACAGAACCAGTTGCCAAAGTAATCAACGAGACTTGTAATAAATTGACAGGAGGTGCTGTAGCCATCAGCAGGCAGTGGAGGCAGATCTGAGGAGTGACATTAAAGGCCACCTCTGCGGACTCAACCTGCCCAAAGAAAACCCTAAAGAAACAGATGTCAAGGGACCCAGGCTGCTGAATTATCAGATTAGGCTGGTTTTCCCCAAGTCACTGGCACTCACATATCACCTACAAAGCACATATTGTAACTGGCAGGCAGATTTACTAGGACACTGAACTGTAGAAATACTTTGTTTTTGTTTTTTACCTTTCTTTTATGTTTTTTTAATCAGCAAAAGCAAAACTTATTAAGTTCTTTTTGAACCTGCATGATTATAGCAACTGCTCTCAATTAAGGGCTCTGTGGCAATACACTCTGACCAACTCTGCCCCTTGCCAAACCTACCCAAGCCGATGGGCCATGTGTGGTTATGACTCAGCCAAGCCATTATTTCCTCCTTAAGTTGGGCTTTAAGGGAAGACCAATGTGACCACTATCTGGAGGCCCTGGTCATGAACTGGGTTTAGGCAGGTACTGTCCCTAATCTTGCTTTGGTGGGCAGTCACTAGACTAAAACAGCCCTTCACAAAGCTCCAGGGCAGTGGTCTGGGCATCCCATGTGTCCTGGGATGGTCCAATCTAGCCGAGCAGCTCCTCTCCCCAGAAATGCTGGTGGTTGCAAGGGGTTCTTCACCTAAGGTCCTCCACAGGTGCCCCTGGCTTCCCCTTCAGGTTCTCAGATTCTTCCTGAGGACAGAATATGCCAAATCCTGGTCCTTTTGTCCAAGGACCAGTGGAGAGTGTGTTCTGGACCTTGCAACGGCCTCTTTCACAGGTTTCACAGAAACTGACTAGCCAAGTGCAAGGAGTGGAGAGGGAAGATGAATTTGGAAGAGGAAATAGTTATGGTCTACCTTGAACATCTAAGGTCCCACTGTGGCTAGGAGCCTTCTTTCATTAACCATTGCATTCCTGGCACCTCACACTGGGCCTGACCTACAGTGAACACTTAATGCCCGTTTCTAAATGATTGCATGAATAACACTACTTTACAAAGCAACTTTCAGACTTCCCTCCAGGTGGTGCTCCTTGAGGTCTCTAAGTCCCAGACTCCTGAGCAGCCATATATTAGCAGGAGAATCACAGTGCCCCTGGAAGTTTTAAGAGAGAAAAGTTGATCTGATTGGAAAAACCATCTTCCTCTTCTCAGTAAAGGAGACAGAACTGATGTGAATTCCGGGGCCTTTGACTGTTGCAGCATTAATCATCAACATTTTTGTATTGTAGCTGGCAGTTGGGGCCAGTTTTGAAAATGATGTCAACCACCATCATTTTCTTCAAAATTAATTACTTCCCTGATCCATTTTTTACTGATTTCCTTGACGTTAGTTTTTTCTTACTTTTAATTTCCCTGCTAAGTTTTTTTCTTTCAATAATTAAACCAACTTCCAAAGAGGTCCAGGAGATTCAGGAAGACTGACAAAGGAAGAACAGAAATCAGTGAACAGAAGTGGTTAGTGGCCCATGGATGAGCAAACTCAGGTTGCATATTATACCCAACACATATCCCATTTCTCCCACCCCCTACAAAGAAAACCTTCCAATTTGCTCTATAGGAAAAACTATTATAGGTAGGGTCACAAAAAAGACAATTTTTGATTTCTATACCAATAACTGGTAGCTAAAAACTTGGAATAACTATCACAAATTGAACCTCCACAAATGGATTTATTTCTGTTCCTAGCATTTAACCGTAGTCCTGCCTTATGCTAGATACCTTAGCTTGCAGTGTAGTATATTTTTCTAATTCCAAGCTCCCAGACATGACCCACCTACCCACCTCCACACACACAATAATCAACTCTCGAGATGTGGAGGAGGGGTCATGAAAGAGTGGTCTGGTGCCAGGAGGTTGGAGGGGAAGGTGTTTGGGGACATGCTGGCATAGACAACAAGCTATCATTTCCCTTGGTAAAAGAAAAAGAAATGGAAAGAGGATGGCATTCACTCATTTATTCATTTCACCAATGTTTACTGACTGCCTGCTAGATGCTGCACATGGTGTCACACATTGCAAGAGATGGGGCAGGGTAGGAAGTGATGTGACCGCCTCCTCCAGGCCTTTGAGAATACAACAGTGTCCATCTAAAGCAGATTATTAATGGAAATAAAGAAAAGATAGGAGCCTAACAAAACGCAAACACAACTGACATCTCTCAATTTCTATATGCACTCCTGTAGGAATTGGGTTGTTAGTAGGGATAGGGTTTCACCCCTGGGGCACAGGAGGAATAAGTCTGCATCTGTATGCAGGCAGTGAACCAGACAGCAGGGGCTCTGAATCACAGTGGAAGGAAAGGCTGATACAGCTGGACACACTCATGAATTCCCCCCCCCCCTCCAGAGGACCTTTTCCACAGAGAGCACATTTTCATAGTCCCTATCCCCTTACACACACACACACACACACACACACACACACACACACACACAAATCCTTGACCTGTATATGGGTGGGGGAAGTCATGCTTATTTCCTGGTCTTTTCCCAGCAAAGGGGCTATGAATGGGACTGAAAATAGTGGTCTAAAGTTAAAGGATAAGATGTTGACTCTGATTTTTTGGATTGTGGACTCCCCTGAACCATTTGACTGGTTAGTGGGTGATGTGTGACTTCTAAAACACACATCAGTGTTCCTGTGAAGAGCGAGTTTACCAGGACAAGTGTTACCAATGCCTCTGAATTTCTCATCTGTAGCTATTTTGTTCAAAAATAATGAACTGAACTACAGATTTCATTAAAAGAACGATAATAATAAAGATAATGTGTCAAGCGCATTAAACACTTACAGAACACTAGACATTGTGCTTTATATATAATTAATGTATTCAATCCTTATTTATAAGCTCAGTCATCACAGCCCTATTTTGCATATATGGAAACTGAGGCTCAGAGCCCTTACATTAACTTCTCAAGAGCCACAGCTAATAAAACAGTCTGATGCAGATATGATTCTAAACCCTTGCTACAAACAATACATTAAACTCTTTCATTGCAATATCAGTTTAGTTAACCTAGTTATTAGCCTTGAGCCAGGCATTATTAAATGTTGCATTCTGTCATCAGAAGTAAAATTATATGAAGAGTATACAGAGTCACAGAACATTAGAAGTAGAAGAAACTCTAAGCATCATCTAATTCAGTTAGTTATGACACAAATGAGAAGATTATTTTGAAGAGGATTAAAAAATTTACCCATAGCTCAACTGAGACCAATAACCCAGGCCTATAGACTCCCTGGTCTTTCTCATGGGAAGGGTGAGACTTCAGTGATAGGTATGTCTGAGGATTAAGTGAGAAAAGCTTTGTAACATATTCAGCCAAGTGCCTGGCTCAAAAAAATGGTAGTAGTTTGGCAATAGTATTTGTAGTCACTTGCTCCCTCAATATGTAGATTCAATTGACTCTGGACTCACTCATGGAAGCCTAGAGACGTGAGATTTTAATTAAATCTTCACACATATGTTTAGGAAAGCTCAGTTTCCTTTTGAAGGCTCTATTCATGATGCCACCAGGCTCATTTGCAGCCTCACCCTCCTCAGGCCTGCCTGTCTGGACTGCCGGGAACAGCTGTTTCCTCCATACCCCTTCTCCTCGCACTATAAAGTATGCACATAGCAGGCCTACAGCAAACATTTGTTGAATTATTTAATCATTTAAAGGAAATAGTTATATGCCATAATTGCTTTGCTACTTGAGTGCTAACTTAGTCGTCATAAATGTGCATAAAAAGAGCCAAAAGAGCCGCTAGAGCTGGTTTGTGCTCTAGGGTCGTAAAACATAAAGCACTACAGAAACTTAAGCTATTACTCTTCACTGGATTTCAATGTTGCATCCTTAACCTAATCAGATTTCTATGCCATGAACCACAATTATGCAAGTTAGCCTACACACTGTACCAGCGTCAGATACACAAGACGTACTCTCTGCTGGCCAGTGTTCACGACCACACTCAGAAGGCTGGCTGCTGATTCAGCTAGTCTTTGGTTCAGCCATAGCAGAAGTCTGTTTATGATCTGGGGGACACAGACCAAATGACTATGTCTTGGGCTCCATTACCCCCAAAATGCATTGATGGGTAGTGGAAAACATGGTATCCTGTGTGGTAGAAATACAACCCAAAGAAGGGATCCTTCTTCGTTTGACTCTAATTTGATTTATGACTTCTCAGAGCTAGAGAGTGGACTTCAGAGAAAAACTGTCAGCTTGTATCTGGGAAGAAGAGGAAGTTATTCTTTTTAGCTTTCTCCATGGAATGGAAGCAACTGGCTAAAACCAAAACAAAGCAAAACAAAAAAACAGTGAATTTTGCACTAGAAGGTACAGCAGACAGGAAGAGTTTGCTTATTGCCAACTGACAACCCATGTGACCCCAGTGATAGCCACCAAAAGCAGTGGCAAGACCAAGCAACAGCAAAGATCAGATCTGAAGTAACAATGAAAATGATATTGGCAAAGGAAAGAAAGACCCAAGGAAATCCACTCCGGAATGAAGAAAAAGAAAAGGAAATATACTGTGCTTAGCACGTCAGGGAGGACTGAAAGGTAGCCTTTGGAAGTTTTTATTTGAAGAGGTTCAATTTTTTACAATCATGTCTCTAATCTACAGATTTATAGTTCTTTACTGGTTTCTCTTGAAATGAGAACAAAGTAATGGGTTCATTCCTTCAACAAATAGTGGATGCTAATTATATTTTAGGTATTTTTACAGAGATGTAGACTCAAAGAGTAATGAAAAATAGTCACAGGGTTTTGTACTTCCTCCCAGGGTTTCTATCCAAAGTTCAGCTCTCCATAGGGACAACTGTGCACTTCATTTTCAGTTAACTTTATAAGTCTTCATTCAAGGTAAAACAGACCTTTTATAATATATTTTTCATTAAAAGAGTTTTATTGCAAAAGTGGCACATGCCTACTGTGGTAAAAGTAATACAGAAGTTTTATAATAAAAAAATATAGTTCCCTGTCCTATATTCCTAATCTTGAAGCAAACAGATAACTGGTTCTTATAAATACTACACGAATAAAATAATTTTGAGTTTGTACACATTTATCTCTCTCTATATATATGTATACACACACACAATATATATATATATATATATATATATATACACACACACACACACACACACACACACTAATAAAAGAGTAAGATGCAAATTGACCTTACCTTTGTGACACCCATCAACCAATAAGGAGTATGCAAATTAACCCATCAAAGATGGTGGGTTAATTTGCATATGCAGGTGCTGAGCGGCCAGGAGCGGGGTGAGATGCTTGTGTGGTCACCAGGGTGAAGACACAGGAGTTCCACCCTGCCCCCAGTTGCTCCGGGCCTCTGGGCAGCATGGTAAGGTAGAAAGATGGGCTCCAGACCAGAGAGAAAAGGTGGCTCTAGCTGGAGCACAGGTGGTGTTGGCAGCCAGAGGAAGGATGGCCCATTCTTGCACAAATATTCGTGCACTGGGCCTTTAGTGTGTGTGTGTGTGCATGTGTGCGCGCGCGCACGCGCATGGGGGTGTGTGTCCATCAGCCCAGCATTCTCCCTCTCCAATCTGGAATCTCTCTCACAATCCAGGACATGCTGGCTCCCAACCACTCCCCTACCAGCCTGATCAATGCCTAACTGCTCCCCTGCCTGCCCGATTGCCCCTAATTGCCCTCCCCTGCCAGCCTGGTTGCCCCTAACTGCCCTCTCCTCCTGGCCATCTTGTGGCAGCAATCTTGTGTCCACATGTATTGGAGTGATGGTCAATTTGCACATTATCTCTTTATTATATTGAATGTGTGTGTGTGTGTATGTGTGTGTGTATGTATGTGTGTGTGTAGGTCTACAGTGTGAGTATATGAAACCCAGAGTTTATTTTTGCATTATTATTAATTATTGTATTATTTTCCATATGAACAACTGTAGACCTACTTTTGCCCTATCCTATAAATATACTGAGAAAGATGCCTGCTAAAATATTAAATATACAGGGTGTCACAAAAACATGCATACACATTTTAATAGCCGATAGTTCAATTTTCAAAATGAAATGTATTTTAATTAACACTGCCTTTATAATTATTCAAAGTGTATGTACACATTTTGGGGGGACACCCTATATTTATGAAATGTATAGGCCTGAAATTTCAGGGGAACCTTTAAAACAGATAGGGAAGGAGGGGGAGGAGGAAAAGGAAAGGGGAGGGAGAGGGACTGGGGAGAGGAAGAGGGATGGGAGAGAGGGACAGGAGAGAGGGAGAGGGAGAGGGAGAAATATGGTAAGTGTTGCCAAGTCTACTATAATGGAAGACAGTTATACAGGAAATGACGAGAGGGAGATGTGAAGAATGCTGCCAAATGATACATACACAGAGCTGTAAGAGCACAGGTTAAGCAGCAAAGAACTTTGCTCAGAGCATCAAGGAAGGCCTGGTGCAAGTGATGAAATTCAAGCAGGCTCCTGAAGAAGAGGAAGGAAGAGATGGTGGAATGGAGGTAGACTAGAGGACAAGGTTAGACAGACAGCACACAAAAAGGCTCAGAAGTGTGGGAAAGAATCAATTCCCTTTTCCAAACCAGGGGAACCTTGATCCTGGACCCAGGGTTGGGGCCTGATACTGGGACAGGGTATTACTTAATGGCAAATATCAATTTATAGAGCTGGGTTGTGTGTGAAAAAATGCAAGTAAGGAACAGAAATCATAGCTAGGAAGACTAATTTGCTGATCCTAAGGATCCAAGAAGAGAGAAAAATCCTTCCAGAAATTAGCAACTGAACTAACACCAGGAAAAGGAGAGAAAGAGAAAGTTCCAAGAGCAGGGCAAAATATTTCCAAATGAGACAGTAGTTATGGACACTTTCGAGAGTATATCTATGGACTTAGACTGGGTAGGGATGAAATTTCAGGCCTTAAACTGCCTGGAAGCAAAGTGATAACAAGTAGCCTTGTATTATCAAGAGTAGAGGATGCTTGGGGTACAGAGGGGTTAGTGAATCAGCAGTAAGAGGACAAAAGGTGTGGTAGACTGAATAATGATTAGGACCAGAGATGCCCAGGTCCTAATTTTTGGAACCTGTGAATGGGATTTTGTAGATATGCTTAAATTAAGACTCTTGAGATGGATAAATTATCCTGGAATATGTGGGTGGGCCCAATATAATCAAAGGGGTCCTTATAAGAGGAGTCAGAAGGTGTCAGTGAGAGGGCATGTAACTCATAGATTGTAGTGATGTACTTTGAAGATGGAGGAAGGAGCCACAAGCCAAGGAATATGGGTGGCCTCTAGCAGCTGGCAAGGACAAGAACATCTTGCCACTCTGGAGCCTGCAAAAGGAACCAGCCATACTGATTGATACCTTGAGTTTAACTCACTAAAACTGATTTTGGACCTCTGGCACACAGAACAGTCAGAGAGTGAATTATGTTGTTTTATGTAGAGCTAAAGTCAACAGTTGAACTGTGACAAAGCTGACTCCCAAGTGGCAAAATGGGTTGAGATCAAAACTAAAGCACAGTGCTAAGGCCATGGACAAATTTCCCTCCTGGACTCAGTATTCAACCTTAAGGACAATGCAATACTGGAGATGGATGCAAGGGGAAAACTCAGAATTCTGGGAAGGTCAGACGCATCTCCAACAGTCCAAAGGCTGGTAACCCTAGACTACTGGCAAACAGAAATGAGACTTTTGGTTTATCACTAGGCTATGGCATGGAAATTAGGAAGCTTTTCCAGCTGGTCTTATCTATATTTGCTTTCATTACACTCATTTATTGGCAAATTGGAATCAGAACAATTTTAAGATGCTAAAGTTTGAACCCTGTGGTTGTATCTTTGAATTTAGAGGAATCAGGGCTTAGGGTGGAGGTGGGACCAAGAGGAATACCTGTAGCAAATGAAGTCCAGACCAGACACAAGCCTTTTACTTCTTCTGGAAGAAAGTAGCCAAAGACACTCTCAGGCTTCTGTTACTTCTTAAGCAAGACAAAACAAGACTTTGTGTGGAGCTCAGAGGACCAAGAGCATCAGCCATGGGGGACCATTTTCTCTACTGCAGCCTACCTGTTCCTAGTCCCTTGATCATAACATTTCCATTGTGCTAATTTCATTACTAGCCCTTTAGCAGCTTACATATCCATAGCTTGTCCTCCTCAGAATGCCATGAGGGTGAGCTCAGAAGACATTCATGAATGGTGATGCTTAACCAGTCCTGGTTGACCAGAATCCACATTAACTAGCCAGCACTCCTCTACCAGAAAACAAATTCAGAAGGTTTGAAAAACACCAATGTCTTATACTTACTTGGACTGAATAGTAATTTTCTATCAAACAATAGATAAGGAATTATTTGTGAGGTTGGTATCTGGAGCTACATAAACCACATAGCTCACATCAGTAGGAAAACTGGGTGTAAACACAGGGCTTGAGGGCAAAAGAAGGAGTTACTGTTTAGCTGCTGGAAGGGGTTGCCGGTCAGTGAAGGTTGGGACTGTGGGTTGCAGGAAGTGGTGGGGAGACTGTGGTTACCGACTCCTTCTCCTCTACTCCATAAGAACAGCTGTTGCTATGGTAGCAGAAACATGGAGAGCGGCTGGTAAACTTTTCAAGGATTCTCCTTACAATAACTAACGCAGTGACCATACAGTTTGGGCACCATCCTGAATCTAAAGTTTCCCCTGAATACCCACATGCTGAGATTGAGTTTTAGCAACCAAACCTTGGCATTTTAAGGATAGAAACAGGGCATCAAGGCAATACCCACATTGGTCCTTCACCTACACACTCCTTAAGTCTGGTCCTAATGTACCTAGACAGCTAGGAATTGCTGTAAAACTTGGGGTGTAAAATTTATTGATATTCATGTCACTCACCTTTGCTGATGTCTTCATATTCCAGCCAGAGTCGCCGCTGGACCTGCTTATTTGGGTACCAGATAGAACAGGACTCCTCAAAGCCATAGATAGCTTCCTGGATGTAGTGGTTGCCAAACTGATCCAACAAGGCCACAAAATCCCCACGGGATGTCGCCCCATCAAGGGAGTGGAGAGCATTGCTGAGGGCTGTGGAGAAACATCACTCAAGAGTGAGAACTCACAACGGGGGCATCTGGGTTCCATTCAGTCCCAACTGTGCATGTCCTGGGTGGCCCAGAGTGCATTACAGAGGTGGCTGGGATTACAGGTGAATTTCCATTCAATTAAACCAGATCTTTTGTTTCCTAAACAAATTATCTATCTCTTTAAGCCAGTTGGCCATGTTGTTAATTGTACAAATTAAGCAGAACATTGCCAAATCTATCCCCCTGCTTAAGTCAATGGTTGGTTGTTTTTGTTTCTTTTTTTCCAAATTGTAAGTCATGACAATAAATCAATTTAGCCAGTTCAAATAATAGCATTTGGAGGGAAAAAAAGAGTAGCACAGACTAAAATAGACACTCAAATACCAGCAGAGAACATTTCTCATCGTAAGATGAAGTATCACTTCATGGAACTTTTGTTGTATGTGGGAGTGTGCCTATCCCAGACTTGCTGTCCCTGTTTAAGAGAATTATGTTCATCTGAAAAATAATCTGTGGCAAATTTTCTGAATCCAATGACTGCTGACCCTGGCCAGCTCTCCACAACACTTCTTTCATCTAGCTCTGCACACCTGTATCCTATTACTAAAAGGCAGAGCATGGTCCAGGCATGAGACCCCAAATCCATATCACTGAGATGCCAGGGGCCGTTCTGAGATGCACAGTCCCTGTGTTGGGTAGGGCCTATACAGCCGGAATCTCCTAGAATGAAGAGGGGCTTTCTTGGTGTTTTCTGCACCAGCAGTCAACTTCAGTAAGATCCCAATCCCATTCCCTTCTTGCTAAGAACTTTTCACAATAAGAAATAAAAAGGTCAGAGTCCTTTCTGTCCTCTGCAGATATTCTCTACCCTTAATGCATTTCTTTCTGTGTGCACAGAGCCTTATCTTTTGTGAGCATATATCTCTCTGCTCTTCATAATTGCAGCTAGCCTCTACTCTTTCTCTTTCTCCTGCTGGCTCTAAGCTCTGTCTCCCCTTTGCTGACCCCAAGACAACGCTTCCTTGTTTTGTCAGCCTGTGCCGACAATACCATCTGAATCTAGTTAGCCTTCCATATGATACAGAGAAGCCAGATTCTGTAGCATAAATGTCCAGTCCGGTACATTCCTTAGGCGTCTCAGAGAACAGAGTTGAGTAATGTTCTCCTAGTCCACGGATGAAGCAGAATAGAGACATAGACTAATAGCAAGGCTGTATTTACAGAAATTTTCTTTTGCAAATTTTACAATTTTCTCTTTTGCAAATTGTACAAATTAGAATTGTTCTAATGCTAAGAAAACTTGATTCAAGGCATTTACCACTAAGATTTGAAGAATACTTGTACAAGGTACCACATTGTTCTGTTTTAGAATAATTTGTCCTAAGTTTCAAATTCATTATTCCTTAACTTACTACATTTAACTATCTGTCTATCATCTGTTTTGCTTATGTGCTATTTAGGAATTGTAAGCTATTTTCTATTTTTCCTTCCTCCAACCCTCTTTCTTGCTTCTTTCCCTTCTTTCCTTCTTTGTATGAAACCTCTAAGTTTGCTCCTTGCAATTCGAACAAAGTGATAAAGTAAGTGTTTATCTTCAGTGGTCCCTGCTTTGCCCTTTCCATCTCTTCTATGACCCAAGATAAAATTTGCAATTTAATCCATCCTTAGAAAAGGGTCTGCTTCCAGCCATTTGCCCTGAAAGGTGAGTCCGACTGAACTGATTATCTATCTCACTTAGAATGCACCTTCAATAGCGGGCTAAAATGCTGAACTCCCACCCAAAGCAGGTGGGAGGGACAGAATGCGGCTCTGCTCACCCTGAGAGATGGTCGCTTGGTTGAGTTTGATGTGGTACATCACAGACCGGACCTTCCAGTGCTGCAGCACAGGGTAGCCAGACACCTCGCTGAAGTTCACCATCCCTAGAGGCAGAGAACACGGGCTCAGTGTATGTGATGGATTCCCAAGTCCCAAACCTGCTGGGCTGGGCTGGGGGAGAGTTTGGGGGGGCAGTAAGTGTGAGAAAATTTGGAGAGAATTTCTGGAATCTTAGTCACAACAGGTACCATTCACTGATTCTGTGCTGAGCATTTTGCTAAAACCTCTGAACCTACAAAGTCATTTGATTCTTGTACAATAGGTATTATTATTTGCATTTTATAAATGGGAGACTAAGGCTCAGGGAGGGTGTTTGCATAAGGGCCTTAAACCACCAGGTGTGTCTGAGACAGAGGGTAGGGTTCTTAACTATTCTGCTATAATATTCCCTTAATAAATGTATATCAAATGCTAGGCTTACTGTAACACACCAGGTTTTTACTGCCTTTAATAGTTACAGTAATTGACTTAGCTTACATACCTGATAAAACATTGATTTTTCCATCCCATTTAACTGATATGTGTTCAGTATTTAAGTTTTAATTAGTCTGAAGTTGATCATACTTATTTCTTCTTTACCACGAGGGACAGTATCAGTGCAACTAAGTTAAGGGACAGGGGTGGCCTCTATCGGGTGCCATTGATATGCAAGGCATTTAAAGTGGTGATAAACACTTTATTTGTGCTCCTCCTTTTATTGGTAGGACACTCTCAAAAAAACCATCCTTGTAGCCTCTTAAGTAATGTTATAATGGGCTGTTCCTTTCTGAGCACCTTGGAATGGCATCCTATATGAATTCTGGCCATTACTAATAAAATACTACAGAAACAAAATAAATAGGCCATAGGTAGTCAAAACAAATCACCTTGCTAAGTTTAGAAAACCAATTTTAGCTTAATTTCTATGCCTAATGTTTGCTATATATATATTATAGGAATAAGTACAGAGACATATGCATATTTATATGTGTGTATATATACAAATATAATGGTCATATATAAATTAAATTTAGAAGATAGGAGATAGTGTGTATATAAACATAATGGCAAGAATACATATGTAGTGAATTATCCTGCCATTTTAACCCATGCTTCTTTCAGGCATATCAACTAATTTAATACCTAAATTAGATGAAGAATGGGTTGGATTAATTAGCTGCTTGTCAATGCTGATCAAATTAGGTGAGCAATTGCCAAATTTCCATTTCTGTGTGAATCGTATAGGAATAATTATTTGTAAGAAAAAAGGTCAGAAGAGGTACTTGTTGAATCAATTGCTTAAATCTAATCTTAGGCCATCAATGATAAATTACTTAAGACTCAAAGAAGGTTTCAACATTTTTTCTTTCAAATGTTCTTTTAGGGCATAAAGTTTTGTGACAACTGTCATTCTACTATCTATTCTGGCTTTCAACCTTTATGCTAATTTTCAAATCATATAAATGAAATTCTGCTTTTACAAGTTTAAGATCCAGTCACATACCTCAAAGTCATGTTTTATTGGAACATAAAAGAGGCACGCTTCGGAGGACTGTTCTAGGTAATGCCCACCCTCTAGTTAAGTCAGTCCATCAGCTTGCTGTGATTTTGAAAAGTCTAATAATAAAAAAATAGCAAGCCCACTAAATAAAAATTTTTCAATATATTATAAAATGTTCCCTTTAATTGAATTGTTTCCTAGTGGGACAAGAGAGGAGCAGGACATCAGAAGACAGGTGTTCTAACGATGGGCGAGGGGGTTCTGACTACAAGTCTGGGACCTGACCTTCCTCTCTCTGGTCACCTGGTTAGAGGATCTTTGGGTTCCCAGTTGTTTTATCTATAAAGCTAGAGGCTTAGCTGGGATGACCTAGTTCTTCCTTCTCAATTCTGTGATTTTGGACTGGGCAACTCGTCTTTTACAATTTTCCTATCTGGGAAGTGGGATCATGATTCATAGGTAGGCTATCTGAACAAAATTAGATATCAGGTATAAGAGTATGTTGAGAAAAGATAAACCACTGCATCCGTGGCTTCCAAAATGTCACCTCTACCTCATCTCACTCATCACCCCTAATTATGTGAACCTGACATTTCTTAATTGATGCTTTTGTTATAAATATCTAGAACAGAGGAACTAAAAAATATAGGAAGCACAACCGTAGAAGAGTAGAGAGGGATGAGTGTCCCACAATAACCTAGGGTGAGCCAGACAACCGAACTGCTGCTTTACTTAACTGCCAAATAGCAATTCTACTTAATGCGTTTATGCCAGAGCACAGCCAGGGAAACGGTTACATAACTGTGCTGCTCGGCAGATGTTCTGTGCCCACTTACAGATAATATTTCCATTATCTAAAAAGAAAGGGATATTTTAAAGAAGATATACTTTTCAGCTGAATCACAGAGTTATTTCTCAGTGTGCCCTTGGCATTGCAGATGGCTCGAGTTAATTTATTGTTATTTGGAATACATTTCTGAATGACTTTTTTTTCAAACAAAGTATCCCCAACTGTTTTCTCCTGAATAAACATTAATTTTTTCCTTAACTATGCCTGAAAAAAATGAATAGATTTATGTGAGAAGAAGAAAGAAAGGGAGGGTGAGAAGGAGGGGGGAAGGAAAGAAGAAAGGAAGGAAGCTTTTTTCTATTATTTATTTGAAATGTCAGGGGATATATTAACACCAAAGTTCTAAAGTCTGTTTCCTTTGGTTGATCTTTAAGAAGTTCCTAAAGAGCACAGATCTCTAGATCTTCATATTGCTTTAGCGACTGTGATGCCCAATAGGCCCACGATTGGGGACAGCATCCTCTTCTATCTCCTTGGTCTGTCCCTACACTCTCTTCTTTTCCTTAATTAAGAGACTGAAAATACAAATAGATGATGACTAGATCATATGTAAAAACAGAACTCTCACCTAGAATCTGCAGCAATCAGTCCAGAAAACCAACCTATTATCCATAGTAATCAGCCCAAGAAGGGTCTACTATCCTACATCAGATCTGTAGGAAGTCAGAGCACTATCTCTATCAACCAGCTGAGGATTCCAAACAGTAACACCTATAAAAGCTGCCCCAACATGACCTGGATTTGATTGATAACTGACAGATTCCCAATTTTTTTTTTGCTTCCAACTTGGGTCAAACCAGAGAATGCCAAATGTGTCCCCCTAAACACTAACACAGAATGCCATTCTCCTGGGTAGCTGGCCCACTTATTGGCAACAGCTCCCTCAGGGCTCATCTGGTCTCTCTTACTCCCCTCTAAAGTTCTCCTCCTCTCCACCTGCCCATCTGTCTCTTCCAAGATGAAGTGATGGCAGCTCACTCTGATACTACAGGCTCTATCTACTGTATGGAGCAAACTATGAATAAACAGCTTTCACCTGTTTTCATCTGGTTAGTCTTCATTTATTTCCACATAACTTATTACATGAAAAAGACTGGTAAAGCTCAGCCTTAAGTATTATTTTGATAAAGGGGAAGCAATCAGCAAGATAAAACACACAAGTTAATATTTTCTAGGATGTCTTCAAATCAGAAATTCTGAAAGATGAAAATAGCCATCACTTGTAAGAGAATTCTCTAGGTACTAAGTTTAGGAACTGCTGGTTTAAATAAAGCCAAAGGATATCTTTATCTCAGGATTTTTGGAACCTGTTATATGCTAAGATGTTGTAAATAGTTGAAGACAGAACTTATTTAAGAGTGGAGTACTGCCGGTGTGGTTCAGTGGGTGAATGTTGCCCTATGAACCAGGAGGTCATGATTAGATTCCTGGTTGCAGGCTCCATCCCCAGTGTGGGCATAGAGGAGGCAGCCAATCAATGATTCTCATCATTGATAATTCTATCTAATTCTCATAATTGATATTTCTATCTAATTCTCTCTCCCTCTCCCTTCCTCTCTAAAATTAATAAAAAAATTTTTTAAAAAGAGTGGAGCACTGTTTTTTCATGCTTAGAAATGCTGATATTGAAGATTCTGAATATCATTTCGCTCTAAAATCTTATAAGTTTGTAGGTTTATGGGGATGACTACCTATAGCACAACAGTGTGACAAGATAGGAAATTACATGTGTGACTCTCAGGAAAGATAGAAGTAAAACGTTGCCCCACTAGAAAGTTAATATGGAAGAAATCTGGTCAACTTTCTTTAATTGACTCTTCTAGTTATTCTGGGCTTTAAATAAATAAGATGGATTCCTTTATACACCAAAGAAGAGTTCTTGGCATAAATGGCATCACTTGTTAATCAAAATAGATTAAAAACAAAGGTAGGCTACAAAAGTAGCATTTCAGAACATAGACTCTCTCAAGGCCATGAAAATGAAAGTGATTTGTATGGATACCCTGCATTCTTTGTCTCCAACATGCCAAATCAGGCAAGATCCGAATTCGTATATTTTCCTTATTTCCTAAGATGTTCTTATGTTTCAAGATTTATCCACCCACTTGTTCCCAAAAAGCTTCAGGTAGCATCCAGGACTACTCTGTGTCCTCCCAGTCTAGCGACCCAAGTACAGTCTCACCTGCACAGTAGGTTATAATGCTTGAGGTCATGGTGGGTCTTTAAATGGAAGCTAGGTTGCTTTTCATTAGTGTGGACCTCTCACACCTCTTTTACCAGGTAATTTACAGATGAAGGCTTTAGGAACAAGCCCAGAGGCTGCACTGTACGTTTTTCATCTTAAGATCTGTGTGTGTGAGTGTGTGAATAGTTGTCTTTTAGAGGGGAACTAATTTCAATTGAGATTTATTTCTGGTCCAGATATATCTAATTGTTTTCTCTCTTGTGCCCTCTCCTCTCCCCATAGGTAAAACACTATTTGGTAGTTTGAATGTACATATTTTCTTTCTCACTTGGTTATTTAACAAATACATACTTCTCACTATGTATTAGCAACTGTTCTATAAACTTTACAAATATAAATTTATATATTCCTCATATCAATCCTATAATAAGGATAATATTCATTTTACAGTAAAAACAAAACTGAGGGGCAGAGAAGGTAACTTGTCCAAGATTACACAGTCAGTGTAGAGTTGAGCCCAGCTGTCAGGTTCCACAGCCTTCACTATTAATCACTATGTACACTACTCCAGACAGACCTATTTCTAGTCTATCCAGGTCTAAACTATTGAACATAACTCAATATCTAGAAGAGGCTTGCCCCCAGCCACAATCCATTCCTCAGAAAAGGAAGGAAAAGGGGAGAAAAGGTAAAAAATAAGGAAGTCATAGAATGAGGAAGGAAGAGTAGTAATGGAGAAATGAACAACGCCAGTAAAGAAATTGTGCTTACATTCAGCCTTTCAGCATATGACGCTGGGTTCCTGATTAGTTGCCCCTTAGGGTCCATGGAACCCTTTGAAATGTCTTCTTTGGTCTAGGAAGTGCTAACTGGGGGGTCTTTACAGGCACAGAAAGGAGAAGTTTCCTCTGAGGTTCTTGCCTCTTCCCATAAACCCTTCTCTTAGTTCCATATGAACCATGGGAAGATGCCACTGGGCTCAGAACAGCATTGTGGCAGGTATCGCTCCATCTTATGATAAGGCATGACCCAAGAGGCTGCATTGTCTGAAGTTTCACAGCTAGAAAATAGCAGAGCTGGGTGGGATTCAGACCCTGGGTCATTGGACCATCCTCACACTGTCCCACAGTACTTGGCAATGACAGACATTCAGGCCACAGTAACCTACACCTTCTCTCTGTCTCTGCTATGACCTGGTCATACCCTCTAATCCACTGAGAACTCTGAACTCTCATCTATTATCCCATCTGATTCAAAGCATCCCAGTGAGACTAGCAGGAAAGGTATTATTATGAGTATTTTACAGATGATTATATAATAATAAAGGCAATTTTAATGACAATGCTACCAGTATTCAGTTTTAGGATTGAGCTTTCATTGTGTATTAAGAAAATCACTGGCTTCGAAATCAAGTGAGGTCAAGAGTCTTTGTTTTATGAGATCCTGGGGAGCCACCTGGTGTCTGCAGGGTAAGTGAGGGCAGGTGCATATTTACCAGTCAGAAAGTCGGGGTCAGGGGTGGGCTCTGAGATTTCCTCCAGGCACTGGTTCTCCAGCGGGACAGTGGCTACCACAAGTCCATCTGGCAGCTGCTGGTCTAAACCTCGAGCAAAGTTGTTTTGCCTAGAAATGGAGGCAGACATTCATTTCTGAGTGTGCAGGTGAATCCCACTCCTTAGTGCAAAATCCTTATCTCAACCCACAATGAAAAAATTCTTTCTGGACCAAAAACTCCCCCTCATTCTGAACCCCACGTAATGCACATGTCTGGAGTAGGACATGGGTGTGAGAGGTAGGGTGAGGGCTGGGGAGATTAGAAATAAACTAGATAAAAAGGTTTGTTTCTTCCCATCCCTGTTACTATTCCCTAATACATTCTACGTAAAATCTGCGTGTATGCGGTCTCATTTCTAGATTACACAGAATACCCCAGCCAAGAATGGGCATCACACCTCCCTGCTTTCTGTTGGCAAGGTCCCAGGCAAAAGGAGAAATATAGTGAAGTCTACTGTCTAAAACTGACTCCAAGAACTGGCTTGGAAATTTATTCTCAGTTTGCTCATGTGAGTCTAGGCTCAAATTGCTATGAACTGCTCGCCCGTATCATGTTTCATTACACTTATCACCTCCCAAAATGTGAGTTCTGAGGAAGGTGTATTCAAGTAGCCTAAGATGGAACAGAAAAAGAGGTCAAATGCAGAATCTCCTAGAAATAGTCTAAATCGATGGTTTGAAACATTTTGTTCTGGGACCCCTTTACACTCTTAAAAATAACTGAAGGCCACAAGGAACTCCTGTTTATGTGGATTACCTCTATCAACATTTACCCTATTGGAAATAGAAGAATTTTAAAAGTATTTATTAATTTATTGGAAAATATCAATAATAAAGCCATTAAATATTAACATATGCTACACAACATAATAAAAGGAATAGCATTATTTTACATTTTTTTGCAAGGTTTTACAATGTGTGATTTAGAAGACAGCTGAATTCTCACTTGTGCATTCAGCTTATTGAAATTAATTTGTTTGGGTTGAAGTATACAAAGAAAACCCAGTCTCTGTATTTGGAAAAGGTAGGACTCTATCTCCTGGAAGGACCTCAGGAACGTTCAGTGATACTTGGACCATACGTGAGGACTGCTACGCTAGACTGACTCACACACTGATTCTTCTACCCAGAAGGAAAATAGAACCTGAGCATTTTGTGAAGGGTTTCACAGAAAATCTTCCAGTGCCTGCTGGGCAAGATAAAAATTTATTTCATACTTCGTTATTCACCCAGAGGAAACACAGTTCTTGGACTCTGGAAGGAGGAATGCAGACTTGGAAAAGACCATGGGAGGGAACATAACCTGTCCTTTTAGGATCACATTTATCTCGCTCCAAGATGTAACATATGATACTGCCTAAAACTCTTAGAAGGAAGATCTAGCAGGCCTGAATAATCAATTCTACAGACTTGAGGTTCACCTGAATGTTCCTTTCAGCACTTGTCCAGAAGCTACTTCCTTGGAATGGTTGTTGTAACCAAAGAACACCTCCCCAAAGAGCGTCTGGTTCATGGGAAGCTCCCTGCTTTCCCCACAGTCGCCTCCTTCTGGGCAGGTCTCTGAGACAAGTTGGCAAGAGCGTCCATCCATACCCAGCTTGTAATCCTCAATGCACCTGACACAGTGGAAAATTTGAGATGTTAGTCCATCAACAAGCTGTGCAGTCAACTCAACTCAATTGCGTGGGAGAAAATGCCTTTGGGAGTGTATTGAGTAGCTAGAGATGGTGAATATCCCAATGTGATTTTTGTCACAACTCAATTTCTTAAGCCTGTAAACCAAGTCTCCTTCCACAATGTAATCACATTGAACCCCTGACCTTACCTTTGCAGATAAATGCTTTTAGAGCTTTGGAATACTGTCCTGTCCTCTTCTAAGTATTCGATTTCCCAAATAGCTCAAGAGATAAGCTTGTAAGTGAGTTAACACATTTAAAATCCAAGATATTTTGGAGCCTTTCTCTGGGACCATCTATATGGCCAGACCCTGCCTTTGTTTGGAGGGTAAGTAGGCAGAGAAAAAAAAAATGACACTATACTTAAGAAATTAATGACCTTCTAAATCTGGTCCTGTGACAAATCACTGAGAAATTAGGAAGATTGATCATCTTCTGGCTGTGTTCTGTTTGAATGTATCCAAACACAAGGTCTACCCATATTAACTCCCCCTCCAATTAAACTAAATAGCGGCTGGGTCATGGAGTGCAGCACCTCCTTGACGCCCTCCCCATTAAGTGTGTCCAGTTACTCTAATGGAAGGGCAATACTGATGCTGCCAAATATGGGTCAATGACCTAAAAGTCATTAACTGGACCTTATTTGTAGTTATATTGAGAAGACTATAATTTGTTAGTCAAGTAAGAATTCTTTTGATAAAGCTGTCATTGAAAAAGCATATTGATTTAATATGAAGTAAACAAGATTTTGAATTTGTGGGTATTCATGGCATTAAAACACATTTTTATTACTACCTACAGTAACTGTTGTAATAAGAGAAAGACTCTGTTCTATGTAGAGGAACAAATAATCATAGTTTTAAGTGGTTAGAAGCAATATTGAATGGCAATGACACTGCCCTTTACAGGTGACCTTGAGCGAGTTTATTAAACTCTCTGAGCTTCAGTTTCCCCATCTGCAAAGGGGAAGGGGGGAGAGAAGCAGCTCCATCTCTGGGTTGTTGAAAAGATTAAAACAATGAAACTAAAGAACTTCTGTTGTGTTAGCATACAGCAGGTCCTCGTCAAATGTTTTCATCATTATTACTAGCAGAGGCACACATGTGGCTCATGTGAATGCCCTTGAACTACTTTTTCTCTCCATTTATCATTTATATATTTGTGTGAACAAGAGTGACTAGAGCTTTGACTTTGTTGTTAGATAAGAATCTCAAACCAAGGATTTCTTTGTTAGGCTACATATAGTGGCTTGGAGAGTGCTACATACACATGTGTACTGAATTCTGACTGAAACAGGGAAGAAGTCCAGTTAGGGATCTACTGCATTAGTCCAGGCAACAGATGTGATTCTAGAACCACAAAGGACTCGATGGTACCAGCCTAGATCTGGGACAAGATAGTGAGGTGACTCCATCCTTGAGCCATATCATAGTATTTCTATAAATAATTTTGAAGCTGGCCAGTTCTCTCAGTCCACTGTGAGCATCTGGCAGATTCCCTTCCATAGAGCCCAGTATCCTCCATTCTCCTTTGTGCTCATCATCATATGTCCCACTGGGAACTCCTTTGAGGGCAGAGATCAGGTTTCATATCTTGCCATCTCCTATATTTAACAACTAACTCAGTTCTCTGCATAAACTAGGTGCTTAAATATATGTTTATGAAATAAATAAAGCTATACAACTTTGGCTGAACTTACCTCTATTAACTGAGGTTGGTCAACCATAATGATAACATTCTAGAGACATGAAGATTTAGATTAAGCTTCCATTTATGGAATGGGATTTTATAAGAAATGGAATTGAAAATTGCTTGGTTGCAAAGAAATAAGATAAAATGAAATACAATAAAATAACATTACTAGTCCATCAAATAATCTTTTCATGATTATTAGCAACAATCTAGTATAGATTTATTATTATAAACATTGATTTTCAGTGTAAGTCTACTAGATTGTGAGATCCTTGAGGGCAAGAACTACACGTCTTTCATCTCTGCAGCCAGGGGCCAGCATGGTTGGTGGCATAAAGGAAGCAAGCTTCTTGGAAAGGGAGAGGAAAAGGGAGGGAAGAAGGAGGGGAAGGGAGAAGGAAGGAGAAAGGACAGGATAGATAAGCAAACTAGGGTTGCGGAAGAATTGGCCAAGCCCTGGCACGGTGGCTGAGTTAGTTGAGTGTAATCCTGTACACCAAAACAGTTGAAGGTTTGATTCCCCATCAGGACACATACCTAGGTTGTGGTTTTGAATCCAGTCAGAATATATATGGGAGGGAACTGATTGATGTTTCTCTCTTACATCAATTTCTCTCTCTCTCTCTCTCTCTCTCTCTCTCTCTCTCTCTCTCTCTCT